>JAUMHO010000008.1:2840438-2934977 GCA_032360965.1 Ulva armoricana
CGCCGCGGCCTTATGGAAGTGGCTACCGGGACCTGCGCCTGCGTCTGTGCGATGCTGGGTCTCAGACAGCATCTACGCTATCAAATAAGTAGATGCCAGCCTTGAAGGACCGTCCTAGTTCTACCATACATCTCAATTGTTACACTCGGGGCACTAGCTGGCATGCACCGTTGTACACATACGCAAGCCGCAGACGCGCCGGAGGCTTGCCGCGCAATTGATGATGCGTTGCAGCGATTGTGGTGTGTTCGCCGATGCATGTGCGGGGAGGCGCACCCGATGTTCCACCAAGGTACGACGCACTGGGCGGCTTTCCGGGGTTTGCAGCCTGGGGCAATCATTTAACTTGAGTACGTACTCAATTGCAAGTGGCGGCCGTCTGGGGCTTCGAGGCAGGAGAGATCGGGCACAGAGGGCGCGGCGCCGGCACGGCCCTGCTCGAGCGCCCGGAACAGGGCATCCAGGTGGGGTTACGACGACAATTCACAGGCCGTGCATGTTCCGTCTGCCCCGAAGCCAGTGGCCTGATGCCGCTGTGCGGTGGGCGCCAGTGGGTAGGCATACCACGGCATTTGCGCGACCAGGCTGGATGCAAAGTTTGGTCAACCGGCGATTGATTGCCTTCATGTTGCGCGCCAGGCTCACTTCCGCCCACGAGGGTGCAGTCTGCTACGGATGTCAACGATCGAGTCCACCTGCTCCGTGCTCGTGAGTTGATCGACGCGGCGCGCATACTTTCGCATGCATGGCTACTGCAGCAGTAGCACTGCCTGTATCGAACTTGATGGGACGCGCGCCGCCCCTTCTGTTCGGCGACGCTGGCGACCGACAGGTTGTTGCCATGGCTGCCCGCTCCACGGCCGCACCTGGTGCCTTGCGTCTGAGGCGCTGTCGAAACGCACCTGCACTTCACAGATGCAACCTGCTCTGTGCCCATGCTAGCAACCGCGGGGCTCGGATGGTTGACACCAGCACTTTTCCTTGACCACCACCAATGGTGCACCTCAGGGCCTCTAAACTTCACGCGCACTGTGGCACATGCATGCAATCAGCTCAACCACAATTCGGTTCAACAGCCACAAGGCATCCACGAAGTCTACTTGACTTCCAAGCTTGCCTGGTTGTCTGTGATGCATGGATTTTCCGGAGACACACACCAGTTGGAGTCCTGTGTGGATCCACAAAACGTCAAGCTCTGTCGCGGCATCGCCAGGCCGGTCCTCGCTTCAGCGCCGCCGAGGGTGCAACTAGAAGGGCGGCCGGTCGTACCCGAGCTTCCTGTTCCGACCGCCGACCTTGCGCTGTGATTCGGCCCCGCAAGAGGGCCATCGCTTGCGCGTGACCAGGCATGGATCGACTAGCACGGCCTCCACCGCCGCGCCAGGCCGATCTTCCGGCCCTCGCATGGGACTGCTGGTCCTCCCCAGCCCCCCTCCTTCCTCCAGACGGCCTCTCCCCACACAACCGACCCCCCCCCCCCCCCCCCGTACTGCCTGCCCCCCCTTGCCCAGCCTCGGCTATCCCCCGCTGCCCCTGCCCTGGCTCATTCCGATCGCGGCGCCCCCGCAGAGGGGGGGTGCCGCGTCCCCGCCTTTGCCGCCTTGAGCACTTGCCCAAGACTTGCTTGTCTGGCGACGGTGGGGTGTGCATGCAGGTTTCTAGGGCGTGCAAGGTTCTGGGGCTCTGTCGAGAGTCGGAGCGTTCTTTTTCATGCGTTTGTCAGTCCGGTTTGTGTGTGCACTGTGTGGCTTTAAGGGCGGCTGTTGCTGCGCGAGGTGACTGGTATGTTGCTTGTGCGTTTACCCCGTGGCGATGCCGGGCTGTTGCATTGATCTCCGTGTGGCACAACGTCAAACAGCGGTCACGAGTACAGACGTACCCCCAGGCATCACACATTTACGCCACATCAATAAAACTGTCGTACGATTGGAGGCAGAGAGCAGGCGTAGGGCAAGGTGCAACACGTATGAGCCGTGCCACAGGTCAACATATTCAAGGAGCTGCCTGACGTCGTGACACGGGAACCGAGTTGTTGGCAGGGAGATCTTGACTCCAGACAATTATTCTGGTTGGCGAACTCAGGTTCCGTGCACAAGGGCGATGCACGCTACCAGGGTTGTACCACCCACATGGAGTCGCATTGAAAACCTGAAACATGGCACATCAAAAAAACTGCCACTGAGAGCTTTGGAGTTGATGATCTGTCCCGCCGACAAATGAGCTTGAGAGGGCTGCCAGGCAACACACTGCAGAGCTGACATGGGTTGACCTCGGCGTGTCCAAGGTGCCCTCGGAATTAAATACGTGCACATCGGCTGCCCTCTCCCCCTCGCCCTCTCCCCCGTTGACACTGCCCGGCGAGTCATTCCCATGCAATGCACCGACAATGTCTGCAGTAAGCGGAGTGTCTGGTTTGTATTGATGATTTAGGGGGCCGGCACAAGCCTGGTTCTTGCGCGGATGTTGCTATGTGGTTACACCTGAGATTCAAACCTGCAAACTTGGACGGGTGCCCAAAGCTGAGGCCCATGCAAGGCTGCAGATTATGTGCATGCTTGTGGCGCCTGACCAAGCCCGCACCTGAACGCGTTTGTGTACGCTAGCACAGTCACTGCCACCATCAATCGCTGCTGTGGGCTGGGGATGAAGTCAGAGACTGCGGTGGCACGTGCACATGCAGCCCATCGCAAGGTCCTGCCGCAGCCTCGGCGGCAGAGCCATCCCGCCCCCCTGCCATGTGTGCGGCTGGTGGGGGGATCCACGGCCCTCACAGGTCCACACCCCCCCCCACCACAAGGCGCACAGCCCCACCGCCTCAAAAGCATGCGGGCGTCCCCAGCCGCGCTCTTTCAGGTAGGACTGCCAGTGATGCAGTCAACAGTCAACCAGGTCACGATCAAACCCAGACATTCTGGCATTGCCTCTTCCTCTGCCTGTGATGCTGCCGCCCTCGGCTCCAACATGCCACTCACCATGCTCCCACCCACATTGCTGCTTGGCTGTCAGGCCACATCACGATTCCGCCACACCCACAGCCTCGCTCACGCGTCATCGCACGCCGAGGCGCGCGACACATGTATCGCCACAGGAGCGGAGCCACACAGTTTGCTCCAGCGCATGTCGCACGGTCTGGCATGCTTGCACTGATGGCCCCGATGCTCACAGGCGGTCCGCCACGGTGTACCCTGGAGTCACTAGGCACAGCTGCCTGCTGCGCTGTGAACTGAGCAGGCTGCTCTTACCAACAGATGCTGTCTTCCTTGTAGCTGGGTAATGCACCTCACATTCACGTCACTCCCGTGACAGGGCTGTGGACTTGTGTGGTTTTGACTGCTGCGCACAGTTTTTTTGTTCCCTGCTCTGCGACCACCACGGGCTCGATGCTCTCTACAGCCCCCTACCACACAGCATGCTGCAGCCATGGATGATGTGCACCCATGCATGGTGTCCAGCATCGCAGGCGCATGCCGGTTGGTGTGCCTGTGATGCTCGACTGAGGCACACTTGACGGAGACATTAGCCTA
The DNA here is from genome assembly GCA_032360965.1 of Ulva armoricana. Classification (NCBI taxonomy): domain Eukaryota; kingdom Viridiplantae; phylum Chlorophyta; class Ulvophyceae; order Ulvales; family Ulvaceae; genus Ulva; species Ulva armoricana. Next base: position 2,843,963 of record JAUMHO010000008.1, read on the forward strand.
CAGGTCCATGCGTCGCGGTGGCAGCGGTGCTACAGTGCTGGGCAAGATGATTGATGGCTTACTGACTGTACAAGTGAGGGGCTGGAAGCGAAGCGTATGAGGAGCTGGGTATCTTGACGACAAAACGCGTACAAAAATCAGGTCCACGAAGCCGTGTGGCGTTGTTTGTGAACTTGTGACGTGTGGGGCTTCCCGCGGACCCGAACTGAACGCTGCCAAGCTCACCTGTGGTGATGGGTGCACCGCCCGCTGATCATGAGTCGATGCATGGCCACGGGTGTCAGTTGCGTGACACGCCTTGGGGAAAACGTTTGAATCGCAAAAGATCTTCCAAAGGCCTACGTTTTTACTTCATGTGGACGCATGTCAAAGCTTAGCCCGCCTGCCTGATTTGATCGACTTCTTGCCTATGTTGCGCCTGTTTTGCGTCCACGTCCACGGCTACACAGACTAGTAGTAATCTAATTGCAAGCTCTTAGATTGGATGGGTAAAGGCAAAGGCAAGGGTGGCTGTGGACTTCTGGAGGTGCTGCTCAACTGTTCCATGACAACGACATGCTTGGTGCTCCGGTTACGTATACGTCGAGACGCGACGCGCAAGTCGAGAGAACAATACTATAGGTGGCCTTGTAGTCGATGCGCATGTCCTTGCTCGCTCCGGACCGCAGATCTATTGCATAACAACGAAGCGCCCTTTAGCCGGGAAGCTCCAAATTGCATGGCAGACGTGCCACTCTGTCAGGGTGTCTCGTGTCTCAGTTGGGATGGAATTCAATTTGTTTGTACAGTGATCCTTGAATATGCTTGATTCGATGTATACTGACCGTTGTGCCGGTCCTGAACGGGGTAACGCTAGAACCTGTGCACTCACGCATGCGTCACTTCAGAAGTAGGCACACTGATAAATGCGATTCAGACATATCTCAGTGCTCGCAGTTGTACCCACCTGTGCGTTTTGCTGCAGGGAATAGGAGACTGCATTCAATGTATTGCCGCGACCATCTGCTGCCTGTGTGTGTCTGGGCCTATTCTCATCAGTGCGATCCTTTGTAAACCTTCTGATCGTGCTGAACAGTGATCTGACTTGTGATGACACATGGCCAACCGATAAAGCTGCATCACTGTCCATGCAGTCATTGGAATTGTGTTCATCGTTTCAGCGTTTGATGACACAAGAGGAGAGAGAATCGGTATGTCCTCCTGATCGTAATTAAGATGAGTGCAGTTGTGTTGACTGCAGCACTCACGGGATGCTTGCAGTCAATTGGGTTGTAGGCATGCATTGGACAAGTGGAACAACACCAACAGGAATCTCATTCTGATTTCTTGTGCAGATGAATTCAATGTTGCTGTCAATGCGTGGAATGGAGGAGCTGTCGACAATTTCAATATGGCATCGAATAACGATTGGACGTACTCCTTGTCTGACACGTGCAGTGGTGGTGGCTTGAATGCTATACAACTACCAAAGAGCGAGGCACAGGAAGACCTTAGACTCGAGGCAGACGAGCGTGGCACCTTTGGCTCATATCCACGTGTGAGCTACTACGAAGATACCCTGAACACTGTACAAGCAAGGCCCAGCTGCACTTTAAACTTCACAATCTCCTACCAGAATACCAGAGTGCGACACAGCTCTCAGTCGTCCCTGCACAGGTCCATGGTTGTAACACGCGCTTCTGGTCCACTGGCTTCACATCCCGTAACATTATGTGATGCCTCCGCAGGTTGGAAGTGTGTCAGTGCCAGCCGTCACGGCTGAAACCCAGGTCTTTTCAGAGATTTGTACACAGTCGTCCACGTCATCCTCGTCATCCTCATCCAATCAAGCGGCTCAGAGACGTCAGCAAGACGTGCAGTGCGATCCTCTCCCTATTCGTCTCTGCCATATCTGCAAATTCAGCCATGCTTGCAGCGACTATCGCGCCTACAGTGTTGATTGTGTCAAGCCCACTGGCATTGTACACCAGGCTCGCATTGCTGTGACTTCTGCTCTGGCTCTGGTATATCGCCACTTGAGCTACCACATTGTCAAGACTGTGGTAGTTTCCCTGTGTAGGAGGTGCGCATCTACTTGCCAGGCTCAAGGAGGACAACCCACAGGCAGCAGTATCAACAACTTCCGATGTGAGAAGACGAATGTCCCAGTTGAAGTATGTATCCGCGTCACGTTCCGTGATGGACAGTGGATTGCTGCACAAGGAACACTGCCAGACCGTGCTGCTGGAGCCTCCGGCCCAGGTCTGCTCCCAAATTTGTGTGTACTTTTACTTGGTGTCGCCTGTGTCATGATGGCTATGATCACTGCAAATTTTGAGAGCATGGCGAAAAGCGACAGATCAACTGCAGCATCTGTGCGGACAGCATACCAGCTTGTCAACAAAGTTAGCTTGTTCAGGTTGTTTCATTAATGACCCTCCAAACACTAGATGGTCTGACGCACGACTGCAAAGCGTCGCTTCTGTGGGGAAATTGACGGTGCCAGTCCGTGTCAGGCATGAGAGGGACCCGTACCTGTACTTCCTGGACCTCAGTGATGGTCTAGGTGACTTCGGGCTGAAGACCAGCGAAAAGGTGTGACCAAACACCCCTGACACTGTTGCGATTGTGCCTGTCAAATCATGGCCGATTGCTACATGGCTCAAGTGGGGTGCTGTGCAGCTTGTTATCGGCTTCACGCTTCTCGCAATTGGAATTATCATCACGCTTCTGGTCTGCGGTGCGCTCTTGACCCCGCCTTCTATTCCTTATGGTTGTGGAGTGGATTTCAATGGAAGATCAGCTCCCTGCCATCTGGGACCATGACTGGCACGCTGTGTGCAGGATGCTGCTGCCTGATTGTCAAGTTTGCACGATCTTTTGCTAAAGGCAAGCAAGAGAAACCTTCAAATCCCGTGGGCGCCGCCCTGTACGATGTTTCTGCCAAGTATGGAAACTACATCCCAGGAGGAACAGCTCTCGGCCAGCCTGTTGGCGGCACCGCAACTGGTGTGCCCGCCGCTCACGTCAACAAGCCGCCAGGCGACTACGGTGGAAATGCAGGGTACCAGTATGGTGCTGGTGCTCCTTACGACCAAGGCCAGAGTACCACACCTTATGGTGCGCCGCCTGGTGGCAACACGTCACCATATGGCAATGCTCCACAGTACGGCAACAACAATGCAGGCGCACCGCCGCCGGGGTACCCTGCTGCCGTGTAGCAAGGTCATTTGGGACAAGGTTAAGGCTTTTTGTAAGACCTTTAAAAGCCGGACTGACTTTTAGATTTTTCTGATCAGACAATTTGAGTTTGACATACTTGCTTAAGAACATATATAATGAACGTTGTGAGATTTGCTCGGAATTGTGTGGGCATCTTGGGTATGTTGTACATGGGAAATGCAATGAGCACATCCTGAGATTGTGTCTGGTTGTACCAACAAAACATGACTGGGCGGTGAAATCTTGTGCGCATTCACCTCATCAGGTGCCACTTGGGAGAGGACAAGAGAACTGGGTTTGAGCATGCGTGACACTCGCATGGTGCTTCTCTGGAGCAAAATGGGATCATCGTTATGTAACCAAGAATAAATGTTCCAAGCTCATTACATTGCTGGCTTGAGTATGGTATGAGTATGCCTGCTTGCACGTTCATCCTGGTGTAGGCTTGGCCCTGATTTCGGTGACTGTCAAAACAAGCTTATTCATACGTTCATTGCACAGAGTGTGAAGAGATGGACGGTTTGCCATGGAACAACATTGAACATCGTACTTTTCATGAAGAGTTGTCACTCAGGTTCAGAACACAAATGTGCGTTGTCCTGGTATTGTGAATTCTGGGACACTACACTCTTTTTTAATCAGTATAAATTAGCCAGACATGTGCAATACCACAGCCGCGTCGAGACAACATAGTCAGCTTGCCACTCCTGTAGACTGCACCTGCGGCCGCACGTCTCAAGCATGCTCTCAAGTGACACTGGCCGTGCTTTGCAACCTGTCAATCCGAATGGGGCACGTGCCATGGCTATTGTCAAACAGCTGTGGACCAGCATGGCACACGCGGGTGGTGCCATCATGAAGGCAGTACTAGTGTTCCGGGGACAAGCCAGCACACTGTAGGTTCGGTACTGTGCATCCCTGCAACCGGGTTTCCCACAGAACAGAGCAAGCGTGGCGTGCTACGTGTGATGCAGCCCTCATTGCTGGGTCTTCCTGTTCTTGTAGGTGCTACATGCCTGTTTGGGAAGTGTTTGAGGCATGCATTTGTCACTGTTGTGTTGCTCTTCTGCGGTTTACCCCCTGCCACCTTTGCCCGGTCAAACTCTATTCTCTGTGCCACAACAGCTGGTGGCCATGCATAGTCGCAAGCAATGGCGGATGTTTGTTGTCAATCAGTCCTGACTTACCATATGCCATGTGTCATGAACGTACAGATGAGTACGACATCGGCAGCCAGTGCTTTAAGGCACAAACAATAGGTCTGCGTCGTGCAGAGGGTCTGCCCCATACCCCCTGTCGCCACTGATGACAGCGCCAGTACAGGTACACAGGACAGCGTCTTAAAGAATATCCGACAAATCGATTTCCTCTTCATGCGTATTGAAATGGAAGACAGGCGCGCTGGTGGCACGGCCCTGAGGAGCCGAGATGGCAGCTCCGCTGCTGCCATGCGCTGGCCGCACATTGCATGGGACCTCAGACAGCGGCATGCTATCTCCACGGTCAGCTATGCCACCCTGCCCTCGACAACCGAGATGCAGCAGATCCAAGGCGTGCGCGTGACTGGGCACAGAGCTGCGGATGCTTGGCCCCGCCTGGCTGCCCCCCTCCTTCACCGGTGCAGATGCAGCATGGTGCGCCCGCCCAGCCCACAAAGGCGGTGCGATCGTGCCCCGATTCGCACCCACAGCCGTGCCACCCTCTCTGTCTGCTGCCGTCCGCGCAGCTCCACACAAGGCATGGGCCGCGTGCTGAGTACTCGTTCTGACAACTTGCCTGACATGGCCAGCGTCCAACACAGCAGCACCACTCCTGGTGCCCCCCGCTGCCTGTATGGCCAGCCTAGCCGCAACCGCACCGCCCGCAGCAGGCGTGCGTGTGACTGGGGGGCCCTGCCGTATTGAAAGTTCTCTGGGAGGCTGCGCTGTAGCTCCTGCCCAATCCTCACCACCCCTTTCCGTTGCAGCGCCTGTGCATCCGCCAGCCGGTGCAGACGGCGCTCGCAGTGGCAGCGGCGGCGGCGGCATCCCCGCTGCCAGCTTGCAGTGCGACGCAGTCGTCGCCATCATGCTCTCGCCCCGCTGCCGTCCCTCCCATTTGGCTTGCGGCTGACTCGGCTCCACGCGTGCCACCTTCCTTCCCTCGTTGAATCCCCTTTTATTCTCGGCCTCACTGGCCTCCGCCCCGGCGCCCCACACCGACGCACCCCGGCTGCCGCCCCCACCTGGCCCACCCTGCAGCCCGAGCCGATCCATCAGCTGCCGCACAACCGCAGCATGCTCCTCATCCAGCAGCTCACAGCTGCACAGCGTGCCGCCACCGCCGCCACCCAGCACTGGCGCCGTGTTGGCGCAGCGCTCCATCAGCAGCAGCACTGCCGCTGCGTCCTGCTCCGTCACGCAGTGCCGCGCGAGCAGCCGTGCATGCGCCTGGGACAGCCGCACCAGGCCCTCCAGCAGCCGCACCGTCGCGCGGTCCCCCCCGGCGCGGCCGTTAAAGCTCGCGGCGGCGCGCTGCTTCTGAAAGTACGCCTGCAGCACCGCGCGCGCTGCTGGCGTGACCACCGGCGAGAACGTCGAGCGCGCCCACGCCACATACTCCCGCAGCTGCCCCGTAGACCATAGCCCTGCCGCCGGTGCAACGTCAGCGCTCTCGCCATCACAAGTCCCGCTGCCGTCAGCTCCCTCCGACGTGCCCTCCAGCCGCAGAATATGGTCAGCCATAGCGGAGTCCCTGAATCCGCCAAACCACAAATCATGCCCACTGCCGTGGTGTCCAAAGCCGTACAACAGTGGCGCGATCACGCTTTGAGCCGGTGCCCTGCATACACCTCACACCTGCAGACAAATCTCTTCTGCAGGAGGGGTAGCCAGGGGCGCACCGGGCCTCATTGACGCCGTCGATGAGCGCCAGCACAACATCAAAGCGGCTTAGCAGCGGCGGCGGGAGGCCAGTGTTACTCTCCAGTGACCTCGTCGCGTCAAAGGCGCGCACCGGGTTCATTGCGGCCAGGACCGACGTTCGCGCTGCGAGCTGCGTCACCATGCCCGCCTGCACCGAGGCGGCACAGTTCGCCCATGTCCATCCCATACAACCCCCTTGGATCTCTGAGTGACCCAACGGTCCGAGGCCATGCATGGATGAAACGGGAGCAAGAAGAGTTTTCCGACTTCAGCCGGTGGGGCTGCAGGGAGGGCGCACCTTTGCCACGGAGATGATCTGCTGCTCCATGGCCTCAAGGAGTGCGACGCGCTCCGTAGCGGGCACGTCGCCAAACTCATCGATGCAGCAGATGCCGCCGTTGGCCATCGGCAGGGCGCCCGCGCTGAGGGTCCACTGCGTGCCCTCCTTCACCGCCGCGGCCGTGAGGCCTGCGTGTGTGGTGCCACGGCCTGTGGTCACCACCGCCCTGCACACTGCACCGGCTCAGTGACCTCCTCAGCCCTTCACTGCGGCAGCCTGGATACGCACGGCGATGGATGGTCTGCAAACAGAGTGGATCGACCACAGTTGTGTGTGTGTGTGTGTGTGTGCGTGCGGGGGGGGGGGAGTAATCGAGCCGGGAGGAATGCATCTGATGGAGAGAAGTGGTTCACAAGACAGAGCGATAGTGGCAGTCAGGAGCCGTAAGGGTCAGCATCGGGTATGGAGGGTAGACCTGGGTGCGAGCCGCGCTGCATACTTCATGATCTGGGATTTTCCTGTTCCGGGGTCACCGATGAGAAGCATATGGGATTCGCCACGGGTCGGGGTGGCCTCGTGAGCGACGGGGACGCCTCCGAGCAGCACGAGCAGCAGGGCCAGTTTGACATCGTACACGTGGCACAGCCGCGGGCACACGCTGTTGACGATCACCGCCCGCCCTGCAAGCGGGCTCGCCGCAAAGCCGTTCCAGAATCGCTCAAACATGGCTGCGGGAGATGGCGCCAGTGGGTTTGGGAGCTCGGCACAAGGGGTACACGTGTGCACGTGGCATGCCAGCAGAAGCAGCCGCAGGCTGGCCACGTTGCCTGCAACATCACGGTAGTTCCCGGTTTGCCTTGGTGTGGCATGTGGGCAGGGCTGCAAGGGACACGGACGAGTCGAGGGGTTACTTTAGGAAGGCGCCGTGGTGGAAAGACGCACCGTTGCTGGGAAGGGGTCCTTGTGACTGCTGCAGGATGGTTCCAGTAATCTCCACCCGGTCACCAACTTGGCATGACTCGACAAGGTCATGTAGCAGGACGACTGGGAATCCCCGTGGTAGCCTGGTCTTGCCCTCAGCTGAGCCAGCATCCTGCAAGATAGCATGCTTCTGGTTACAAGCCACCGTCGTTGCAGCATGGCCTGATCAAGGCACGGCAATTCCAGCTACTGGAGCTTGCGCAAGCTCAGACAGGCGGAACTGACAGGTGTCAGTAGGGCTTGTGTGCTTGTGGGCACTGACCTGAATGCTGACTTCCTGATAATTTGTGTAACCCACTGAAGCTTGCTCTACTGGACGGAAGCTGGTGTTTCCACATGCCGGTCGTGGGCAATGCGCTGGGGGCTCAAAATGTTGTGGATTGGTGATGCACGCTTGCAGTCGTATGGGCGACTGGCACTTGCAGCATTCCACGATGCGGTATGCTTCGAACAGCTGTATACTCTGTGCACGGCAGATGGCGCCTGTAAGTGTCAAGAGCTTGCCAGTGTGACATGCGCTGACGGTGCTGGGTTGTGGACTTAAGACACCGTCGGTGTCGTGCGTGTACGGCAGCCCGTGGAGCCGAGCATGCACCAGGCTCTTCACGTGCACTTCTTCAGGACTGCTGCTCGGCGAGGTCTGGGGCAACAGCTGTTGAGCTTGCCTAAGACTGTTGTCCAAGACACACAGCATCGTGTCGGGCTGTCGAACGAGTTCACGGACGACATCGGTGTGTTCGTTGGCAAGCTCGGTACAATTGATGTTCACTCCGAAGTGCCTCTCCAGATCTGGATGCTCAAGAATCTTTGTTAGTTCCTGCAGAACAAAGGAGCATGATTACCACATGTAACGGAATTTGTAGTGCCTGTGTAGTGTAAGCCGTCAAATACGCAAGGAGTGCTGTGCATGATGAGGGCGTTGTTGCTTCATCACGTTTGCGCGAAGGTCAGGTCCGCACAGCGCTTTTACTCTTAGCCAGGTAAGTGGGCAATGCGGAAACCGTAGGCACCGATATCTGCGTTTCAGTTGCGTCCACATGGACTTGGCACTGCATTGCACACGGAGTGCGCGGTCCCAGCACGAGAGACGGCCAACAACCGGATGATAAGGTGCTTGCCCGACCGAATCACATCTCCAACCCCAAAATTAACATGATGAATCAGCATGTACGATCTACTGGGACGGTTCCTCATCAAGACCAGACAGAGGTACAGCTACAGTGGTCGCAAACACATGCAGTGCTCCCAATGCCTACCTACAGATGACTGCTACAATCAACCGCCAATGCCAGCGTGTTTCAACCACGGGTGTTGCGTTTGTTGCCTCTGTTTATTGCGCTGGAGGTTCGGTGTTCCCAGCGCGTGGCTCATCGTTTATCGACGCATGCATGAGTGAGTGTCCGATGCATAGAGGTAGAAGCGGTCTGAAGGCATGGGTGCACCAGGAAACAACATTGTTTCGTAGGGGCATCCATCGGGAGGCAGCTGGAGACACGTTGATTCCAGCATTCAAGCCACCAGTCAGCGTATATCCATCCAGGGATGGCTGCCCAACACGGTTTCCCACCTGTCAGGGCGTTGTCACTGGATATGGGATTGTGTGCCCTGATACATGGCTCATGAGCAACCCACTGCATCCTTATTCTGTACCAAAGGTACCCACAAACTTCGCTGAGTGCCCGCTGTTTGGCGGCTCGTAGTCCACAGGGGGTAAGCAGCCGATGTCCATGGGTTCCTGTGATGCAGAAGACGATCGCCTGATCCATCTGGCCTCCTGTGATACAGAGTTACGGTTTATCGGCAATTACTCAGACCTTGATTCGAAAAAGTGAGCCCCCGTGGTCAGGACCAACATGACTGTCCATGCGAGATGTCTCGAACAGTCGTACGGCCAGCACCACATGGCCATGCGTTATATCCCCACATGCATCCGCAGCAGCGCGGCAGGTGAGAATCACGCGCGTGTGTTGTACACAGACAAACTAAGACACACATGGCCATTGCAACAGCGCCAAGACAACTGCTGCTTGAGGGCTGCTACAAGCGCATCAAGCCCCTGAGGATGTCGCTCCAGCTGTGCCACCCGACGGTACTGCACCATTGGCATTGTCAAGACATCGCAGCCTGTGTGCCTCATACTTTGTAGAGAACTCCCACTGTGCCTTCCTGACCTTGGCCAAGGCAGCGGCGCGTTCCCTCTCCAACAACGGCTCCAGCAGGGTCGCATCCGCCACCGAATGCACATACACGTCCCACCAGTTTTCCTCGATGTCATGCATGTTTGTGATATCCACCACATCTGCAAGGCTCAAGGCATGTGCCATTCGAGCAACCTCCTGCACGGGCAAAGAGTGCACCTCCGAAGTACTGTGTGGAGTACACCACGGCAAAGAGCATATTTGTGATCAACCACAACCAGCCGCCAAGATTGCGAGGCCGGCCTCATGCAGAGCATAGAACAACTTCACAGTTGAGCTGAAACAGGGGTGGTGGGGGCATCGGTGGACGCAAACGGTACCTCTCGCCGTGTTCCTGGTGGTGGCCGGGGGAACATGTTGGCATCCACTGTGGCAGCATCACATGGCAAGTCGTGACGGGCTTGCCAAGTTCTCAACAGGTGGTCAGTGGATGCCTTGACCTTAGCGGCACTTTCCAAAGCACGTACAACACCCCGACTGGCGTCTTGGCTCTCCTGGAGCAGAGCGGCAACCTGTTCTGGTGTTGTACCTTTCTGATCTGCGACTTTCGGACACTGTTTGATGGCTTCTTGTGCCTGCAGCAGCACAGGGTGCTAGCAATACCGCATGCGGCTGCCCAGCCATTTACGCGTCAGGCAGTGCCAAACGGGATTCGACCCACCTCGGTCAAGAGCTCTGACATACGTTCCTCAGGTATCTTTATCTGTCCATCAGCAACTGTGAATCCCGACCCTTGCCACCACTCACGTGGCGAGCTTTTACCTGCGGTGTGTGGTTGGTGCGCGGAGTCTCTCCTGTGGGCGCCTTGTCGTGCTAGGTAGCCTCTGGCGTGCTTTTGAATCACGACTGCAGCCTACAACAACATCCATGTCCACTTGAGAAGACAATCAGCATGCCCTCGTTAAGATCCGGCAGCCATCACGTTTAAATATGTGTCAGGTGCACCGAAATGACAGTAGAAGCATCGCATTTTGGGCATTGCATTTTCAAGACGGGAGATGACGCTCTCACCTGCGACCGCCGACACCGTGCTCTTGTCAAGTCAGCCCGTTTTCGGACACACCATCCACGGTAATATCTCTGGATGTCAAGAGATGCGCGATCACGTTTATGCCAGTATTCTATGCAAGCAGTGGGTTCAAGCTGCTCTAGATGTTTTCGCTCCTGTTGTGATATTTGCAGACTTTCTTGCAGGGCTTGGGCCCTCCTCTGCAGTTTCTGCTGCCTAGATATGGCAGCTAAGCGAGCAACCCTCTTTCTTGAAAGCCATCCACGAACCCACCTTTGAATGGTGATTGCGTGTCGGTCCAGCTGTTCCCCAGGCATGCCATCCATTGCATGTGCTTGCTTCTGAGTTCTGGGACTTCAGTCTCCAGATCAGCGCCACAACAACCAGGCCTTACAAGAACGGTTTGCTACTGCATGCATTGAAGTTAATTGCAGAGCTCCAACTCACCGCTCGGGGGGCAGGCAATGTGACAGACATTCCAGGATCACTCAGAAGGATGCTCATGTACAGATTTTTAACACGAGAGTGCCTAGATCGAGGTCGTTTAATCTCTCGTGGCCTTTGGTTGACCGGGTCCCATTCTTGCAAGCACTGGGACCCGAACGCTTTGCGTGTTGTGGCTACAGCTGTATTGCATCTGAAGTCCGTCGCATGGCCGCAGTACAACAGCAGTGTTTGCGTGCACCGGCAGGGCGGAATCGGTCACACTAGATGTGCTGGTGCTTTACGAGGCTTCGTGATGGCATCATGCGTTGATAGTGCGTGAGCTCCATTCCGAAGCCTTGGCTGTGCTAAAACTTGCGCTTGCGAGCGTGTAAACACTCAGTGTGAACTAGTGCAATTTCAGCTTGTTGGCTCTCTCATGCAGAGTAGTACCGATCCCTCTCAAGACGCGCCAGGCAAGAGGCCTCTCTCAGCGGAAGGCGCAGATCGCGAGTTGTCGATCGCGAAGCGAGTGCAGCACACTGCTTCCAAATTGCACGGAGTTGCCCCAAAACGCAAGCCACGTATTGGATCTGCGTATCAAGTACCGGCTTTGCCGGCGATCGTAACAGCGTCTTCACCGGTGCCATTCGAGAGTTCCGAGACAGCTCGTGGAGGCAGTCCCGGACCCGTTGGGGCTGGACAGCCCCAAACGCCCTAGGCACCCACCGACAGAGCAGTTGAATGTATTCCGGCTTTGCGCAGCGGTTTACGTTGCTCCTGCTGGAAGAGGGCGAAGATTACGTGTCAGATTATAATGCTTACTGCTATGCCCCAGGGATCCTGTCCGACCTGGGAAAGCCTCCCACTCAAATACAGGAGGCCTCGTTCACGCTGCCGGCACCAAGCCAGCGGGTGCACGGTAAGTTGCGGCTATGCACCAAGTCTATATTCTTTGATGCGGACGATGCCAGCGTTCCGATTCTGAGGTGTGTGCCTGCATGCATGGGCAGAAATGCACCCAAGGACTGCAGTGTACGGGCCATGTCTTGAAGCAACGCTGCTGACCTCTGCCATGACCTGCATGTCTGTCGCAACCTGCAGGCTCCCGTTCCCCAATATCGTGGGTTGCAACAGCTTCGGCCCCAAGGAGCTACACCTCAAGACCACATTCTACACGACCTGTAAGGCGAACAACCTCGACAGGCCATACGTCCACCAGGTATTGCCATGCGAGGCATCGGTGCTGATCCAGCTGGAGTTTGCCAGCATGGACTCGCTGATGCTGCAGCTGATGCAAGTGCTCGACATCAGCAAAACACCTGACCCCACTGAACGCGATGCCAGGTTGAAGGTACGCACTGCCACTGATTTTAAGCCCGTGTTTCACACTCAAACCACCGTCGCACACCTCACCTGTCTTGCTGGCATCACAGACTCTGAAACCCCGTGCCAATCTCCCGGGTTCAACAATGCACGGGCCGTGTGCACACGGCGCGCCTAGTCTGGCACATTCTTACTCCCACACCAGCATCACCGCGATTCTCTCCATCACACCCTCCAGACTGCCTGACCGCCGCCGGACACCTTCAGGAGTTTGCCAGGCAGCAGGCGGAAGCAACGGGCTTCGACTACAGAAGGCTGACGGACGAGTTCCAGGAGCGGGTGCTCCTAGAGTGCCGCGCCCGGCGGGTGACGCCGCTCATCAAGCAGCCAGGCATCCTGGTCATCACGGACTACGGCCTCTACTTCCAGCCACTGCACAACCTCGCCGGTGGCGCCGTTGTCAAGTTCCATCCGGCCTCCGCCATCACGTCTCTCGCACGGCGCCGTGTGGCGATGCAGCCGCACGCCCTCGAGGTCTTCCTCACTGCCACCGCCACCACGCAGTTCCTCGCGGCGGACCAGGTGCTCCCTCTGCGCTGCCTCTTGCGTGTACATTCTCGCACCGCACGTCAGGCGTGACACCGAGCACAGACTGGGGGACGTCAGGTTCCCCTCAACTCCATAGCCTAGCAGCATCCGTTACACGCACACGCCCCAGGAGCTGTGTTGTGCTCCTGGTCCGCAGGCATGCTCGCCACACAGTCTGCAACGCAGGCATCTAGGTGTTGGGTACCTGCGATGCAGCGTTTGTTGAGAACGCCTGCTCTGCTCTCGGTCATCTCAGACCACAGTCCCTGGATGAAGGGATGCCGCCGAGCTCTGAGTGGTGGAACCGTGAACCTCTGCCGAGGAGCGCAGTGAAAGGTAACGAGGCTGGCCGTGTGTAGAGGTGGGAGGCTCCGTCAGTGATGTTTCTGTTCGAGGATCGAGCGGCCCGTGAGAGAGCCCACACGCTGCTGTCGCGGCTGGACCACTTCGGATCCGATGTCAAGGGCTCCAGTGCCCTGCAGCGGGGATCGCTGCTGGAGGGCAAGGGCGCATGGCTACTGCACGTCCAGAACGCCTGGGTCCACGGCAAGGTCTCCAATCTGGAGTACCTGCTCTACCTCAACTTTGCTGCCGGCCGTACCTTCAACGACTTGGCTCAGTGGCCCGTGTTCCCCTGGGTGCTGAGCGACTATTGTTCGCCTGTGCTGGATCTGGAGGTCGACAGCAGCTTCAGGGACCTCAGCAAGTCCATGGGCGGCCTTGGCCACCCCGCCCGCCTGGCTGAGGCCCGGTGCGTTCTTGCCTCCTCGACAGCACGAGCTAACGTGGAAGCGTGATGTAGCAGGTCACATGGTGGTGTCTACATCCAGGCAGAGCATGCTCTTGACGTGTAGGTGAGTGTGTCCATCCACGCCAGCAGTGCAGCGGCTGGATCAATGGATGCTGCGGTGAGGTGTTGTGTGCCTATCTGAGCAAGGTGCATCCCTCTATGTGGCTGGTGCCTCTTGGGGGCCACTACTTGTGACAGAGGGCCGGTGAAATGTGCAGGGAGAAGTACAAGATGACGAGTGGAATTCCTGGTGATGATCCGGGCTTCATGTATGGGGCACACTACTCGACGCCGGGGTACGTGATGTACTGGCTTGTGCGGAAAACGCCAGAGCAGATGCTGCGGCTGCAGAATGGCCGCTTCGATGCAGCGGACCGCCTCTTCTTCAGCATCGCAGAGTCGTGGGCGTCTAGCACGGGCCGCAGCAACACTGATGTCAAAGAGCTCATCCCAGAGTTCTTCCTGCCCAGCGACGGCGATTTCCTGATAAACTCTAACAATCTTCCACTCGGCAAGCGCCAGAATGGCCAGCAGGCATGGTTTTTTCCTCCTCAAACTGAGCTCGTGCAGTGACGGCCACTGATGTGCTGTGCATGAGAGGCAGAAGCCACACTCCAGTAGCTGCTGTGGGCTGCGCTGCGCCAATCCATCGCAGCAGGATACACCGGGCTGGTTTGCGTTGGTGGTCCATCAGCAACCACAAGCACAGCTTAATGGCTGCTCCACCCACGTGTGGCTTTGATCCACCAATAGATGGCCTTGTGTAGTCAGAATGAAGTGCTGCGAAGCGAAGTTTGACAGTGTGGGGCTACAGGTGACAAACGTTGCACTCCCGCCATGGGCCGACGGCGCCGCAGACTTCATCTGGAAGCACCGGCAGGCTCTGGAGTCGCGGTACGTTCAGGCCAGCTTGCACAAGTGGATCGATCTGATATTTGGCTGCAAGCAACGCGGCCAGGCAGCTGTCGACGCGGACAACCTCTTCTGGCACACTTCATACGAGGGCGCAGTAGATCTCGAATCCATCAAAGACCCGGTGCGTCCAGCTGCTCCCTTGCCTTGTTTTCCTCCTCTGCAGACTGAGTGTGCATGCTCGTACACCCTGTTCAGAAGGCTTTGAGTCAGGCCCGGCAGGCTGGGTGACAGCAGTCGCGATGCTGGTGCCTCCTGTCATCTGCCATTGAATTGGGTCAGCGTGCGCAACCACAGCGTGCGCAACAGGAGATGTTCTGGCATGCCCGCCACGTTCCGGGGTTACATGTGACGAACAGATTGTGTGCGACTGTGCATGTCGGTCGTCTCAGCTGCACCCTGCCACACACACGTTTACCACCGCGTTCCAGCGCAGTCCTGACCGAACACAGCGTTTCCGTTCCCCGCCTCGACTGGACAGCCAGGCGTGTGCCATCGGGCCAGAGGTGACCACCTGCCAGTGTTGCACCGGCATGGCTGCACAGCCATCACTCGATCGCACACAGTCGCCTGAGCATGCTGATCGTGCCTCGACCGCCGAGCAGGTCATGCGGCGGGCCAAGGAGGCGATGATATCCGAGTTTGGCCAGACGCCAGCACAGCTGTTTGATGAGAACCAGCCGCACCCCCCGCGCAAGGTGATACACCCTCTGCCGATGGAACCCCTGCCCGGCTACTGCGGCTCTGCGGCTCCTGCTCCAGAGGTCTCACACGCTCTCGTGCGGATCCTTCTTGAGGTGTCTGCTTCCGAGCAGCTCCAGAGCGTGCTGGCCTCGCCCAGGGCCGGCTCCCCGCCTTTCAACACAGCGCTGCACGGACCTCCCATTGGAGCTGCACCAGCAGCACGGCGCAGCCTGCAGCACGTCTCGTCTGGTGCCCTGAAGGCGCCACCGGAAGCAACCTGTGCGCCCCTGTCTCCAGCACTGCCTGCTTGACCTTGATGTCACATCCGGATCAGCCAGAGCCTCCAGCAGCCCATCACACCTCCCCCTACAACAATCCGCCTGGATCGCAGTAGTGCGGCTCCAGAATCGGGTCTTAGTAGCCTTCACACTGCATTCTGAAAGCCCCGTGGGCGTCGGGGTGCATGAGCCTCGTTGAGGAATCACGACCTGGTGCAGATGATGGGATGGCCGGTGCTCGGGAGGAAGTGCAGCGTAGCGTTTCCGGCCTGGCGATATCCACGGGTGGCACGGCTTCTGAGCGGCCGGGCAGCGCCGCCAGCTCGACTGCGCCTGCAAGCTCCGTTGCAGGGGCGTCGGCCGGCACGTGTCCGTCCCCTGCAGACGCCGCCGGCAGCGGGCCCCGCGGCGCAGGGCTTGCGCTGTCTGTCCCGTCTGGCGCGCCTGCCGACAGAGACAGCCCGGATGGCCGTGTGCCAGGCGAGGAGGGTGGCACCCGTTTGCTGGGACAGCGGCATGATAGAAGCACCAATGGAGCGCAACAGGACGCTGCCGCTAGCGATGCTCTGGGGGCTGTTGTTTTCGAGGAGACAGACTGCGCCATGACTCCATGGCCGTCGAGGCTGCATGAATGTATCCAGGTGCAGACCACCCACATGTGACTGCGGAGCTAGCGTCCTTTTACGGGAATGGCTACAGCACTGGCTACATGCCAAGTTCGCATGTGGTCAAGGGTGGAACCGAGTATTGCACAGGCTTCAGTCTGTTGCTTGCGCCGGCCGTGTCGCACCCCATTGGGGATATTGTGAGCGACTACCCGAGTCAAAAGGTCTTAGTGATCCACATGGTGCACACAGTGCAGCACGCTAACAGCGACAGAGCACTGCAGCCCACGACCGAGATGGCACGGTCACCTTCACGGGTGCACTGAACGTGCGCCTGTGGTCTAGGTCGGGTCAGCCAGCCTGGTGTTCCTGAGCACTTGAGCCTGGCGTGCCATCTTACAGATCCGCTGGTCGATGCAAGAGTGACCGGTCTGCCCGAGTCTGACTGTGCGCGCTTCCAGGTGGAGCACACGATCGAATGCCCACGGGAGCGAGTCACGGCAGTCCTCGGCCTCGGGCCCACCGTGGTGTCGGGCACAGCTTCCGGCACCATGTCGGTGCACTGCGTGGCCACGGGAAAGCTGCAGCAGACCCTCAAGCTGCCACGGGCGGCCCCCGTGTCTGCTCTAGCATCGCCCGGCCCACACCAAGAGGCCTCATGCATGCTGGTCGCGGCGTTCAGCCGAGTGCACGCGTTTGCGCTCGACTACGGCACCGCGGTTGGGGAGTTTGAGCCCCATGCCGACTCCATCACGGCGATGAGCGCGTCACCAGGCGCACCGGGGGGTGGGGTGCTGTACACTGCCAGCGAAGACACCACAATCAGGAGCTGGAGCACGTCTGCCGAAAGAAGCCCGTGGGCTGCTGTGGTGCCCCCGCTGTTTGAGGCAGACTCTCCTGAGGCGTCGGTGCCCACTGCCGTGCATGTGCGCCTGCTGCCGCTGACGGTGTACTTGCTTGTTACACTGCAGCTACCGCATCTCTGGCCCAACCTGCTGCAAGTATGCCTTGCTGTTATTGTTTGAGCTTGCCACAACGCACACTAGCCAGTAAACGTCCATGCTGGTTTCCGTATGCCACGGTTCCGGTCTTTGCAATCAGAGTGCACATATCAATGTGTGCAGCTGCCACATACATCATGTGGACATGCAGGCGCATACGGCTGGGTCAGCAGTGATCGGCACAGATGCAGGACATTGTGCCATTCTGGACGTGCGAACCGGCCGTGCAGAATGGTGTTGGCAGGAGCAAAGGAAGCGGATTGCTGACGTGGCATCAGTTCCAGGATCGGACCTATGCAGCGTCGTGGTTGCATATGAGGACGGGCAGTTGGGCCTGCTTGACATGAGGCGACAAGGCAAGGCAGCCATGTTAGCAAATGTGGTTGGAGGTTCCCGCACCGACTGCATCGTGACGGACGGTAACAGCGCACTGGCAGGGACACGGCAGGGGCTGCTTTTGTGGAACCTCGATCCCGCGGCAGAGCAAACGGACCAGGATATCGAAACAGGCATCTTGTGCACCGGTGCTGGCATGGCTTTCTGGGTTGACAACGGCACGTCAACAGCTGAAGTTACCTGTGTGCATGCATTTGATCACCAGCAAGAGTTCAGAGTTGCAGTTGGGCATGGCAATGGGCTCATTCACCTATGTTCAGGAAATAAGTCAAAATAGCCTGTTCGTGTAAACGAGTGGACCAGCAGACATCTCGTCAGCAAAACACGACTGCTTTGACAAAGGACGCCAGTCAGATCGACTATAGCATGTCATCCTACTGCATGTCTTCCTCAGTTCCATTCTCCAGCAGGTAGTTTGCTGCAAGCTCCTCATTCTTTTCACAGGCGATATATGCTTGAATGCAAGCTACCCTGGCAAACCCCAAGGCCTCCAGACGAGTAATGGCCGCCTCGTCTCCTTCACTGAGGTCCAGCTGAATTTGCTCCCCTTGTGGCTCTGCTCCGCCCTGAACATGATGTCTGTCCTTCGCCAATATACGTGTGCAGTTCTTGCAGATGGCAAATCTGACGGCTGAAAGATGTGAAACCAAAGCACATCATCCATTTGCAACAGCGAAGCTCACGGCATTACTGTCAATACACGGATCCATTGGGGTGTACAGGTAGCACGGCTTCATCAAAGTCATTGGCTTAGCAGGCCTACAATGACTGCATGCAACATGGCACCATATTGACATCATGGAGGATCACACCCCCATTAAAGCTCCTAAGGCTGCCTGAGGGTTGCTCTGCAGTGCAGACAGCAATTGCGGATTGTGCCTCGCAAGCTCTTGCACCAGGTTGAGCATAGCGTTAGGATCACTTTGAATGAGCTGCTGCAAACGCTGTTGCATCTGAGGATTGTTCTGTAGGGCCTCGAGCATGTGTGCCACACCACCTGCCCCGCCACCGGCGCCTGCACCTGCTGCGCCACCGGCGCCTGCACCCGCTCCGACTCCGCCCCACATGTCAAGAGGTGCAGCGTTAGGCCCAGATGCGGCAGGATTCTGTGCAGCGGGGGCACCCGCAGCTGCCGCTGGTGCCGGTGCAGTCGCTGGTGCAGCAGCAGCCGCCTGCGGGGCTGGTGCATCACCACCTGCTGGTGCAGCCGGCGGTTCAAGTCCAGCTGGAATGCCCGTCATGAGGTACTCTACAGCCCTCTCAGGGTTGTTGAATGCGGCCCGCATTGCACGCTTGACTTCAGCTTCTGAAAATCCCATCTCCACAATCGCTTGGACGGAGGAGTTCAGTTCGGAGCCAGTCACAAATGCAGATGCGCCTGCAGTTGCCACCGGAGCTTCGCCTGCTGGAGCGGAAGCAGCAGCAGTAGGAGGCTCTGCTGGCGGATCTGCAGGTGCAGCCTCTGCTGGCTTGCTCTCAGGTGCAGGTGCTGGTGCTGGTGCATCAGCAGTTGCTGGTTTTGGGGCAGCCTTCTTAACCACTACAACAACCACGCCTCCTTCTTCAACACCTATATCTTCTAGCGACGCGTTGTCATCAGTCCAGCGCTGCAGAACCACAAGAACAGTAAAACACCATGGCAACAGGAGCCACTCGAGCAAACACGCTACACATACCTTTCCCTTGCATACAATGGTCAGTAAATCTCGTTGAAACTTTTCTGCGTCAATCTGTGTCTCAATTGCTGCCTTCAAATCCGAGACCTGCAACGAGCAACGCATGTGTGTTCATGCCATTGGTCAGAGGTTCGACAAATTCTTTGTCAGATCCTTCATCGTAGACAGTGCTGGTATCAGACAGGTCTCAGTTTGCAGCAGTGGCATCCATTGTGTTCGGAACACCGCGAAGGAGTTGCATCTGGATGAGGTCGCCAACATGTCGGACTTGGGACCGAGTGTCGCACCTTCATGCCCGCCTGCAGCTCCACTTCGAATACCTCTTGCTTGACTGTTTTCACTTTCACTTTCATTTTTCGATGATCGATGACTGCTACGATAACAAACTGTCGCAATGCAGTCTCGCGGTCGTGTTAAGCAAGCGTAACGATTAGGGAGATAAAATTCCCCTAATGCGAAATAGGCATTTGCAAACGTATTCATCGTGGAACGTGTGCCGGTCGTCTATTGCATGCCCGAGTGCAGGCACCATTTGAAGGTTCGCGAATACCAGCTGTCGCACCGTGGACACAGACGTCAGGTCGTCCTTCATGAGGTCGAACATGACTGCACATCAGGGCACGTGCAGCCAAATTATATCGACGCGTGCTATCCATTTCAAAGAGAACTGTTCGCCCGGTCCGTAAAGTGTAAAACTGACCAGTGAACAGTGAAGCACTGGTGATTGACCACCTCGAAATGCTGCCAGCTGCCCAACTACCGCCATTCAACATGTAATGTGGCCGTCCTCTACACTGATCGCCTCGAATGGTGTGCTCTGACGCTGTCGGGCTGAAAACGGTCGCTTCGACCCGGCTTGCCCGCAGCACCACGCGGAGTTAATGAACAGACGTGTCTATGTACACTTGCGTCGAGTACGGACTCTCTCAACGAAAAATAACACAAGGAATAGCTGAATTATCATTTTTAGGTTGTGGTGTCTATGGATTAGATGTACACAGTTCTGGACCGCGCCTTCCTTGCCATCTACCTGCGTCTGTAAGGCCTCCTGCTGCTGCAACATCTCATGTACCGACTTATACTACGCCAATGTGAATCGATACCTTGTGCTGCAGTCCTCCAAAACGTTCCTTGACAGGGTCACACACACGCACATATGTTTTTCCCGAGGGTTTTATGCACTGGTCAAAATGCATCTGACGTTTGAGTTGATCATGAACATCCGCTGGTGCTGGAACGGGCTTGAGCGGTGTGCTGCAGCGCTCTCCTATACCTGTGTACATGTCAAAGTTGTCCTAAATTCTGGATGGCGATGCTGCACTTGCTGAGCTTGTACAGGTAGAGGACAGATGTATTGCCACCTTTGATGGCTGCATGAGTGTATACATGGCTTCTTGAAGTTCAAATTTGCCTTGGTGTGCCACGGCGCCCTTAGATCTCGTGGATCCCAAATTGCATGGACTGATATGTCTACCGGTGCCTCAGCTTGCGTTTTTCGCAGCAAACGTAGACAGGCATTTCACCGGAGCCACTCCCGAATCATCCGGCACAAATCAATACAACGAGGTGTATGCAACCCAACGAATTTGACGCAATCGTCCGCACGCTTGACGAGTGAGAAAGCCCCGTGGTAAGCTACATACCTGGTACGCCTGTGGGCAGGCTGCAGGCGACCAATGCAACCTTGGCGATGGCCTTGAGCTTAGAGTCGGCTGGCAAAAAGGCGTTAACAATGTGGGAAAGTTTGAGGAAACAGGCTCGTAAGCTGGAGGGGGAGATAGAAATGAAGCTAGCTTTCCTGTCACGCCTATGCAGTGGTTTTGATTCGTCCACGGAAGGATCGCGTGCTGAACAGGGAGCGTCACAAACTTCCATAGAAGTTAAAGGTCTCCTCAAGCGCTTGAGCGAGGTTCACGCTTCGATGGAAGGCGAGGTCATGGGCAGCGATGTTCGGCAGCATACAATAGCCCGACACAAAGACATTGTGCAAGACTATTCGCAGGAGTTCCGACGGCTGAGTGCGCAGATAGACCAGGTGAGGTTCCCAAGTTATGAGATGCAGTCCTGAAGCATGCTGTACACTGCTGTTCCCTCGCGCCGGGTGCAAGCGAACCCGAGTAAACGGTCCGCGGAAGTTGCAATGGTTCATATGTTAACAGTTACTGCCATAAATGCAGGCAAAGGACCGGGCCGATCTTTTGGCTGGCGCAAAGGAGATTACCCCGCTAATGGGAGTCACAGTGCAGTCTAATGCAACCGCACTGATGAGAGAGCGCAACAACATTGGCTCAAGTGTCAGTGCCTTAGATGAAGTGCTTGCTCATGCCAGCCACATTGGAAGCTCTCTGAAAGATCAAAGGGGTTTGTTCGACAATATTGGGAACAAAATGATGACTGTTGGATCAAAATTCCCGGTTGTCAATGGCCTGTTGAATGCCATACGCCGTCGCAAGTCCAGAGACACAATTGTCATTACAACAGTTGTGGTCGTGTGTTCAATTTTGTTGCTTACATATTTGGTGCGGAAGTGGTTCTGATCTCTGGTTATGCCCTGTCTCCATGGTTCCCAGTAGCTCACAATACCGTGTTTTATTCGATTTTCGATATATTCGATTTTAACTAAATGTGCACATCGAAGGCGAATGGAATCCTTAGCACCCAGCCCAGTGGACTGCACAGCATGCCAGTGTTAAAACACTCCCAGAGTCTGTCAGCCATGCCTGTGCAACCCAATAATATGTCTGCATTGCAACTTATGTGTCAAGGTGCTGTGGGGAAACTTCCTAAATCGTGGGGCCATTTGCAACTAGACTGTTCCCTCGTGCAAGATGCGGAGGTAGTAATAAAGGCCTGGCAGCACGAAGGAGGGCAGAGCAAGTATCAGACTGCATGTGCATGCACCTTAGCCTCAGGCAGCATGGGCAACTGCATCCCTGGCTAAGGAATACAATACTGCCTGGGGCTGTGATTCACGTACACACAGCTATATGGTAGTGTATAAAGTTAGTTATGCCAGTTCCATCAGCATGTACAAGCAGACACATTTCTGCAGCTGCAGCGACAACGTGAGAAACAATGTTTACTGCACAGCCTTAACGTCGTGTATCTTCTCAGCGGAAAAAACCGGAGACACAGGCTGCATGCATGCACCGCCATCACCGCTTGAGTCTGGTAGCAGAGCAACACGCCCAACCAGGACGAGGCATGTGCAAGCCCGAGGCATGCTCTGGAGAATTGCAGCCCCCCAAAGCGGAGCGGCGGCGCCCCAACACACACCTGCCCCTGGAGTCAGTTTATCGACGTGATAGGTCGACGGAGCATTGTTGGGGCGGGCTGTGGCGCAATTCACGCAGGCATAGGATGTGGTGCAGTCGGGCATCCCACGAGGGGGCTAGAGGACCGGGGAGTCGTGAGTACAGCAGGAGCGCGCTTGCAGGGTTGCAGATGCCAGCCAGTTCTGAGGAGTCCCCTGCCAAGCGCCTTCTGGGTTCACAGCATGCAGTCAATGATGGGCAGGAGGGGGAGTGTCGGCACCGGCAGGCAGGTCTCGACACCGATTGGCTCTCTGTCCAGTCGTTTCCACAGCGGTGCAGAGGCGAGAGCGCGCCCAGTGGCGGCGCGGCGCTGAGTGGTGGACCTCCAGAGACTCTCCCCGTCCCGACCGCAAGCTCTGCAGTCTCACGTGAAGATGGGCAGTCCGGCAGAGCAGGCAGAGATCTTTGCAGGATCAACCTGGACGTGGCTGGGGCTGTGTCCGCACACTCCGCGCCTGCACTGGTGCGGGCTTCAATTCCACTGTCCTCGGCGGGATGCAGTTACGTGCCCCAACAACCATGATCATCTGCAACCTTGCCCTTCGGCCCAAGGTGTTCCCCAAAAGCTTGCTAGGCTTTCGGAGGCGCTCCTGCACGCATTGAATGATGTGCGAGCGCAGTGTGCCAAGTTTCCCGGAGACCTCGGTGCTTGGCGGTGGCTTGAACGCCGTGCTGTTGACGGTGCCCGCTGCACCATGCATGCACTCTAAGTCCATCTGCATATTCTGCCGCATGGCAGCAACTTGTGCTGCCTCTTGCTAACGGCCACGAGCTTCCTGTTCAGAGCCCCAACAGTCCTGTAGACGTGCTTGCACAATTGTGCCATGCCAAACGTATGTGCTGAATGTGCTGCCCTGTGCCTCCCAGTGCCATGACCAAAGCGATTGATCGTGTTAAGCATAGTTGAGCTTAGGTCATATGGGATTTGGGACAGATTTCCCCCGCTGGGAAGACTTCGCTTAGCTGTTCCACTGTGAGTGCAACCTCGCCAGACGTCGAGTCCAAAGACCACCGTGAATCATACTAAGAGGCCATCATGCTACCGTGCATCTGTCCCTGGTGTCCTTCTGTGACTTGACCGAGTACCTGGTCGCATCCCAGTCAACAATTGCCACAGGGCTCATATAAGGCTCCTTGTGAGAAGCCATCTACAGCCAGGAACACAGGGACAGGAATTTACTGCCGCACTGAAGGGCACAGCCGACCTTGAACCGTGAGGCTGGCAAGTTTAATCCCATATGGGACTGATTAATCCCATATGCGTGATGGCGCAGGTACAGGACTTATCGCGATTAGATCGCACCCCGTTTTCTCACAGTTCCAGCTCCACGTGTACGTCAAGACGGGGCCTGTCACATGTTCAATCGCTGGCCACCGCCAGTGTACGCTGCTACAATGGTCAAGTATAAGAGCTGAAATCTATGTGTTGCCAGGGTGTGATGAACCTCGGGCGGTGCACGTGCTAAAGCCCTGATCAATGTAGCTCATCGGCTGTCGCTGTTCTAGCGGACTGCCCTCGAAAGCGCAGCCTTCCAAGCAGACTGTTTGGTCTTGAGATATCTTACATGGTACTGGAGCACTGTCGTGGTTTGTAATTCGCAACAGGTCCGCTGTCCAAGTTGTTGGATGATCATTGCGCAGCTGCCTTATTCCACCTATCTGTACGTCGCGCATGCTCCATACATGGGGGGGCATTTCTTGTGCTTATATATTGCTCGAGTGGAATGTCCCATCGTACCGTCGTCTTGCATCATGCTGGTCTCATCAACGAAGCATTGTGTTTGTCAGACTGCTCGTCAATGCGCCTGCATTGACTAGCTGATCATACCTGTCAGGCGCATGCCGCTTTTGCAATGCTGATAAAGTACGGTACATCCTCTCGACCGATCGCATTTACATGCGCGGAAGTCTTGGGTCTGCGTGAGTCATCATGTTGAGGGTGATGCAGGACGACACGTCGAAGGGAAACTGCGCATATTAGGTCGCTAAATACGCCGCCTGGCGTGCACGCTGCGGACTAGAGCAAATGGGGGCTGACACATGGGTGAATCTTGTGCCGTCTGCGCCGAAAGCAGCAAAGGCCGGCACCTCGCCCAAGCCCAGCACCCCAAAAGAAGGCAGGCGCGCCGATCGCGTGACCACCAAGGACTTTGGCTGGTTTTGGATTAAGAAACGAAACATAGCATGTTCTGAATCCCGCGCCTTTCCAGCATCCCGTCCTTCGATCGACAGGTCTGCCTTCGAGTCAGGTGCGCCGATCAGCCTCGGCTTTGTGCCTACCAGGCGTCAAGCAAGCGGCCCTCTTCCTCATAGCAACAGGCGATGTCATCGAATCTCCTGTCCAGGAAGACTAGATCGTGTTGAAGTGATGCTATCCATTTCAAACGTCCATTCAATCAACTGCAGTGCAGGGTCCCCTGCCAACGGTGCTGTGCGCGACTCGAAAGACAAGGTTGTAGCCCTATCCCGCAGTCCATCTGCGGAGAGCTGGCTGGAGGTCACGCGGGAGGCTGCTAGCAGTGAAGATCTGAGCGATGCTGAAGATGGCACACTTGTTGCAATTGCACCGAGGCACGAGCCCCGTGTGCGGCCGCTGTGTCTAACAGCCGCCGCTGCAGGTTCGCCAGGAGGACCTAGTAGCCCTGCTGCACCCACTCTAGAAACAATGAGCAAGCCGGGCTCTTGCAAGTCGAAGGGAGTGAGGCATCGTGCCGCAGTAGACGGGTCTGGAGGATCTGGCACATCAGGGGGAAGCCCAAGCCAGGATTCTTGTTTAGATGAATCCGCAGTAGTGCCCCTGAGAGGTAAAGCTGCGGTGGGGCCTTCGTCCAGGCCAGCAACAGTTGTCTGTGGCGTCAATACCGACTCTGACCTGCTGTGGACTTTCCTGGCTGGAATGATGCTTTATTTCATGAGCGCCTGATCCCTCTAAGGTATTTCTTGCTCGACAACATGTCGTGTGTGATTACATTGCAGCACGCAGCGAGGCGCGTTAGTGGCTTGCGCGGTTTTCACCCATTCAGTACCACAGCCATCATCGGCAGTGCAGCCCTCTGACACGGTCATGCAGCATTTCGTGACACAGTTTGTGCACTTCTTTTATGTGAGCAAGTCGCCGGTTGCAGGTAGGCCATTTCAAGGCAACAACATCGCTGGCACGCCAGCGTGGCCCGAATGCCAATGGAGATCGATATGGATCAGCACCACAAGTCCAAGAAGGTTTTCTAGCCAGTATTCATACCTGTACAACCCCCTATGTGAACGAGCAACTTGTGATGTCAAGCTGTGCATGCGTCTGCCCATGATGAAGCACAGCCAGTTGTGAGTGGCATGCTGCCTTCGTTTCTTTTCATCCTGCATGCACCTTCATGCCCACGGCCAGTGGAAAGGGCATTGTTGTAACGTTGGCGCACCTGACTCTCACCCAGCGTCGCCTGCCACGTCTTGTTCAAACACAAAGACATATTGCCCAGGATTTCTGGTCCACCCTTACAAGGGGCGCATGTACACATGCGACGTGTCTCCGCCAGTTTACAGCGGGGCCCCCTGGGCATCCCTTTGTCTTGGTACAGCAGCAGAAGCAGGACACTGTTGCCAGCGTAAGGCTCTGCTGCAGTTCTGGCTCACGTTGTTATTGTTTCCACCACTCACGGCATGGAGCACAGTTGTCACCCGGGTCAGACATTCATCCCCTTGTAGACAGGGATGAGCGAACCATGATCGTGGTCGCACATAGCCATGCCCGGTGTGTGTCGGAGATGTACGTGTAAGCATTGCCACAGACAAACGACATCGCACTCAGACCTCCCCATGCGCTCGAGCTCTGCCTGCCACGACCGCCTTGCCTGACACATGAGCCATGCTTTGTAAGCATTGTCCGAACATCGGCGTGTTGCCCCCACACAAGCCAACACCCAGTTCCCTCTTCACATCTGTCATATTTTCAGTTTGCCAAACAGCTCGTCATCGCACTGCATATCCCACCCGGAGGAGCAAGCACTGATTGCGGCCACATTGTCTGTACATGTCAGTGCATGGGACGATGCAGCGTCCAACAGCCCCAGCGATTGGCGTATCTGCAGTATCAGTAGCTGGGCGTGCGCACGTTCACAGTGTCTGTAGGCAGACTCCCCCCCCCTGAGCTTGGCACCAGTCCATGGCCATGTGCACATGCGCACCTCAAATTCGAAGAAGAACGGGCCTTGTGTGACCGCCTGGTACGTGCACCCACATGCAAGGGAACCTGGGCAAGCGGCTTTTGCGGCGCAGTCCAAACCTGCGACTGTCTTGCAGCTGATGCCGCGCGGAAAGAAATTGAGCAGCGACTGCTACGGTGCACCGCGGGACAGGCTGAAAGCATCTCGGGCCCGGACTGACTCCACCGTTTCATGCCTATGAATCTGATCTGTGCATGGAGATGTTGCTCTGACGTTGCGGCGGACCAATCGGCGCCAAACACGCGGCAGCCTGCGCTAGGGTTAGCGCATGCTTGCGGCTCACTGCTATGAGACGCATTCACGGCTGGGCGCCAGTTGCATGCGCAAGCCCGTCCAGCGGAGATGGTCGCTCGCAGGTACCATACCACAGGATTCGTTGTCAACTCAGCTGTTGGGTGTGGGGAAGGAGGGGTGTGTGCATTGCAGGTGCAACGGCCAGCTCGGCAGTGGCAATTGGCTGCAGTGCCGGTGCTTGACAGTGTGTCATTCCGCAGTCGTTGGTTGTGGCAACCCCCCGACATTTGCCCTAGAAATTCAGAATTGTTGGCTTTTTGGTGTCCTTACATTCAAGGACGGTGCTCAATCGCAGTTGCGCACCGCTGCCACCAGGAGCACGGCGCCGTGCGTTGATGCGGCTGTCATGCGGCCCGGGCCTATAGGGCTGCTGCATGCATGTGCTGTACAGGCAGAACAGATCACATCTGCTATCTAGTGCTTCTGGTGTGCGGTCGTTTCGAAACGAAGAATTCTGCCTCCACTGGCCGGGCTCAAGGCCACTGTGTCACTGGTGACGCTGCTGCTGGGTTTGAGCATGCGTGGAAGACATCAATGTAGCTTGGCACATTCCCGCACGTGCTTGCGCGGATGGTTGTGGCAGGTCTCACAACCATGTATATATGTGCAAAACGGCAGCGCCACTGTGGCCACTGCGGTGATGAAGCCTTGGGGCACTTGCCTGCACAACTGTAGCCAGACTTTGCTGGTAAATGTCGGTGTCCCCCGGGCTAGGGTGCTGGCATCGATGGTGGTGTGCTTTTGGCATGTTACTGCGGCTGTTTTATTTGAAACTTACGTCGGATGCACCGGCACGCTTGCTTGGCCTGCTGCGAGCGATCACATAAAACCAGTCAATATGTGGGCATTAGCAAGGTGAAGCTCATACTTCAAGGGCGCATTTGAAGCTTGTCCGCCGACACCACAGCACACCGCTGCGTCGCTTCTGCCGTTGCAGTGTGGATCCGGTGGCAGCATGGCTGCATGTCACCGGCTCGGCTTTACCGCAGCTGCCCCCAGGAAGATACAGGCGTTGTGCGAATCCATGTCGAGCAGTGCACGTGTTCTGCTTTCGGCAGACGATGTGTCACGTTTCAGGGATGTGCAGGTGTCGATCACGAACCTCATTCTGTCGCATTCTGCACGTGGTGTTGTGTCCCTTGCTTGTGCTATTCATGCGAATAATTTGCGTTATGAGGGACTGTTCTCGCATTAACTGTAGCTCAAGGGATGCGAGACTGTGGTGAGCACGAGAGCTGAAGAGGAGAATGGGGTGGGTAGCTTTGCAACAGGCGCTTTCCGATCAGCGCGCCGCTCAGCTAAGCTAGGAAACGTCCTTTTATGTGCTCACAAGCTGCAATCCACACAGTCATTCCTACAAGACAACAGAAATCTGGTTCCCCAAGGTAGGCGAAGGCCGCAGCGGTGCTTTCGTACAGCCTTGTGACACTGCATCACTAGCCACCCACATGAGCAAGATGCCCGCCGTAGGTACCGTATGTGTCGCTGATGTTCAAGAAAACGGCAAGGGACGCCGTGGGAATTGCTGGACATCTCCCGAAGGATGTTTGATGGCGACGATTTTGCTTGGTGATTGGGTAGCAGGTCTGTACAAGTACCCCCTGATCAAGCGTATAGCTTGTACCTGGCTGGCACAGTCAGATATATGTAAGGACCAGCACTCACTACCAGTCTATATGGTTTCATAACTGCAGCTTGGGGTGCAGATAACAAGGTGCAATTTGTACAGTATGTGGCTGGTCTGGCTGTCGTCTCTGCGTTGCAAGAGATATTCACAGATGTATGTGGCATTTCTCCGAGTCCAGACGTGTTCCCCATCAAGTTGAAGTGGCCAAATGACATATACGCGAACACATCTGATGGACGGCTGCTCAAGATCGGTGGCGTACTTGTCACAGCAGTGCATCAGGGATCCCAACTGTGTGCATCTGTCGGTCTTGGGTTGAACGTGTCAAACTTGCAGCCAACAACATGTGTTCATACGGTCCTGACAGAGCTGGGCTGTGACACTCCACTTCCAGATATTCAAGTCCATGCTAGCAGAGAACACATCTTGGCCACATTCCTCCATCACTTGGAAGACTTTATCGAGGTAAATCTGATCAGAGCATGCCAGTATCCAGCAGCCCGCAGCCATTCCAAGAGGCGCGGTCATGCAGGTTCTTCAAGGTGAAGGCTTCAGTGCATTACATGAAACATACAGACGATATTGGTTACACGATCAGCAACAACTGTACATTGGTGAAGACAAGGTAACTGTCAGAAAATTTTCTTTGCTATGAATGCCAATCTTTCATGTACTTCATCTCTCAGATCTGCAGGTCCCCATGACAGTGCAAGGGTTGTCCAAAGACGGATTACTCCAAGCTATTGATGCATCCGGGCAGGTTCACGTGTTGCATCCAGACGGTAACAGCCTTGATATGATGACGGGGCTCGTATCCAAGAAAGTGTAATTTTTCACCTCCTCTTGTGCACACGGTCAAGGGATAGCTGGGATTGCACGCACAAGATGGCCAGCACTGGTTTGTGGGCAGTGACACCTGCACACACCCAAATGTAGCGCACACGTCATTCGAATGTACTATCGCTGAAACATGCACGCCCATCCTTCGCAGTCCATGTCAACCAATATTGCTGTCATTCAACTCTGCACCTAGCCATCACTGTCTTCCGAGTCGCCCTGGTTCAAGAATCCGGCTGCACGCACTCCTGTCCCAAGCGAGACACTGGGCATTCTGGCGTATGCTGGTACTCTACTTGTGGGTGATAATGCCGAGGACAAAGACTTGCCATCATTGACGTCTGGCCTCGACTGCTGTGGTTGCGGCTGCTTTTGGGGTGTTGAGCTGTTAATCTCCAGCTTGCTTTCATTTTCTACAGGGTCTCCTGTAGGTGCTAAGGGCGCCGTGTTCTCCCTCAAACCACCAGAGCTAGTATTTTCCTTATCTTTTGTCCGCTCTCCAATGGCAGTCTTCTCGCCCGAACTGTGCAGCTGTATTCCCACTCGCACTGTTTCGCTCACAGTCCATGCTAGGCCATTGCAAGCCTCAGACCATGACACATAATTCCGAATACAAGACACACCTGATTACTGTCTGAGGCAGTAGATGCCGGAGGTTCTGCCGGATCACGAGGTGCCAGGTGCGTGGGCTTGGAGGCAGCCGCTATCTCATGGTGTGGTGTAGGTGCCTTTGTCTGAGACGTACCGGCCATGTGTGTCTGCTGCGTTGATCCATCGGCCTCTGGTCGTTGATGTTTTTTTCCAGCTGTGCAAACCCTTGCAGCTGGTGGCGGAGATGGTGGCAGATCCCGTGGCGGTCTTGGGTATCCGCTCTGCATCCCATATCTCCAACCTTGGAGTCCAACTTCTCATCAGCGCACTCGACCACGCGAGCCGCGTGATTGGATTCCCAAGAGGGCCACAGGATTACTGCTATCCACCCGACGCTAGAAGTCGGCAGGATTGACACTGCTGGTCTGGTGATTTTGGCAACCCAGTCGATCCGCTGAGACAGTGGTACTAATTTTCAAGCTATTCGACATGGACACAGGCCAGCGAAATTCATGAGACATACGTTTGGTTTCAAAGCTGGTTCTATGTACTCCTCGTTTGAGTTCTCCACCACCGCATAAGGATTGCTGTAAGACTTGAAGTTGGAAATGCCAGGATCTGTAGCACCAGAGTGGCCCTCCTCCATCGCGCTCATGTCAGGACAATTGGATCCCGCCGGATTAAAATGGGGAGAACGTGATTTATTGGAACGTGGGTCGCGTCTTTCAGGATTTGGGCAGCCAGGTTCTGCAGAGTTGTCCACCAGCAGTGGAAGATACCCAAGGAGTGTGATGACAGCACCAGCAAGTGCAGCACTCGCAGAAGCACCAACTTTACCCTACAACATCAGTGGCAGATATTGACTACTGATGCAGGGTCTCAGATCATCTATGTGCAGAAAAGAATGGCCTACCTGTACAGACTGCAATTGAACTGCCCTGTCACATGAGAGCATCAACAGTACTCCTGATATGCAAAGCAGAGGTCGAAGGTCGACGTTTGCAACCAGAGATTTGACAGTACGACCGAGTAACTGTGAGGCACATACAGCACAGTGGAACAGCAGTGTCCACCACAGCAATCCTGTCGATGATGAGTTGATGCTAGATTCAAGCACGCAAACGCCAATAAAGAAAATGAAAACGCCACAGAAATTAAGTGCCCATGCTATCATATGAACCAAATTTGCTGTCTGAGGACCTCCGGCCGAAGATACAAGTCGCTCGGGGACCGCGATCAAGAATTTGAAGTGCTGGTGCAGGCGGGAACCCCACGTAGCAGAGCTGACGCTTTCAGACACAGTATTCCCAGGCATCTGGTGTGCTTTTAAGGTCGTAAAGGAATCCTCGATCACAGACACCGTGCGACAAGCCGCGCGAACTGTTCCAGGGCGTTGTTGATTTCGGTGTCCTGTTCACGAAGCTGGAAAGTGCTGAGCAGAGCAGCAAATGCTGTGCTGTGTATTACAGCTGGACGTTTCAATTCAATAAAAGAAATTTCTTTGCGCAGCGGCGAGATCATAGAATCCTTGGCACCGTGATGCGTGATGCATCAGGCGCTGCCCCACCCGCTGTCCAAGTAGCCACGAAATGAACTTCCACGCCGCTCCTCAACTTCGACTAAGGATGCGACTTTGCGACTTTCCAGATGTGGCGATGACGAGGCGGTGCCTTGTCAGCGCGGATGTTCATTGTGGGATCTGTAGACTTGACCTCCCTTCAGAAAGCCCTTTTTCCCGGGGCTAAACCACTCCAATGTCCCAAACAGTCCCGTATGGCAAAGCCGGGCTAATGGTCGGCCTCAAAGCTTTTGATCGCTGGGCGTTCGCAGCAGGTTCGTGTTTTGCGAGCCCAACCATGCTGTGCCCCTCCATGCAGAGCGGAGACATACACAATTACAACACGTGGTGAATCAGTCTGACTCATGGTCATTATGGAACGGTGGACATGCAGGATGCCGTTATATGTCTGCTGCCCCTAAGACATCTGTGCCACCACCTGATATGGCACGAGGGGCTACAGCAGACCTATGTGATGTTCACTATCCAGATCCAGTTGATGTTGTTGTGAAGCCGAAAGTACAAATTATGAAGCCAGGATTCAAGTACGTGCAGTCTTCCACCAGTGGAGGGCGACACCCCATGCTTGCCGAAACATGCTGTCGCGCTGCAGGGACCTAGGAGGGGTCCTCAGATTTTCAGGCCAGGCAGCGACTGTCAAATGCTTCGAAAACAACCCACTCGTGCGCGCGGTGAGGATGTTTCTCGCCTTCTTGGGTTGCTGCCAATGGCCTGTCTGAAACCTTGAGGCGTCCTTCGGTCTGCGCAGCATCCATGTGGCAATCATGCAGGCCCTTGAAGAAGAAGGGAAGGGACGCGTCCTAGTTGTCGACACCGGTGCATCGATGCGCTGTGCTGTTCTTGGAGACAATCTGGCGGCAATGGGAGTGAAGAACGGTTGGAGCGTGTGCTCCTGCGCCACCTGATATGTCAGACGTTTAAATTCACCCATTGCTCTAACACTGTCTGGCTCAGGTTTCACCCAGCCGGAATCGTTGTAAGTTTCGTTCACAAGCCAAGGCCCAGGCGCTTCAGAGCATGTCCACATCGTGCTGCAATGCAACGCAGGTCCGCCTGTCATTCTCAGCAGCCTCTTCTACCTGCAGGGTATAATTGTGAATGGCTGCATCCGCGATTCTCAAGACATTGGTGAAATGAGCATCGGCGTCAAAGCTCTTGGAACGCATCCGTTGAAGAGCAGCAAACGGGATCCTGGGTTGCGGGATGTGCCCATCTCCTTTGCAGGTGTGCCTCGCTCACACGGTTGAATTGTTCAACAAAAAAACACAGGTTGCGGTGAAGTTGCGGTCTAAAGAAACTTGGCACCGCGAGTGGTCCTGCATGGCCCTGCCTCTGAAATCCGGCTCGAACTTAGTGCTGTAAACCAGGCTCTTGACTGTTATGTGCAGGATTGATGATCTGTCCTGGCGACTGGGTGTACGCAGACAAGGATGGGGTTCTTGTATCACCCGAGGCGTTGACATGAGGTGGTGTCGTCCTGGTGCAGTCACCTGTGGAGGCCTCAGAGCTTATGGACATGTAATGGTGTTTGTGTCTACCTGGGGACTGTTTGTTGTTCAGGGCGCATGTGATCATTGTGGCGATCTCATGTGACAAAACGGCAAGGCAGTCTCCAAAACAAGGCCTGGCGCAGACACTTTTCCTGCTCTGTAGACATCGCTGTGTCTTGGGGGCGAGGTATCGCAGAGCACCGCAACTCTTCTTTGTTGTCTCGCTGCAGGTTGTGGTCTTGGTTTCAGGTGAAGAGGTATTTGTAAGAGCATACACTGCCATTGGGAAACGAGCCCAGCTTTGGGATGCCATGGGCCAGATATTCATGCAGTGCCTTGAGGCCTGATGTCGAACCCGGACTGACTGGTACCAGCGAATGGAGGCTCGAGTCCCACCAACATCTCAGAGTCCTCATGTTTAAAGTTGTGCAGCACAGGCTGTCCACCTGCGCCGGGCAAGGTCGTCAATTTGCCTGCGCAGTAGACTGTCAGGCATTGAGTCGAATTTACGTTTTCATTGGTTGACGCTGGCCTGTATGGAAGGGCTGAATTCCCAATGATTCGAGGACGCGCATGGCTACACATATGCACCAGGTACCACATCTTTCCAGAATTTCATGCATGAGCTTCCTGGGATCTTCCCAACATGAAGAGTACGCGCGTGGGTGTTGCTGGTCCAGGCTGTGGGGGCACCCGTGCAAAGTTTCGGTTTTGCTAAAGGGCCTCACCAGACGTCGGCGACAGTCAGCATTCATCACCAAACCAAACGTGACAGATCCCAAACGACCCAAGGGAAGATAGTGGCTATAGCGAGCTGTTCCATCCAATTCCAGACAAACTAATGAGAAGGCAATGAAGCCAGGAAACAGCATTAATATTGTGTTTTTTATCATGCCCGTTTCATTGCATAAACGCGTGCGAACTCAGGCAAGCGCAGGTCTACCAGTATACTGTACACGCACAATCACTGCTGCATGCATATGCCGAGTGTCACTACGGCATTGGGCAATTTCTGTTCCTGCAGGGCGGAGCACTGGCTTCGCTTGGATTTGTTCCACCCGTTGTCTGCCCAGGGGATAGTGCAGTATGCTCCCGCCCGGGGCATAACTAGGGACGTTCCAGCTTAAATGTTCAAACCCTCCCGGCCTACGCTCTGCGTTGCTGGGGACTGCGCATGCGACGCCGGCATATTCTCGGTGCCGCCACAATTCTCGGTGCCGCCACGCACTCGTGACAGGGCCTTCACAAAGGCTCCCATTCCACACGCCTATGGGTCGTGCCGTGTCGCGGTCATCCCGCGATGGGCCCTTTGGCACACCGGCACGAGATATTGAGACCTAGCAGAGCGCGAGAGACAAATCTGCGGTCACGTATGACCTTCATGACCACTGCATCTCTTACGCCGCCGGTGCCTCCCCCGATTTGTGTCCGCTGTCCAATGCTCGTGTATACGAGCTCCCGGTTGACTTTCATGTGGATCACCCGGTTGAGCATCGCTGGCGCCAAACTGAACACCTACTCATGGCATGCCCGGGCGTTACACTGCACGCCGGCCTAATGGCACTACACTGCGCCTTCACCTTCTACGGGCCACTGGGGCGTACCCTGATGCACTTGCAGTTGTCGAACGCGCACTCCCGGATGGTGGAGCCTGCTGCGACGTTTCCACAGCGTGTACAGTCCCCTTCCTCCTTGACTCTGTCGTAGCGCTTGATGGTGTTGCGTCGATGCGGGTCCGCTGCCTCTGTGGCTCTCGTGTTGCTGCCTTCCTTCTTGCATCGTCAGTTCGTGTGGCCACCTGTCTGTGTACCCTACCGCCTCTGACTTACGGGGTCCTCATGGCACGTGTGGCATCTGCCTGCTGGACTGGTCCCTTGTTCGTTCGTGGCTCACGTGTCTCCCACCCTCCCTCCTGACCGCTGAGCTTCCCCCGCCTTGTTCAGAACTGTTGGATGTGGTCGCCACATCCTCTCCTTGTGGCCGATGTCCACTTGGATTTGGCGTGATGCCCGCCACGTTGTAAATGTAAATTGTTTATTTTTAATTTTATATATAATGACAATTGACGCCACGTGGTCCGCGAGGCCAATGAGACAAAAGGATGTAAGAGCAGTAGTTATCTATATTCGCCTTGCTGACACACCAGCCGCAACGGTCTCCCGGTGCATGGGGGTGCTCCCGCATATGAATGCGCGAATGCGAGGGACCCGGGGGTGTGCACTCAGCGGTGGTGAGTTTCAGTGTTAGCGCGGACACCCGGGGCCCCCACTGACGATTTTAGGACGACCACAGGGCATGACTTGTTGGTTTAAGAAAGTCTACGGGGCGTTTGGGAAATCGCGTCGTTTTCCCAAAGATCGCCCTCTGAAGTCATCAAATACCCACGTTTCCCCAAACTTCGCGGGTTAGGCTCAATTCATCCCAAACTCGTTTCATTTGATCCCGAAGCACACACGCCACTGTCTAAACACTACAATTTGCCGTATGTGTTAGCTGACGTGACACCACCTCGGATCATGGATGCGTACGGGTCTGGTGGCCCGGTGTCCCCATGGGGACTATGGCTGACCGCGATCTGCGGGAACTTGACACAGTTCGAACAGTAACTACAATGTGATTTTGGCATACTTGAAGAGTCGCTTAATCCCATAGATTCTCAAGATCTCTGTGTTAGGGTGCTTCAACATTTGGGACCATAGTAATACATTAAGGCAGGCATGTCACCATGTAGCTACGATCATCATCCATTCTCTGGCTACCTGCATCCATGCTGCAACACCATACCGGGCCATTCGCTTTTCCTTATCAATCCGAACGCCCAAACTGCAAATGCACGCCCCAAAAATGCACAGCAATCAGCTTGCACTAAACCCCGAACTTCACGGAAGCAACCAATACTGATGACAATTACAACTGCATGCTGTCTATGCTGCCTGCCTCGTGCTCAAAACACCCGAGCTCATGCACGGACATTCCAGCAAAGAACACGGGTTGCCGCCAACAACCATGACCCTTGCACCATGCAAATGGTTGCCACTGACGTGTATAGTTCACATCCGTTCACCAGGCCCCAGGGCCGTGCAAAGGCACCGTGGGGACCCACGGTGCCTTTGCACGGCCCTGGGGGACCGCGCCAGCTGCAGCAACGGTCCTCAGCCCATGTGGGCCTCTCAACTATGATTTTGTCTTAGATAGGGGTGAACTTGGCACATTCCTGATAAGTTTGGGTCGACCCCAGGCGTTATCGGTGCTGTGGGACAACTCCCGGTCGGTATGGGAAAACTATGTAAAATTTCCCCCCAAAATAGCTCAAAATCCCCGAAACGCCCCGTTTCCCCAAACTTCGAAAACAAGGCTTCAGCCAGCTCAGCCGACCAGTTATGCCCTATGGACGCCCTGAACTCGTCAGTGGGGGCTCCGGGTGTCCTCGCTGTCACTGAAACCACCAGGGGGCCGAGTGCACGCCCGCCTCGAATGCGAGTCCTGAAATCGAAGTCCCCTTCTATGCGGATCGAATCAAATTAGAACTGCAAAGAATATGAATTAGAAGCTTTTAGGGCACCTTGAGCTTTTGTAGCTGTTGCTGGTGTACAGTTGCGGGGGAGAATGTTTCGGGGTTACTGCTGAACGCAGGGCAAGCCCACACTGGGTGGTACCGAAGATTAAAATAATCCGATAACTGACTTTAGCTGATCCTCCTCGCAGTAGTCGCTGACATGATGCAACAGGGCGTGCCTGTGAAGGGTAAAGACATGATGTGGGTGGACACTCAAGATGCTGTGCCTGTGGGAACGACGCTATGCTTTGAGATCAAAGGTACGCCTAGCTTCGTATTTTATACATGACTGAAACAGTTGTCTGTCACTGCCTTTGGGCCGACACGTAAGCCTGCCACGTACGCCTGCCAAACATGCTACACGAGTGCACAGACCTCGACCACGAGCCACGGCGCAGTCATCGTTGCCACAGTGGCCATGAAATCATGGCTGGTGAGAAATACATCGATCTGTGCAACAGGAAAGAGCGATGCGATGATCACCATTCGAGGGAAGCCTGAAGTGGACCCGCAAGATGCCAGCCCAGACACTCCATGCCAAGCAGAGCCCAATAATAGCAGTAACGACACGGCAACGTCGCAAACACTACCTCTCACAGTTGTCTTCGGTAGTCATAGGAACAGCAAGCTGAAAATTTGTGGAGGCAAGGAGTGCCTGCTGCTGGTGCGGCGCTTTTTCTTTAAGCGTATTGCCATACGCTTAAATTTCACACGGCCCTGCAACGCGGTATGTGCCAACTAAATATGAGTGGTGATAGAGCGCTATAATTTGTAGCGTGAAGACATCTCGGAAGCTTTGCTGGACCCCAAGAATTTCAAAACCTTCTGGATATGCTTCACAGACAAGTCCGTCAGTCTCGGTTGCGGGATAGTACATCCTACCGGTTTCTTGCTCAGCCATCCTGTGCACGTCCCGGCGCATCGTCTCTTCATCGGATTCCTCAGCCTTGACAGCCCGGTCATGTTTCGCAGCATTCGATTGACCAGGCCTCTTGGCACTCCACTGTCCATATTGCCAGCCACGCATGGCTCCCTCGCAAGCCGGTGCCTCAACACCTTGGCAGAAAGCCTCACACCTGACAATGTCTGCCAGCATCTGTGCTTGCTGACCACCATGTGGCGCACAGCGGATCCCGTGTGGAGCCATTGTGTCACATTCTTGGCAAAGCACTTCGAGGCGGTCACCGAAGCTGCACCAGCCGCGATACGGACTCTTTCTGCCGATGCCATCACAGCGGCGGTGGCATGCAGCTGCCTCAGCGCTTCTGAGATCACAATCTTCTGCGCAACTGAGGCCTGGGCCCTGGGCACTCGCATGTGCCTGGATGCCCCCGCTCCACCTGCAATTCCACCCTGCACCGACCCACCAGCTCCCAGCCTTGCACAGGCTATGCCCGACATCAAGCAAGCCCTAGAGCATGTCCGGTTTCCGCTCATGACTGCAGTCCAGCTACAGAGAGTCGATGCCTCGCACCTGTGGACGCTGCTCGACTGTCAGGACGCATACCTGTCAGAAGCCGGGAAGACTCTCGGGGTCGCGTCAGTGTCCCAGGACCCGCCTCGTGCCTCTCCGGACACAGTACAGCAGTGCACACGCCACAGCGGGGCGCGCGTATGCCTGCCGCATGACCTGCGGCGGATGTGGAGGCACCAGCGGCGCACTCCCGCAAACGCTGCCGCAGAGCTGCAGTTTGTGCATGTCGGCGACAAGAACGGTGCCCTGCATCATCTTGGCACAAACGGCGGCGTCAACTCGCGGTTTGTCAACCCACACCTGACTGGTGCGGTGCAGGCGATGTGCTCCTCTCCATTCTGCTCGACGTCTGATGCTGGCAAGCTGACGAGCCGAGTGTATCACGGCGACCAGTGCGCGCACGCCAACGGCGCCGGGGAGGTGTTCTGGCAGGTCAACCTGAAGGGCCGCGCGGTCGTGTGCCTGGAGTATGTGATCCGGGTCAACGACAGTGCTGTCTTTCCTCGCAGCTGG
This sequence comes from Ulva armoricana, assembly GCA_032360965.1. Lineage (NCBI taxonomy): Eukaryota > Viridiplantae > Chlorophyta > Ulvophyceae > Ulvales > Ulvaceae > Ulva > Ulva armoricana. The sequence goes on from JAUMHO010000008.1 coordinate 2,882,706, forward strand.
TTGCTACAGGGGGCCCATGGGGGGGACGACTGGGTGGACCTGCATTCTGTGTGTGATAGTTTACACTTTCAGTTGAAGGGACAGTATGGAGTGTGGCATGTACAGCAGCCAATCATGCAGCCTTTTTCGAGCATCCGGCTCCTGCTGATTGGCCAAGCTTCAAACGGTAGTCGGGTCTTAAATGTGAATTTCATCGAGCTGTATGGGTATTTGATTCATGACGGCCCCGCGCAGTGATGATCGCAGCATGTAGCTTTTACGTATGTCATACGGTTTTTCATGTTTCCAGCAGCAAGCAGGCACCGTTGTGCCCAGCGTTTTAGAGTGTAGATTACAGAAACTTCAATGTGTGAGAGTATACAAGCAGTGGACCATCTGGGCACTCTGCGCACATCCAGGCATGCACTGCTCTACTGATCCATCTCCTTTTTGCAAACTTATTAGACTGAACAATCATGGCAACAGCCTTTGCCGGCAAGGTACGGTACATGGGTCTGTATGTGCACTGAAGGTTATTGTCTCGTCAAAGAGGCGGTAATATCTGGCTGGACAAAAACACCACCAGGCAGGGCATGTGAAGTGCGCAGTGGCACGTGACCGTCTCCATGCAGGGCACGTCCGAACCCCTCACGCTGCAGCTTCTACTGGGCATGCCTCGCTGAGCTTCCTAAAGAATCGTATGTCGTTGACAAAGTCGTCCATGCATGCATTGAAATGTGCAAAATCGTGCAAACTCCCTGATTGGTCTGTGAAAGGCTGTACCAAAGCAGCCGCGCGCTCCCGAATAACGTCCGGGCCGACCGAGCACAGCCCAAGCAGCAGCTTCTGCACAAATTCGTCCCAGTCCAATGAGCCCACACCCCAGAGCACGTCCAGCAGCTGCTCCTTGGCGCCGTCGGCGATCGGATTGATGAGCATGCTAATGAGCGCCTTCTCTAGCGGCAGCCGCAGCTCCCTGAAAGCCTCCTTCTTGTACAACCCCGTCTGCACTGCCACTGCCTTCATCAGCCACTTCCACACAGCCTTAGCACCAGGCACAGACAGGTTCCTCAACACCATGTGCTCCTACATTCCCTGTGCAAGAGATGGCTCGCTGTATGAGATCTGGCAGCCGTGCTGAAGATACACTCAGAGGAGAACAACTAGAGTATATTCGCACCAAAACCCATTCCGCACTCCAGTCAGGAGAGTTCGCACCATGCGCTGCATATCGAAAAACTCCTCCAGGAGCTCCCGCAAGTCCTCGACATGCACCGACGCCACCTGCCCGGCGGCGGCGGCTTCGAGGTAGCTCACCAGCTGGCGCGTGACCGCAAGAGGCGCCGCCTTCATGCCCGCGCCCGCCGCCTCCAGTGCCTGGTACCTCCGAGAGAGCACGTGCAGCGCCGAGGTGAGGCACTGCCGCATGCATGCTGCGTGCGGTGCGCTGGTCGCCACCTGCTCCGGCGTGAGCGAGTCCATCGTCTGCAGCAGGAATGTCAGAGCGCCGGAGAGTAGTGGCGCGACGTGCGGCGACGCATCGTCAGCCACCCGCCACACGAGCTGCGCGACCTGCTGCTGCGCCAGTGCATCTCCTGCACGGCACCCCACCAACCGTCCAGCGTTGCGCAGTGTGAGCCATTCCGCTACCTACTCCGGGATAGCGGGTTGTGTCTGACCGCATATCCTCTAACACTGTCCATGGTGTGTAACGCACGGGAACAAGAGGACACCCATGACGGGGGCTCGGGGCTTGCCAATCGCTATGATGATAGCAGGCACATGCATGAGCTTGGTCAGAAGGTGGAGTGACCGACATCAGTGGAGCAGCGCACCGATGGCTGCGGCGGCGCTGACGGCCATGATACGGTCTATCAGCTCCACCGGCATTTCCTTGAGGCTATTTTGCACCGCAGCCACCATGAGCCGGCTCAGCTCCAGCGCCGCCTCGCGCGCGCATGCGCGCTGTGCGCAAGCCATCACCTCGACCGCGACCTCAATCATCGGTTTCACCGCTGCAAACATGCATCGGCGGCCGTTGCGAGCCCGAGGCCCCACCGCCACGAGTAGTGCTACAGCAAACGCGCACAGTGGCCGCAGAGCAGCCACGGCGGCCGGCCAGTCAAACCCATCAACGCGAGCACATGCGTGCAGGTCCTTCCATGCTGCGGCCACCGGGGCACACATGTGCTGCGTACTGCGTGCTGTAGCCTCCCAGTCCGCTGCAGTGGCGTCTCGCACATGCCCCGTCCACGCAACAAAAACGTCGGCCAGCGCCATCCACATATCCCGCTGCACGCGGTCCGGCACGCGGGACCACACGGCGTCTATTGGTGCTGCCAAAGCCACGCAAGCATCGGCGAGCGCGCGCGCGGCGTCGGAGGTGCGCAGCGCAGCGATGTGCGAGGCATCTGTGGAGCTGTTGACGGCGATGTGTGTAGTGGCTAGCAGCGCCTCTGACGCGCAGCCGGCGAGGTGGTGGCACTCCTGCGCCATGCGCGCGTCCACTGACCGCGCCACGGCGGTGCAGATGGTTTTGACGGAAAACTCAAACAGCGCCGACACAAACGCGCACAGGTGCGGCTGTTCGCTTGGCGCCGCCATGCCCTGCGCGCTGGGGATCCACAGCGCGGCCAGCGCGCTCAGGCACTTGAACACCGCAGCTACTGCATGACCCGGCAACCAGTGATGACTGTGTCACTTGATTGTGTCACAAAAGTTGCCCAACATCGTGCCATTGGAGAACACACTGCCATATGGAAAAATGCTGTCCCCACAACGCCAGGCACAGACCCCACATCGACAAGGCGCAAAGAAGGAGTCGCAAAGACGATTTTACAAGGGATAGAAACCACACCCGTGATCATGATGGGCCTGTCAGACGGTGCTGGTCTGGCCGTCTCGAGTGTCTGAAGTGCGCACGCTACCCATTCCATGTACCCTTGCGCATGCCCCAACGCGGCCTGCACGGCTGCAGAGTCCAGCTCGTGCGCCGACCGCGCCGCAAGCCGAGCGATCACGTGCATGTCCAGCGCGGCCCGCTCCGCCTCCGCCAAAGCCCCCCGCAGCACAACGCCCTCCCGCGCGCGCAGCGCATCTGCGGCTGCATGCCACACAGCCGCGGCAGCGACGGGGCCGCAGAGCGCAACGGCGCGTGCGGCCACGTTCTCGACGTACACGCAGAACACGCCGTGCGCGCTTGTGCCGTAGCCACTCAGCGCAGAACACAGGTCTTCTGAACCCTGCGGCGACACCGGACCGCAGGTCGCCTCCGCAAGGTGCGCAGCATACTCCACGTCTGCGTGCGCATCCCCTTCGCTCAGCAGGAGCGCCGCCAGCGCCTCCTCGAGCGCAGCCCCACTGTACGACTCTGTTGCCAACCCTCTGGCAGAGATCGCCATCGTCGGCTCCATCTGCACCCAGCCCCTCAACTGCAATGTCTGCTGGAAAAGCCACAGAAACAGCGTCCCGAGGACCCCGCATTGATCCACCTGTCACCCTCGCTACCAAAGCTCCACTCGCACCATGAAAGGGAAAATGCGCGTGCATGGTGTGTGCGCGATTAGCACATGACTGGCAGTGCTGCGATGGGGGTGCGCAGGGTGACAAGCACAGGGAGGGGCGGGGGGCAAAGGTGGCCGTACCCCGTCGAGATGCAGCATGCATGGCATGAGGGCGAACAGCAGCGAGAGTGCGCGGGACTTGAACGGGTCAGCCGCCACTGCCACTGCAGCACGGTGTTCCTCCATCTGCGCCCCCTCCACCTCGTCCACCAGCCGGTTGAGCCACAGCATCCACGGCTCAAGGCTGATGAGGAACTCGGCCGCATCCGTCTGCCGACGAGCATCGTCCGCCGAAGCATCCAGCAGAACCTGCAGAAAACCGTACGCATGGCTCACACCGCAAATGCGTTGGTCACAGGCACAATGTGTGAACACACATCCGTGTCTTTGAAAATCCCGCAGTACCTGTACACTTGTGCCACGTACCACCGCAACACAATCAGAGGAATGTCATCAAGGACAGATGGATGAATGTTGGGGGGGTGGGGCGTGTAGGTACTGGCTGCTAGCACTGGTGGATGGTGGGCCTGGCACGGCATGATGTCGTACATGGACACACGCCCGGGAGGTGCACGGTCGTGGCAGGGGGCGGACCTGTAGGGCTGAGCTGGCCTGGGGTGACAGCTTGAGCGCGGTCAGACCGGCGGCCTCGATGACGGCGCGGGCAAGCCGTGCGCGCGCCAGCGGGAGCTGCATGGTGCGGCCAGGGCCGCCGAGGTAGGTGAGCAGGCGCACATGCAGCTCTTGCCGGACGTTGGGCAGCATAGGGACGCCTGCCACAGCCTCCGCGGCACGCACGGCAGCGGTGGTCATGTCCGCGCAGCCGCCCAGCAGATGCGGCAGCACCACCTCCATCACGTCCACCGGTGTCACCTGCACTGCCGCAGGGGCGTGACCGATGCTCTCACACAGACTCGGTGGCAGCCGCGCACCCACAAACTGGCTCAGGTGGGAGCGCGGTTGCACACAACAGACCTGCCGGGAATGCTCTGCTTCTGAGGCGCACAATGCATGATGTGTGCCCTCTGTATCCGCTCGTACCGGAATCGGTGACACATAGCTGCTTGTTCAAGCCTGGCAATGCTGCACGTGGTGTAGACAACCATGCGGAGCCACGCCGGGGACCGCCCGCTTGCCCAGAAAGCTGTGCAGATGCCCATGTGTGATGTGCGACCGGTCACTCCAGCACCGCCCTCGTTCTGCGACGGCCATGGCCAGGGGGCGATTGGCGCCCACTCCTGCTGCAGTATGTATCCTCAAGGGCTGACAAAACGGAGGACACAGGGAAAGCATCTCTGTTGCCACGACAGATCTGGGCGGGAATTTGCGACAGCATCCCTGGTAGCACGTCGAAACGCCGGCCCACAAACCAACACTCAACATGCGCCACAGGCCGCCCCCGTGCTGAACAGGTTGGACATACGCCCGCTGTCGCGCAATAGCTAGCAGAAGAGCATTTTCAGGTATAGCATGGGGAATCAGTTCCAGGACACACCGGCAGAGCGTCAACGGACTTGACAGTGGACATGACTTTCGCGAGGAGGTCGAGGCTGGAGATGAGGGACGGGGGGCCTCCACCAACGGGGGCGGTCATAGGTGCAGACCGCACGCCAATGAGTGCGAGAGAACAGAGGCTGCGGTGCATTTCACGGTAGAAGAGGGCGCGAAGCACTCGGAGGTAAGCGGCTGGCAGGACGCCAGCGTTGCTGGCATCGTTTCGGAGAAGGCCTGATTGCAGATCGTCCATGAGGACGATGCACCGCTGCAACTGCACCTGCCAGGCCTCTGGGTGGCTGCCTGCATGGCGGATGCGCTTGGGGCGCATGTCTGCCGCAGCGACTGCCGAGCAGGCGAGCGGGGCGCTGCGTCGACGGGCGGTTGGGTCTGCTGCTGTGAGGTCAGATGCAGGACATGTGGGGCTGTGAGATGCCGAGGGGAAGGATGAGGTTACCTGGGGAGGTGCCTGATGGAGGGGTGATCAGTTCCATGATGGCTGCAGTGGCTGCGGGGTCATGCTGGCTGGCTCCCCAGCAAAGGACGGTGCTGTTCAGGCTGTAGACCTTGTGGGTGAGCGGATTGGAGGCGTGCTGGCAGATTGAGAGGATCTCTTGAACATTCTGCACGCGTGGCAGGGGCAGTTCCACGGGTCCGGCACAATGCCTCGCTGTGCAGAACGAGGTGTAGGTGTTGCCGTGCGTACCCGGTTCGATTGGTGTATGGGCGTAGTGACAGCAGTGATTGGGCACTACGAAATGAGAAGTAAAGTATGCATGAGCCTCGACCATCAAGCTCGTTAAAGCCTTGGCTCCCAGCTGTCTACGGTCAATGCCATTTCGGATTCGCTGTTCACTGCCTCGTGTTTGGCAGGAGAAACGCATGCCTTGCAGGAAGTCGCACGGGAGTTACTAGACACGAACCAAGACACACCCGCGCGCATCCTTGTTCTATGAAGCGGTGCGGTTGTGTGGACTGAAGACATCCAGTGTATCACACCTTGAATAGCCTCTGCTGCGCGGACGAGTCCAAGACCCAGAACTCGTTCCCAGCGTGACGCTCGATACATGAGATATAGTACCAGCATAGTAGAGGGTCTAAGAATACTGACTGTTGCTGTAGCGCCGCTGCGGCGGTCCTGCACGCTTCTCGTGCACAGGAGTTCAGGTAGCGCTCACACTCCTCGCGTGTGCAGCGGGACACGTGAGGGTCGGACACCAGAAGCAGTCTACTTCGGAGCTGTTCACAGATGCTGACACCCTCGCATTGCTGCATCATTGGAACGGTACTCGCCGGCAGGACACTCAACACGTCGCTGGCCCTGAGGGCTTCAGCATCCCGCACATTGCACACTTATCAGTGAGCCTTGCAGCAAAGAGTTAAGAGGCTCCAGCTGTGTTTGTTGACTAGCACGTGCAGTACTACATATAGTAAGCGCTCGAAATTATGACCTGGAATGGACGGTGCGGACATTCTTACGGATGGTCCTTGGCGCAGCCATGCTTGAATCGACACAAGCTCCACACAAATTCCCTTCGCCAGCACCAAAAAATACCACCAATTTCTTCCTACATACGAGTTTGCACAAAGCATGGCTGATCGAAACTATCCCGTTGACACTGGATTCACAGCCGCGCTTAGTCATGCGATTGAGCACGATGATGACACGCATGCGCGCAGTGAATCGCCTCGCGAATAAAATTGAGGTTGGTCACAGTCCGTAACCCGGCAACAGCACAACACCACCGGTTTGTTATATCACTGCCGTTAGTTGTGTCGATCAACTCCGTTTCTGTGAAATTGGACATTTGTTGGCTGAGAAGTCGCATCGCCACGCACTTTCTCCAGCTGTCTCGCGTGCGGCGTTTTCGAACTCGACCTATTTTTCGCCAATACAAAGTGCCGGAATGAGTCGCAGTCGTGAAGGAGCCGACGCTGTAGATGCGTCGATGTTCGAATCGGCAGTCCTCTCGACGGCGTTGTGAACCGCAACCCTCGCCAGTGCCCGATGGGCCTTGCGTCCAAATACCGCATGCATGTCACCGTTCAAAATAAATTGGTGTCAGTGGATTCACAATTTTGAAAGACACCGATCATACATATGCGGTCGTGGCTTTTGCTAGCAGCTCCTGCACGGTTGGTAGCCTGTCCGTCTCCATAAACTGGTACGTGTGTGAAACGTTTGTCAAAGGTGCTCCTGCAGCTCTTGTTGAAGTTCCCTGTTGCGATCGGCGTTTCACCCAGCTTAGAACTGTCTTGGAGATGGGCGATCTGCATCGGGAGGGTGCATCCACTTCCCATCGAGTAGAACCGTGACACCTAGCACGTACGTTCAAGCAACTGCATGCATATGGTATGTCAGAGTAGGTGATCCAGGCTGTGATTCATACCTGTGCAACGCTGCATGGCCTACAATAGGTCGTCATGTTGCACTTTTGAACACACATAGCCATCATTAGGATCAACACTGATGCGAAATGGTGAAAAATCCTTCCCCAGACACGAAGGACAAGCGTCCTGTGTAAAAATGTGAAATTCCCATGTAAGTCTGGGCATGCAGTGACCACATGAGCGTGGAACAAATGGGAAACAAGCACATGAGTTTCACATCTAGAGAAATAGATTGCCGACCGTTGCAGAGGAGTGAGAGGCTTAAGCCTTGGCAACTAACGTAGCCCACGAGGGTGGCAATCTCCACTGCACTCCCTCTGAAGCTGCCGGGCACATTCCAGCAGGTACAACCGGTGCGCTTGCAGAAGCAAGAAGAAGGGCCTCTGGAATGTTGTTTCCATCCGCTGCATACGCCATCAGCAACACTGTGGGGAGGTCTTTGGCACAGCACATGCGATACAAGGGCCTGCATGCACAGACCGGTATGAGACATGGCAGGAACGGCCTACAATCCATATCAACTTTATGACAGTTCAAAAGTTTCTGAGCCGTGATCAGGCTTTGCCAGGGAACGGTGTGCAGCACAGATAGAATGCAGCAAGACAGGCTGCACGTCTGGGTGACATTTGCAGCGAGCTAGGTTGTGAAGCAAGGAACAGTCAGCTTGGCTATTTGCAGCCCGGCACACGCACCAAGGTGCAACTCGTCTATCTTCTAAGCTTTTTACGCCCAAATCTGCGATGGGAGCGACAGCCACTCCCTGCAACGCTGGGCAGTTATGTGACACCGAGCATACTGGGGCGCCCTGCAATTGCCTGTCTCCACGGAAGCCTGCATCAACGCTGCTTAGAAGCAACGCAGACGAAAATCCGGATTTGACGATCCATTCTGCCAGAGACTGGGAGAATGCAACCTGTCGCCCTGTAGCCACTGGCCCACGTTGCTGGAGGATGTAGCACCAGCCTTTCTCAGTCTGAGTACGATAAACTTCTAATGAGGTGACAATGGAGGCGATAGAGGATGCGCTGCTGTCGCCGTCCCTGCCACTTACCGAGTATGCACCGTGACCAACGATGGGCAGCACATCTGGGCTTTCCAGGATAGCACACTTACATGCCGCAGAGTTGGATATTAAAAGATCAGCAGCCAGTTGACCCACATTTCCAACTGCTGGAACGCTCTGCACCAGCACATTGGGTCACATGAATAGCAAGGCGATTGACAACCCTTCTGTGGAGTGGTCAGCCATTTTGAGCGCACCACGATCAGAGGCATGCCCTGATACTCAACGTCCTCCTTCACACGAAACTCTTGCATGCTCGTCATCCGGCGAAAGCTGCCTCAGGCTGGTCAAGAACGCAAGACACCACCAAAGCAACGCAGATGATCAGTGCCCGTGAAGCAGTGCCGCAAAATTCAAAAAAAATCCATATTGATCATTAAGTCCATTGCGTGCTTTACAGCGGTGACAATTGTGTCAAATGAACTCCGAATGGTTCTCGCGTCTCTCCCATGGCAGCCCATGGCATGCGCTCTAGGCACATCCCGTGTAGCCACCTTACACACACCATTCCACGCTGAACGATTGGCACCACCACGTGCACCCCTTGCTGCCTGCAAATAAGTTTCAGTGAAAAAGAGTCAGTCTATTGTGCACATCTCCTCTGCATATCTCCTATTCGTTGTTGTGGTGAGCCGGCACTTCATTGGGCACGTGCAACAAGGGTACCCCGACACTGCGCACCAAGTTGACTGGTTCAAAGTGAAGGTTTGTTCGGCTTACGATCGGGTAAGGTTTTAGCTTCCATATTATTAGGCTTGGTGTCATCGAAACCCGCCCCAGCGTACGAGCCGATCTTCTTGGAGAGCTCGAGCACTCTCTCGGCCCTGCGCACACGAAACGCCGTGCTGCCGGTAGATCCTATCGGCACTGAAATTTATGGATGATGACGAGGAAGAGCTGGCCAGGCTTAGAGCGCAGCGGAAGGAACGGCTGGGAGAACGTGGAGCAACAAGGGTGTGTTCACATATCACATAAGCGTGATCAACCGGACAGCCTGTTGGCCGGTCGCGCGGTGTAAACGATGCAGTATCACTGTATGAGCCTGCTCAACTGCTGGAGCACGTGTTTTGGTTTGTTTCAGGGAGAACGAGCGCGCAAAGCGAGAGAGATCGCGGTCACGTCGTGGGAGCTGGATAGCGACGACGTGCCCGAATCGTTGAGGGCCCATTTCCCAACATCTTTTGGTGCGCCTGCTCGATCATCTTCCTGCACCACCTCAGTGGTGCTTCACACCGGCCTGTGAGCCTGCAATGGCGCGTGTTGACTGCAGGGAAGCAGCCCAAGACATCTGACAAGCCAAACAGACAGCCTGCCTCACATGCAACACCTCGCGTGGGACCCCCGCAGCCCCCAGCAAACGGGACACGTGCAGCGGGTGCCAATGTTGCATCTGTTAGATCTGTGGTCGGTACAGCGGAACACGCCGTGGGGGCCCCACCACCAGCAGCCCCCTCAGCACGTGCCACAGCCTCCCCACCCCCGTCGCAGAATGGTGCAGCTGGGGAAATCAAAGCTGTAGGCCCACCAGTTGTAGGCCCACCGCGGCCGCCCACTGTGTCCGCGCGGAGTTCAGTGGGCGCAGCCAGTACACATTCACAGAACGGCGCAGCTGACCACAGCGAGCCTGCAGTGGGGCCACCTCGGCCACCAACCTTCTCAGCTGCTACAGCAGCCGTTCACCACAGCGAGCCTGCAGTCGGGCCACCCCGGCCACCAGCCTTCTCGGTAGCCACAGCAGCTGCTGCTGCCGCAGCGGCTGCGGCTGCCGCAGACATCCCCGGCCGTTCCAGCCTGGACGGCACTGAAGACTCTGCCGGGCCACCTCGCCCGGCCCCAGCCGGCATGCAGCCTGCAGACAGTGCCCCCATGGTTGGCCCGCCACGGCCGCCCCGCCCTTCTCAAGAAGCTTCCGGTGACATGATCGGACCGCCAAGGCCACCTGCGTCGCCGCAGGCCTCCAGCAGTCCATCGCAAGGAGCCATGGTTGGCCCGCCCCGGCCGCCACCCCGATTTTCCGACGGCGACGCTGCGGCGTCACCACCATCTGCCTCCCGGGCGCCGCCGCCACGCTTCCATGACGCTGCCGACACACCAGACCCCAATGGCGGCACCACAGGGCCCACCTCAGCTCAAGAGCCAGCAGCCGACAGCACAGCAGTCGATGCGGCCGATGATAGCGCCCTGGTGGGCACAGACGGGGGTCGGGAGGGGCTCCCAGTGGGGTACGAGGTGAGGCTCCAGGGGCACCACAAGGTGGTGAGCGCGCTGGACGTCGATCGCGCGGGGGTGCGCGTGGTGACAGGCGGCATGGACTACCAGAGTCTGATCTACGACTTCAACGGCATGAAGGCTGACTGCAAGCCGTTCCGTGAGCTCATGCCACACGAGGGCCACCCTGTACACGCTGTGAGCTTCTCGCCGTCCGGCGACGCCTTCATCGCTATCACCGGCGAGCCGCGTGCCAAGGTGCTGCCCCAAGTTACCTCACCCGCGGTATCAGGGTCCTGTGGCATGCCCTTTCCTAATCAACCCTCCACACTTTCCTGCCACACTCTGTTTGGAGCTCCCTGCGAAGCCAGCACATCTGAGATGCTTGGATAAGCTTGAAGGGGGGGGTGCGCCGACAAACGAGTGCAGACGTGGGACGAAACTGCCAACACCGGTCCAGGGAGGATTGCCAGAGCTGTGCCCTTTGCGGTGATAGTGTCACACAGGGCGGTGCATCTGTGTGGGGCGCTAGGCAGGGACTCGGCGCCACGATGTGCAGTCGGGCGATGCTGTCAGTGGTGCTTGATCAGGCGCTGTGGTGCAGGTGTATGACCGAGAGGGCCGGGAGCGGGGCGTGTTCAAGCGGGGGGACATGTACCTGCGAGACCTGAAAAACACAAAGGGCCATGTCTCGAGCTGCACGCAGGGGCAGTGGCACCCTGTCGACCGCCACTCGGCCCTCACGTCGTCCACAGACGGAACCCTCCGCCTGTGGGACTGCGAGAGCATCGAGCAGAAGATGGTCATCAAGCCGACCGGCGCCTCTGGCCGCGTGCCCGTCACGGCCTGCTCCTACAGCCCCGACGGCCGCTACATTGCCGGTGCGCGCACCTTCCCCATGCTCTCTCCTCCCCTGCTCCACTCCACATGCCGTAATTCTCACACCGTGCTGTCCCAGGTGTGCTGGCTGTGCGTCCCTGTTCCATACATGAGGCACACGGCAACGTGTGCTGCACTCTGCTGTGGGCAGCCTTGCACAGGCGCCGCTGACGGCCTGGACCCGGCCATCGTCGCCGGCACTGCTCTTCAATGCTGTTGGCAACACTGCCCGCAGCGGCCAGGACACTGCAAGTGCCCAGGAATCACGGCGGGAGCCGCGCTTGTTTTCGCAGGCCGCATGCGAGGGTCTGGCCGCGCGGGCTGGTCGCAGCTTCATGCTGCGACAGTTCTGGAAGCGGTGCCGCACCTGCAGCTTGTCGATGCGTTTGTGTGACACGCCCGTGTCCCCTCCCAAGAAGCACCCAGACTGTCGATGCCGTCACGTGGGGATCATGCCCGTGCCCGCGCTCGTTGCGGTTGGCATGGATGCCATCACCGCATGCTGGACGCTGACGGCGGTCCGGTCTGTGCAGGCGCGCTGGACAACGGCACGGTGCAGATCTGGGAGGCTTCGGGCAACTTTGGGCGGTCTGCGGCGCTGGAGCACGTGCCCGTGGCGCGCGCGCAGCAGGCGCTGTTCGGCACGCAGACGTGGAAGTACGCGGCGAGCTCGCGCCACGTCATCCGCGCCGCGCAGCCCGCCGGCCGAGAGGTCACATGCATGGCGTTTCTTGCCGACGGCTTCACGCTGCTCAGCCGCTGTGACGACGATACCCTCAAGATCTGGGACATCCGGCTGCTGAAGCAGGCCGTGCATGTGTGGGACGTGCCCGTCAGCCACTCACATACCCGCATGGCCGTCAGCCCGCAGCAGGATCTGGTGCTCACCGGTGCGATCATCCTGCCGATCTCAGCCATGCCCTGTCCGCGTGAGCGTGGTGACGGCTTGCTTGCTTTGGCGTAGTCTGCGGCACAGCCCTGTCAGCACGCGCGACCTTGGTTTGCCAGCACGGCACAGCAGCACCCGGGCTTTGGTGCAGGCAGAACGGGGTGACCATGCCCCAATCCCGGAGGGGGCACATGATCCAGCCGTGGCTCCCCGGCGTGCGTTGACCCCATGCATGTGTTCGCGAGTCGTGGTGGTACCGGGGGAGGGGCCGAGGATCACCTGCGAGTGCTTGTGTAGGGTCGGTGGCGGCCGATGGGAAGACTAGCACGGTGGTGGCACTGAGCCTGAAGCCGCCGTACAAGACGACGCACCAGATGGCGATGGAGCAGCGGGTGACAGCGCTGCAGTGGCACCCCAAGCTGAACCAGATCTTTGTCGGCACCGGGGACCGAACGGCGGGCGGCGTGCACGTGCTGTACGACCCGCGGCGCAGCACGCGCGGCGCGCTACTGTGCTCGGCGCGGAGGCCGCGGCAGAAGGACCCGATCGATTTCGAGCCGCCGCCACTGATCCACAACCCCGGGGCGCTGCCGATGTACCGCGATGACTCGTGGCGCAAACGCAAGCGCGCGCCTGACAGCCAGGTACGACCGCCGCGCAGCTGTGCATCTGCCCCGCTGCACCAGCCAGGCATGGCCTGTGTCGGTTGTTCGGTTCACACTGGTCTGCTCTGTGTACACGGCCGCTGCCTGCAGTCCCCTGCGCGAGTCCTAGACAGGGGATGTGCGCACTTGGCTTGGTGGTTGTGTGCATGCATGAGGGGCTGTGGATCTGCTGCCACTGGGGCGATCGCGATGGGTTGTGGGTGGCACAGCGTTTGTGAGGGGTGTACAGTTCCACGGGCACGTGCAGGCGACGCGGAAGTCACAGGTGCCGGACCCAGGGCCGATGGTGGCTGGCGCTGGAGGCGGGGGCAAGATCGGGGCCTCCAGCAACACCCTTCTCACGCAGTACCTGCTGGAGAAGGGAGGCATGAAAAGGCTGGACGACCAGATTGATCCCCGGGAGGCCATCCTTCGACACAAAGATGCCGACAAGGAGTTTGCTGCCTGGACAAAGGCGTACGCCAAGACTCAGCCCAAGAAGCAGTTTGCTGAGCCCGATGAAGCCGAGCAGAGCTGAGCTCTGGGCATGGGGGGGGGGGGGGGCACGAGTGAGTGGGGCTCTGTTTATTTCTCCGTGAACAGCTAGTGTAGATGCGCCCCAGCCACTTGCAGGCCTGATATGAGGCATTGCCACTCCTGATTCTTGCCCAGAGGTTGGACAAAGGGCAAGAGTGGGTATGTAACGCGCTCCACGTCCACGTCAAAGGTTCCTTGAGCCGCAGGAGGGTGGCGTGGTCCCAGGCTATGCATTGGGCTACGATGCTCGTAGGATTTGATGCTCGATACGCGGTCCGCACCGGGGCGATGCGGAAACAGCATGTTCGTGTCCACACCCATGAATCCGTCTGTCGTCAGCGTCGCGGGAGGCCACACAGCGATTGGTGTCAGTGTGCGTTGTGGACGCGACGATGACCTTGGCTGTAGCCGCCAAGATCTCGCAGCGACTACTGACGTGTACATCTCCGCCGGCTCATCATCAGCGCTGGCGTTGTGCCTGTGCCGCCGCAGGGCATCCCCGTGCCCAGACGGCGGTGCGGTGGCAAACCGGCACTGAACCCATACATGATCACACGAGTACACTGCCTCCCCATCAAATTCGTTCTGAACGAGGCATTGTGTTGGGCGCCACCAACGAGAGGTCGCTCATGAGTCGAGGGTCGATCCGATCCATTGCAGCATAGGACGAATTATCGCGGTTTGGGAAGTTGACGGCTGTGTTGTATCCATGCATGACTTGCACTCAGCTGCGTCCACCGCAGCAGTTCGATGGTCTGCTGGCATAAGTACGCTGATCCACACGTGAACACCCATTTCAACGATTTTCGGGTACAGATTCAAGGTAACTGCAATCATGTGTGGGATACTCGCAGCATTTGGCGTAACTAGCATGTCTCGCGACGAGCTGCGTAGGCTAGGTCTCAAACTGAGCAAGTTGCTCCGGCACCGAGGGCCTGATGCAAGCTGCTTGTATCAGTCACCCGATGGACAGACCATCTTGTCGCACGAGCGGCTGAACATTGTCGACGCCTCTGACAGTGGAAGGTGAGCAGAGCGCACCTTAGTGCGCAGGTGCAGAGCGTCGCCTTTACCAAAAGTGGATTGGACAACATGTGACACAACTGCATGCAGGCAGCCGTTTTACATCAGGCAGGATGATGGCGACATTGTCTGGATGATGTGCGCTCCTGCTGCCGTGTGCTGGACGTGGTGCAACGACAGTACTGTGCTGCCTGCTGCATGCAGCTCGTGAAAGAGGCCAGACACATGCCACTCACAGTACAGCTGAATCGTTGCAGGAACTCAGAGATCTACAACCACAAGGAGCTGCACGCCAAGCATGTGCCAGACGCTCCATTCGTAGGGCACAGCGACTCGGAGCTACTTGGCCACTGGTACAACAAAGAGGGCAAAATAACTAATGAAATGATTGATGAGCAAGATGGTATCTTTGCGTTCATGCTGATTGACCATAGGACTGAGCACTTCACTGTTGCGCGAGATGCCATGGGCATTTGTCCGCTCTACTGGGGAAAAGGCGCGGATGGATCGACCTGGTTTGCGTCAGAAATGAAGGCAATTCAGGATGTCTGTGTAGACTTTGAGATATTCCCACCGGTGCGCCATCTCATCTCATCCAGGTTTCCAACACTCCCGGCCGACTCACGCTGTTCGCACCCTGTCATCGGCAGACATTGAGCTAGCTCTGGCCACAGCACATTAAAATTCCTGCCGAAGGTCGCACAGTTAGAGGCAAGGCCATGACCTGTTGCAATCGCGCTACAGTCGCCAGGCGCTGACGTCAGATGCGCCCAACGGGGTCACCGAAAGCCACTGGTGCAGGGACATGTGTATAGGAGCGAGACAGGAGAGCTGCAGCGTTGGCACCAACGGCAATGGATCACAGACGAGAACCATCTACCAAACAAGCCTGCAGATCTCCAACTCATTCATGTGCGTCCCCTCTGCTGGTTTACTCATTATCCTGTTCATCAGCTGTCCCGTCATCCACACGTTCCCGCCCGCGTGCCACATGACTGCACACCCTTCGTGCGTGTTAACCCCTCCCCAGACTGCTACGAGTCCTCACGTGCTTTGTAAGCTGGACACCCCTTGTACCTGGGACCGCGCATGCAGGACACTCTCGTGAACGCCGTCGTGAAGCGGCTCATGTCCGATGCTCCCCTGGGCATCCTCCTCTCCGGTGGCCTCGACTCGTCCCTCGTCGCATCCATCGCCGCTAAGTACGCCACTGTCGCCTGCCTGTGACACCACAGCCCCTGGCCCATACACTACCTCCCCCACCCTGTAAGCACCGCCACCCTGCGCCTTCCCCCTCCTCACTCGGTGCCCTCCAGCACCACTGCATTGTTGCCATGCACTAGGCCAGTGCTGCCCATCACACGCCCAGCCCAGGCGCCATGCTTGGGCCAGGGCTGGCAAGCTGCTCCAGCTGTAAGGCTGGGAATCTACGCCGGTCTGGCCCTCACGGCCGGAGCTGCTGCAGGCACATGACAGAGCAGGAGGACCTGTACGACTCGACGGCGCCGCTGCACACGTTCAGCATCGGCATGGAGGGCTCCCCGGACCTGGCGGCGGCGCAGAAGGTCGCGGACCTCGTCGGCACCGTGCACCACGGCTTCACCTTCACCGTGCAGGATGGCCTGGATGCCATCTTCGACGTCATCTGGCACATCGAGTCATACGAGCAGATCCGGGCCTCCGTGCCCATGTACCTCCTCTCCCGCAAGATCAAGGCCATGGGCTACAAGGTGCGCCATCCCGACCCCGTATCATCGCCTCCGTGCCACGATCGCTCGCGCAAAGTCCTGACCCACCCCCTGCCGCCCCTTGAGCGCGTCGTCTGGATTTGCACGGATCGTGCCGGTGGGTTCAGCCGGCTGCAGACACATGGTGGTTGCGTGATGCATGTCCGGTGCAGGTGGTGCTGTCTGGGGAGGGAGCGGATGAGGTGTATGGAGGGTACCTGTACTTCCACAAGGCGCCGGACGCGGAGGAGTTCCACCGTGAGACGCTCCGCAAGACGACGCGGCTGCACATGTGGGACGTGTGCCGCGCAAACAAGAGCACGTTTGCGTTTGGGCTCGAGGCGCGCGTGCCGTTCCTCGACAAGGAGTTCCTCGACCTCTCATTTGAAATCGATCCTAAGCAGAAGATGTGCGACAACAACGACATGCCCGACGGCAAGCACCGGCGCATGGAAAAGTACCTACTGCGCAAGGCGTTTGACAATCCGGAGGACCCGTACCTGCCGGAGGAGGTGCTGTGGCGCCAGAAGGAACAGTTCTCGGACGGCGTCGGCTACGACTGGGTGGACGCACTCAAGGACTACGCCGAGGAGACTGTCACCGTGCGCCCTCACCCCCGCCTGTGTCGCTGGGTCGCATGAACTGCATGAAGGGTACCATCGCGGGCGTGGGGATGCCGACAGGCGCTGCTTTGCCTGGTACTGCTAGCCTGCACGCATGCGTGCTGGCGTCGTTGGTGTGGTGCTGCGCCATGCATCTGTAGGGAGGCAGCAGCGAGGGCGTGGGAGCAGGCGTGACGTGGTATGCAGGATGGGGAGTGGGATGCCCGCTTTGAGCGCTTCCCGGAGCACACGCCGATCAACAAGGAGTACTACCTCCTGCGCAGTATCTTTGAGGAGCGCTTCCCCAGCCAGGCGGCGCTAAACACGGTGCCCAAGGGGCTGTCGATCGCATGCTCGACTCCCGAGGCAGTGTCGTGGGACCCCGAGTGGGCCAACATCCACGACATCTCGGGCAGGGCGGTGTCGTTCCACGACGCCTCCTCAGACTATGCCGGCGCCAAGGAGATGCCTCTGGCAGAGACCATATCGGCGCAAGCAGTGCATGTGCGGCCACGGGTGGCGGTGCGCAAGCCGCGGTTCCCGCTGGCGCGCATCCCGCAGGCTGGCCGCATGCGTGGCCTGCGCAGGTAGCCTGGCAGACGGCCGCCTGCCAGCCGTAGCCGCACCTGTGTCGATGATGCCAAGGGGGCTTCCTTGTGCCCGCCAACGGATGCTTGCAACGCAGCTGCAGTCTCCTCGTCCGCACTGAAGCTGTTGCGCTGCAGGGCAACCCATGACAACATGCAAGGGCACCGCCATGCAGGGAGGTTTGTATGGCAGGTGCACAAGCAAGTTTACAAAAATCCCGCAGTTTTCCTTTCAAATCCGAACGAACGTTCAATTGTCATTTTAACCGTAGCGAGCTGTACAAGGTGCAGCTTGAAACGCCCAGTGTACAAGGCAATGTATATGCCATATCAAACTTTCCTCATCATGTTCACTGTACTGCTCCCTCCAGTGCCGTGGGAATTACATCGGCATTCCTCTGCCATTGCATGACTGGACAGCTGTAATGAAGCATCAGCCGTAGACTTCATTGTGCGGTATTTACTCTGCCCAAACTATCATTGCAGGCCACATCCAGCCCCCACCTCCAACTCTCCTCGAGTAATAATCATAATCAATCGATATTGCACAGGCCATTGCCGCCAGTTTTTGGTGTACATCCATCTTGCTGTCTCGAAATGCCAGATGATAATTACCCTTCTCCGTAAAGATCTGCTCTGCTGCACCCTGCACCATGTGTGCCAGTTACTGGTGTGCAACAGGCGCGATTGATGCAGTGTGCCACGGTGACACCATGCGGTAGCATGGTCAATAACGGATGCAACATCCACAATGCATGTGCAGCACATGCCTGTTGACAACCTGCCGTATGAAGTTGTGTCATTTGACAGTGACATCGAGGGATCATGTCGCTGCCTTTATAAGAGGTACAGCAAGGATGCAAATTGCCCAAGAAAAAGTACCTGAACCCCTGTACCGAAGATGCGCTCTATCGATGCGGGTGAATGACCTTGAGCATCCAAGATTGGATATGCCCATGTGAACAGCGCTGTCCAGAATGGCACACTGATCTTGCCGAACATCTTCAACACGGTGTCCCCGTCTGAATCAGCGTCCCCCGCCTGATACAAGTCATAGCTGCAGCAAGGCACAGCAGCTCAGGCTGCAGCAATGCAGACGAAACATGCCTGGCAGTACCAATGCAATCCTATGCTTGCACCAGGTGGCATTAGAGTCTTATGGCACACCTGCGGTACAGTGGATGCCACACACGTGTGACAGACGCCACAACTCTATTCTGCGCGTCAGTCACCAAAATCTCCCGGAATAGCCATGCCATCGGATTGAACCATGGGAACTCGCGCTTGATCTGAAACAACACTGCATTGCACCAAGCCTTGTGTCAAAGTCATAACGTACCAAGGCATGCTTGTAATGGTTCGTGTCAACTGACGGGAACATACCATGTGGTTGAGAAGGATCATCCAGCGCAAAAACATTGATGGTGAAGGCACGAGTTGACTCAAACACTTGTCGCAACAACACGCCAGAGAACAACCCTCCGGGCTCTTCGGCAAGTGCCAACAGGAGTTCCCCTGAGGGCGTTTGTAGGGACATCTGCCTCTGCTGTTCAAATCCAAGCAGCAGATCGCCGAGCTCAATCTGACGGTTGAGGATGACATCAGGTAACTGGAATGCCTTCTGCCATGATTCACAAACCTGCGGTGAGCGGCATCTGGTGCAGTGCATCCCAAGACCTCGGGCAGTGGCAGCATTGTTTCAGCTCATCAGACAACAGCAAGATCCCAGCACCTGCACAGTTTGAACAACAGACTCGGGCCGTTGCAACGGCCTACCACGCGGGGCCGGCCTCTTGACGACCTTTCTATATGCTCGTAATTGTTGCTCTAGACGGGGGGTGTTCGTGGTGGCAAGGCTGGTGGGTGTTCTCCGTGCACATGCGTACGTAGACATGCACGCGAAGCACGATCGTGTCCATGGCAGTGTTTCAAAATTTTGAAAACGATGCCGAAGTGCTCTCGTAGATAGCCTGAGCAGCGTCGATGCGCTAGCATGTGCCATAATCGCCACTTTCGGCACCTGAGGGCTCGGACTTCGACATGTACGCACTGGCTTCTATCACCAGAGACGTCAGGAGGAACATGATTTGCGGGACAGAACAGCGTCGACTATGTTACACTCCCACACGTTGTTCTGGGCGTCTCGTGAGGTGGTGAACCGTGCTCTGCTGGGTCCTGGTCAACAGGGCATGGTCATGCATGTGGCCCCAAGCGAGATGCGCCCTTGAGCTGCAAAACAATTCCCCGTCCATACCCCACACTCTGCCAGTCCCATAAATGCTGCGATGCGACACAGTGAGGCTACCAGTTGCCGTGCGCTGCTTGTACTGTCCATGCGCTACTTCAGGTGTCCTGCGCATTTTCTGTCCACCGGGCGATTTGACGGTGCCAGTTCGCTACCATTCACGACCATTGCGTCAGTCATGTCCAAGATATTCTCAGGTGCGAATGGCGAGCCCTAAACATGGAGTGCAAGCTTGGTCATCGTTTTGGACACCAGCAGTATGGCCGCGGAAGGCGAGATGAAGGGTAAACAACACAGTCTGCCCCATTGATTATGAACCATGACTCAGGCACTTCGGCGTGGGTGGGGTTTGCATGGTGCAACTGCGACATTATTTGGTGCATGCTGCACAGGCTGAGCCTGGAGAAATTGTGGTCTGAACATAATGAGAATTATGTTGAAAACTCTACTTGGTGTCCTGCTGCAATTAACGCCAAGCTATGAAGGTGATGAATGTCAACGCATGTGCAGCATCGCAGTATGACAGATCATTTTCTCCTCACCAGCTTGGAAATTGGGAGGTTCCCGACGCTGGTAAAATGGCACAGCCACGCTTTTCTACCCTCCCAGCTCGGAAAACAAAAACTGACTTCATCGCAGATGACAAAGGATACTTGAAGCAAGAGTTCAAGAAGCCAGGAGTCACTGCATTCACAACTACAGCACAATCCGCGCGACCAGTGTATGCCGACACAAAGCCCCGCTGGCCAAAGGTGTGCATGCTTTTGCATCCTACGATGGTTAGAGCACAATAGCGGCACAGTCACAGGAGTTTTTGTCAACAGGAGAATGTCAGCTGGCCATTCGCCCAGCGAGCTTGTATGCCGTCTAAAGGCATCCAAACAGGCTATCTTCCAATCAGCACTGTCCCCGTCAAGACATACATGTCTGAAGGTTTACGAGATTTTAACTTCCATCATTGACCTTGGCACAAACACGTGTTGGATGCAAGCAATGCTGTATGGGAGTAGCGTTGCATCCAGTCCCAAAGATTCAGGTTGGGGCATAGCTATGGAATTCTCGATCCAGATGTTTCAGGATGTATATGTGCCTGAATGCGCTGGATCTCATGGCGTACTTGCCTCCACTGCAATACTGGCCAAGCTGAGGACACGCGCACGGCAGCTGTGATGCAATGAATGGACGGATTGGATGTAAACATGGTGCTGAACTGCATTCATGGATTCAATGAAAGCACCAGATACTGTGGAAAAAACACACACACACAACTCTGGCACCACGCCACATACTGGAATTTCAGGCAAAGCCTTCGTGCATTGCACATGCATGTGTTTGCGGGCATCCTGTTGTTGTGACAAACGCCTTGTGTCAAGATGTTTCACACCAATCAAAAACATGCCTAACATGTACAGGCATGGAGCTTCTGTTTGACAACATACTGGCTAAACATTCCTGAACATTATGCACAGAGCCACAACTTGGACACATTGCGGTGTGACACAAATGTAAGGATGCATTTGTGTTGTGCTGCGTAGATGAAGATATCGCCTCTTGCCGCCATGGCTTTGGGTGTCATGGCTTTGGGTGCGCTAACATAAATGTGTCCAGCATTACATCATGAATGGCACAACTCCCATTGTAACTTACCTCCATTTTTGTTTTATCGCCACGTGTTAGTTCTGCATTCTGTGCAAGATAAGCGATAGACGGTGTTCGTATTTGTCGATTTCATTTGTGGGAAAGTTCATGAGGTACATGTATGACGGCACCAGCAAGGATTTTTTGGGGCAGATCCGAAATAACTTTGCATCACATGCAGAGATCATACAAGCCTACACTAGAATGTAGCCCATCACGGCCCGCCGCTTCTTTCAAGCCAACTGAGCTTGGTTTTGCGTTCACTGTATACATGCACCACAGAGATGCATTGGTTGTACAGCTGGTGAATCTTGATCAGTGAGGAGAGAGCCAAGACATCCAGTCTCTTCAGATTCAAATGAAATTCAATAATGGTTGGGAAGCTGGCAACTGCTGTTGATCTACGAAGGTCGAGCAGCGGTACAGAAAACAATCATGTGCTCGAAAGGAGTGTAACCAGCGATCTGGTACAAGACTATTGCAACCGTCAATCTGCAACGAGCGTGATTAAATCTAGTTTATCAGTAGGTTTCCTGCACACATCTCCGGCCAGAAGTAGTGGCGCTGATACACCATCTTGCACGTTGCGCACTGCTGACTGGATAGTTGAATATTCCTGATGGAGCGCCCAGTTGACATTGTAAACATCCAGACGCGACATTTGGCCTCTCCAACGTGCGAGCTTGTGACTCTGATCATCGAGTTTCTGCAATTTCACAATTTTGCACGCACGCTACATGCTCTGGAACTGGATTGGAAAGCAGCGGAGACGCATGTGACCGAAGGGATCATTTCAGCTCAAGGTTTATCAACCAATCTTACTGACCTTATGGTACGTGCTCTTGTGGGGTTGCACGTTATCAGCAGCTCATGCAGCTGGGATAGCTGTGACCTGCACTCGCAGACTTACACACACAGCGGTATGGGTTCGGCTGATTTGCAGCTTGAGGCATTTGATCAAGGCTACACAGATACATTTTTTGACATGTGGCGCCAGGCTGTGCCAGTTTCGTTCCTGGAGTACCATGACTTCACCATGAAGGTATGGCATGTGCACCTCAGTTCTGGTCCTGAGAGCTACTGAGCCAAGCATACATACCTATTTCATGCAGCTAGAGTTTGGATTGCAAGTCCATTTCGCGTTGTGGCCTCTCATGATGACCAAAGACCAGCATGATAAATTGGACATGCTGAAGCGCATGAACAACTTCAAGACTTACCTCGAGACTCGTGGCGCCATTCTAGTTTCACACGCCGATTTCTTGCCCTACTATGCTCTTCCCCATGTACCAGAGCCTGAGCACCACCCCTCTTTCCAGCATCTGCTGGACCCACAGTGCATGGCCGCCCAGCGCCTGCAGCTGGAAGACTTCTTAAAAGCGCTCCCCACTCGATGCAACCAGCCACGCCTGTACAGCCTGCTACCACCCAGCAACAACCGTCCGTGGAGCTCTCGCAGTGCAGCAGGCTTGTCGGAGTCCAGCCCTGATGTAAGCGCACTACTGACAGGAAAGGAGGACCTAGACTCGTTCATTGGCAAAACACCAGTCAACATGAGCTTTGAGGTGCCGTCTGCAGCTAACTCTCCTGGTCTGCTGCAACAGGCGCACACGATGCAGGAGCAGGCAGATCCTGATGTTTGTGCCAGCAACGAGGCAGTACCTGCGCAGCATGGGACGGCCACCGCCGCTCTGCGGACATCTTTGCAACCCGTGGATGAGGAGTGTAGCGGAGACCTGGTGACTGCTGACGGAACTACACTCACTGTGGTGGAGGTGGGGCCGGCTTGCACAGATCCTAACAAGGACGGCCTCCTCCGTAACAAAAATAGTCCATCTGGCAGTGATTCCGCAGTAGCTCCGCTTGAGGCCGACAGAATAGCCGCCAGTACGCCTGATGCAGGACAAGCTACACAGCATGGATTGGATTGTGATGCAACTGCACCGGAATCAGATGTTGATGCTAAAAAGGAGCCTCCAGAGGCTCCATGTGCGCCCACTGAAGCACAGCTGGGTGGTGTGGAGGCAGCCTCTGCACCGGAGTTACCTGCCGGACAGATGCACGGTCACAGCGATCACAGCCCTGAGATGGAGGACAAGCCGGCTTGCGGCGACATAACCGCGACCAGCTCGATTCAAAGCAACAGAGCGAGTGTGGAAGGGCCTTTTGCAGACCACAACACTGTGAGCCCTGGACAGGCCCAGCAGCAGGCGGCGATACGGAGGAGCATCACGAGGACAGCTCGGGAGCAGGCGCAGCTGGCCGCAATCGCATGGGACCTGGTCAGGAGGCACCTGTGGTCCGCAGATGCCGATCTGCGAGCGGCCCTGCTCCAGGTGAGCGTCGTGCTCGGTCTACCCCCAGCAACAGAACGATGCTGTCTTCTTGCTGCCGAATGACTAGGACCACCCGACGCGTGCACGAGCCACTCTGTGCTTGCAGGCCGTCCGCTGGAGACTGATCAGGTCGCCGGCGGGAGAGCAGAGGCAGCTGGTGCTGCAAATTCTGATTGGACACAACATCCTTGGATGCGAAGACCAGAGCAAGCCCAGTTTGATTGCAACTTTGATCAGCCTGGGAGATACAACTCTGACGACACAACTACTTCAACTCATCAGTGTAATGGCGTCGGACCACAAAGGCAGAGCCTACCTGCTGGCCTCTGACAGTACAGTCATTCAAGACCTATTTAGCATCCTGTCTACGATGCCTGGCACTGCCATGCACAGGAAGGAAGGTACTGCAGGCTCAAACTCAGCGGGCATCATTACTGAAGTTGCTCATAGAATGCCTAAGCAAGCAGGGCAGTGTGCAGTTTTGATCAGCTGCTGCTTTATGTGAGAACTGTGCGCGTGGGCGCCTTTGGCGGAGCTGTAGGAACTCAGTCCAACACGTCGGTGTTCAGGAGACGAGGTTATAGACACAGAGGTGCACCAGGTTGCGCTTGCAGCATTGCAGAAGCTCAGCTTGAGGAGGGCGGCGCAAGAGGCCCTGGTGGCTGTGGGAATAATTCCATGGATTGCAACATATCTCAGGCTGCACGAAACGCTGTCAGAGCATGCAGTGGAGTACTCCATGGCGATGCTTATGAACTGCTGTCTCTGTAGGAGTGGGCGGAAGGCCAGCGAGGGCTTTGACATTCTTGGTTTACTGGATGGCTTGGTACAGGCATGTACCCACGCCCAGGGGAAGCTTGTGCCAAGCACAGGCTATGTGTAGTGTAGGCACTGCAGCGCTGCTGTGAGCATGCAACACAATGTTTTGATGCCATGGTGGCATGCAGGCCACAAACCCAGAGGTTCGGACATATGTCAATGGAACAATATACTCCCTGCTGTCTAGACATACTTTCAAAACGCAGGCAAATGAGCGGGGCTTGCCAGACATGTTGACAGCAGTCTCGGAGCTGAGTGACCCTGTCTTCCAGAACCAGATTTCACACATTCTGGCCCACCTAGGGCACCCTCCAGAAGATGACAGCGAGCCTGAATGGCTGAGTGAGACCTCAACGGCTGATCTCGGGATAGACACGATGGATTATGTTGACGAATACGATGATGTGCATCAAGCAATTCCCCCTGGTCAGCACTTGCTTACTTCACACACTGGTGCACAGGCATGACAACAGGGGAAAATCCCGGCCTGTGTTGGCGTGCGAGCAAGGTGGCTCACCTGCCTGATTGATTTGCTTGGATGCAGGTCAATTGGTAGGGGAGGCTCTGCTACAGTCATACCTGGCAGCACCTCCGCAGGCGAGGGAGCAGAGTGGCCTGACACAATGCAGAACATCACAGGCGGGGCCCATGAACATGAGCGTAGCAAACTCATCATCCTGTGCATCAAAGGACGCAGATATACCTTTTGTGAGGCCAATGACACCAACACATGCCCACTCGAGGACAACAGGTGCTTCAACATCAGGCAGCCCACTCACAATGCATACCAAAGCAAGGAAAGCTGCCAAAAGTGTTAACTCGATTGCCAGTGGTTCTGGTAATCCAGACGATTACATCGAAGCTTTTGGCCCTAGGAGGGAGTTGCCGCGCACTCCAAAGTTACATAGTGGCAGATGAATAACGTGTTTGAAAGCAGTAGCCGTAGCAATCAACACAGAATTCTATCACACGAGTATCGCCACACAGGTGGTCCTAGAGTTTGGACTTGTTCTTTTGTGACAGCAACCGCAACTCTTCCATCGCAGGCTTCAAGACGCTCGTCCAACCAGGCCCTTCATCAGTCTCGTTCAGTGGGCTAAGCTTGGCCCTGCTCAGCAGATCGTTGTATACGTCCCCGTCAGCTTTGCCTAATGCACTATTGAGTTCATAGTCCGTAAACGCCCAAGAATCGACAAGCGAAATTGCGTTTGGTCGCAGCTCCCGCAGTAGTTGCCGTCGGAACTGTTGAACTTCGTTGGCCTGCACGCAAGCCATTACGTCAGACATTTCTGCGCAACTCTTGGGCCAAATTTCACAGCACTGATATGCCCAGACTTGCATGAAAGTTATGTGTTCCTGCTGATCCCGGCAACGTTAACAATTACAACTACGCACGACATAACAAATGGCGGGTTTATAAAACTGGCAGCAGCAGACAGGTCCATGGTGTACATGCAGCACACCTGGGTGATGTTGAGAATTCCGCTGGCTAGGACATCGCCCATGCTGTGACACAGCGTGTCTGCTGCCCAGAGGTCCCCGACTTGTGTCAACACCTTGTTGGTCGCCGGGTCCATCGTCGCTGCCGCGCTCCTGCGGCTATTCAGGAAATCATCCAGCATGACCAGCTGGCAGTGGGCACGCGCCGCTGCAATGAGGGACGTTGTGCTGCTATTCCATGGTGCACCTTCAAACACCATTTTGCCACCTGCACACGCATGCACTCACCACACCCGGAAGTCAATAACCGCAGTGCTCATCTAGTGCTACACCGCTGCAGACACGCTGTCAAGGCAACACGGAATGTGCCGAGCATCGCCAGCAGCGTGGCCACACCTGCGTCTGGGTGCCTGCTCACATCCTGCATCGCCTGCTGCACCAGGAAAGCAGCCCGGGCGACGAAGCACGATCGCAGCCAGCCGGCGGCGCCGACGTGCACCTGCCCCTTGATGCCCTTCGCCTCGCGCAGATACTCGGCGCTACGCGGTAGCACCCGTACCTGCCCTGCTGCAAACGAAACAGCGAGCTTGAGCGCAAAGCGCGCCGTCTGTAGCAGCAGTACGTTGTTGTCCCCCTCCCAGGTGACATTCTGCACGTACGATGCAAGCATGGTCGGGAGGCCGGAGAGGACGGAGTAGCCGTGGCCGCCGCACGTGCGGCGTGCAGACTCGATGCCGTTGGCGGTGATCTCCGTGGTGAGCGCCTTGAGGCCGGAGGACACGGCATGCAGCTCCGGCAGGCCTGAGAAGCGGCCCTCCGCAACGTCCACCTCGAAGGCTTGGTACGCCGCCCACAAGCTCCGGCCGACCGCATGCATGACAACCGTCGCCGCGACCAGTGGCAGCAGCGTCGCGGCCGTGTTCTCGTAGTCGATCACCTGCACGGCTGCCGCAGTCCTCAGTGGCATGCGGATCTGCTTGGGCCCCTGGCAACGTGGAAGGGCTGCAGCGGGATGCATGCTTCACGCTGCCCATCCACGACATCTGCACAGCTGTCGGACCGTGCTGCCGGCGCATGCCTATGCGCAGGTCGAAAGTCTGACCTGACGTGGCTGCTGCATTCCACGCGGTCTGGCTGCCTGACAAATGTGACAGAGTGCGCGAGTGCGGTGGCATGCATGGGTGTTTGTCACAAGGGGATGTGAGTTTGTGCAGACCGCCCATTGCAGGGCGGAGGCATTGGCTGAGAGGAAGGAGCCGCAGCAGCGCAGGGCATGCATTGCATGTAGCTGGCGGAGGGGAGGGGGACCTGCAGCTCTCGCTGGGACGGCGCCGGAGCGGTCTGCCGGCGGACGCAGCAGTAGCGGGTTGCAATGCACGCTGCCTTGGCGAGGAAGCGTGCAGTGTGCGTCACGATGTCGGCCCGCACAAAAATCATCGTGGCGTACGTCGCCTTCTGGTTGTCCTTTGGCGGCGGGATGTACTTTCCTTCCTTGGTCACCTACAAGCCACCAGCTCTATCGCAGGGCGGATCATGTATCATGTCACGCACCCACGAGCCGCTGAGCCAGCAGCAAGGGCCCCCTAGAACGTGGACGCAACGCCTGGCTCCAGGCCGCGATCCTGCGGTAGGTCCCAGGCTGCTGCAGCTCTGGTGTGGGGCGGGATCACAGTCACGGTTGCAGGGAGGCGCACCGTTGCATACCGAGCGAGCATGGCGGAACGAGGCACCAGGACATGGTCAAACCGCATGAACCCGTTGTCTACTGCGTTGTACCCGAATTTTGGGCCGATGTCGCCCATCTCGATGCCTGGCAGCGCCTTGTGTGTCTCCATGTCTCGGAGCTGCACGACAAACGCATGCGGCCCGTGGTCCACGCCTGCCACAAACAGGCGTGCCATCACTACAGCATGTGTGCTCGTCTTTGCGAGGCCGCCAGGCCACCACTTTGTCGCAGTCAGCGTGGGAGAGTGTATGATGAACTGCTCCGTAGGCTGATGAAACGTGGCGGTGGTCTCAAGTCCCTGAACAGTTGGCGTTGCCCGAGTGTGACACTCCCCAACTGAAGCAGTTTCTGCAGGTCTGCAGAGATCGTGGTAGACAAAATTGGTGCCATAGAGTGCTGGTCTCTCAACAGATCGAGCAGGAAGAGACGGTAAGAGTGTGGTGGCTGCAACAGGCTGAAAGGCACGCACCCTCAGGAACGTTCCGTGGCCCAGCTCTGTTTGCGCATATGTGCCGATAATCTGTAGCGAATTACATTTCGGTAGCAAATCCCGTTTCTGCTCATCCGTTCCTTGTCCGACGATTGCTGGCATGAACATCTGCAGTCCAATCTCTCCATTCATGCCATCAGCCTGACGTGGCTTGGGACGGGCTACGCAGCCCAGGGAGATGGCAGCAGGAGCGCAAACGCATACTGATAGGAGATTCTAGTACAAGGCTGGCGTGAGATGGTCAGTGATATCACCGCTGAACTGATGAAGAGCACCACGTTCAACAGTGCTGCAGTCATGAAGTATCAGTCATACCCCAATGTGTAGCTCTATGCCTCCGGGGAAATCATTCATTATTCGAATCACAAGAGCATCCTCCACTGTGATCTCCCTTTTCGTCATCTTGATCCAGATCTGTGTTGCTGCTCGCAGAGCACCAACGTACTCTTCATGTCGTGTCAAGAAGTAACGGCGATCTTTCTTGGACCACGGGAGCTGTTCCAATTCCTTTGCGAAGCGGAACCTGCGCAAGAACATGAGTGCGTTTGGTCCGTAGGTTTGGCTTCAAACACTGGTGGCGTGCCAATTGGCTCAAGTGAGCCGCAACAGATATAGCGGCAAGAGGCCACAGGCATATAGAACACTTTGTAAGCATCACAGAAATGGTACAAAGTCGGACCTACGATCGATGTTCTCCTGGCTCTCATTGATGTACACACTGAGCTTGGCCACGTCGAACGTCGCACGAGCACGCTCAAGCCGTGCGTCTTCAACAGGATTATTCTGCTGGGATCTGATAACATCTGTCACCAGAGTTTGTGCTTCTCGAACGTCCATGTTGACGCGCTCCAGTTGAGACTGTTGAGAAGAGCAATATGAGCAGGTCCAGGTCGCTAACGCTGCAAGCCGAAGACCCACAGCGCTGGCGGGCAGACAAGGAACACAGCCTGACGTATGAAGGGCTCTCCACTTGCAAAAGCTGATGTTAGAACACTAAATGCCTTGGTTTTTACGCTGCTCAAGCTATGAGCTGATGACAAGGCTGGACGCAGGTGACCAAGTCCGTCAACCTTGTACAGCACGCAAACAGCGCAGATCGAACGTTCAATGCTCGTGGGAGTGGTTACATCTGGTAAAGCCCTTCCGTGGCTAGAGGCAGGGGGCAAACATATTGTTCATCATGCGCACGTGTACAGACCGCCAATGGCAGCTCCGCGCAGCAATGGTGGCGCATGGTGGTCACCACCACCAGTTCCGAGAACTCACGTCAGACCTCTGACAACACAGCCTGCCGAACGCCTCCACAGGTCGACAGGCCGTTATACAGGACACAGCGCGTGCGTGGGAATGTACAGATTCTGCCCGCGCACGGCGCTTGTGCCATCATCGCCGTGCTGACCGACATCGATGAAGTTCAGGATTGCACTCGTTCGCCTTTAGCACCATAGCAGCGCAAGGAAGGACGGCCCGAAGGAACCACGTGGCAACTGCCCGACTGAGAAAAACTATTAATAATCTCTGGCCGGCAGTTACATCAGGGCGATCGCTCATTCATGTGAGCCTGCCGTTTGTGACCAGGGGCGTTTTGGACAGGCCTCTCTCGGGTACGTACATCCCGTGCCTGTGCTCACACCAGTTATCCCTGCGATGTGATGCGTGCCACTGAAATCCCACCCAATGCAGGCAATCCAGGCGAACTGTCCGCACGGTCTGACCTCGCGTGCTCCCGCGTCTTTCAGGTGTTCCCAAAGGCTGCAGTGTCCCATGCTCACGTTGGTGCTGAACCTCCTGCAGCCTCCGATTGCTGCCACAGTGACCTCGAGCGTGGCACAGCATAGCCGGAAATTAGCTCAGTGGAGTGGCAAGAGCAAAATGTCGCGTGGACACAGGAGGGGAGCAGTGGTGCTGAGACCCGAGGGGACAAACGGAGAAGTTAGCAAAACAAGATAATGTCCACACAGCACGCTCGTCCATGTGCTGCACCTGATCTTCTCGGTTTACTGCCTCAGCGGAAGTTACCTGTTGCTACGCCAGTGCTGTTACCCTTGCTGGACTGTCGCAGGCTTCTGCCTGCTGCCGGTCCCGCTTTTGATTCTTGTGGAAGGTGGGCAGATCGCACAACTTTGCAATCGAAATGGCCAGCTGCACAATTTCTGCAAGCAGAGTGATCCCGACATGGAATCTCCAAACCACATCGTGATGACCCCGGAAAACTTTGAACTTGGTTTTGGTGGTAGTGGCCGTCCCTCGTGCTTTGATCGGGATGGTGGAAGCATGGATCAGGCCCCTGCGGCTCTTCTTGAGGAGTGCCACGCTGTTCGTGATAAACGCACGAACCAAAATTGGGAGACACCATGACGCTAGCCACTGCTCCACAGAACCAACGTGGCTTCACCTACAGGCCTGCTTATGAAAGAGGAGGCCTGGCAGTGGTTGGTGTGAAGCCTGATCCCACACTCGATACACCGTCAAGATACCTGTCCAGTCCATGCATGATTGATTCTGGACCGACCCTGCTTGCTATATGGACCCGCGTTGTGTACCAACGGATCTCCCGGTTTGGCCTGCTGCTCCTATTGGTACCCCTCCCTCTGTCATTCCGGGTCTCAACACGTGCTTACACTTGAGCACGTTCTCATGACCATCTAGACAAATTCCCCACAAGCACGCTGTGGCAGTAAGCATACCCTGCAGGGCAACATATGAGACCAGCATTATGTATAGCACAGTGTTATGTCGCAATGCCTTGCTGCTAATTTCCGACAGCTGAACATGCACGAGATTGCCTCGCACCTGCACATGAAGCTGCGAGCTCAATCGCCTATGCCCAGGCAGCACGCGAGGCAAGAAGGCGCAAGTTTTTACTGGGAAAGCTTGTACGGCACTGGAGTGAACAATGACGATCCTGCTACCATAGTGTGCTGGCATGCTAAGCACAGTATTCAGACTAGTAGCTAGTCTCAGGACATTAAGCTCAGCTCGAGTCCTGTAGAAGACGATGCAATGCGAAAGAAGGTAGTGGATGGTTGGCTGGAAGGTTTCTGGGCAATGAAAAAGGTCGTGGTGGTGTCCCAAGCATATGGCAGGCACTATTGTTTCTAGCCTGGCAGTCCCCTGGCCTGCCTGTACTGCAGAGTCCAGGAGTGTAGACAACCAGGCTAGCGATCTGTTTGCAATATCATACAGTCGATAGCGTCCCACATGTTCGTGGTGCTGAGATCGGTGAATTGCGGCCGAATAGTTCAGGCCACCCCATGCCTGTGGCTGGAAAAACACCGTTCCTCAGATCATGCTGTGACCTTGATCATTGCTACAGACACAAGGCTGCAGCTGCAAGCTCTCAGCAGTAGTCATGCATATACGCACGAGCATGCGCTCAGGCCATTTGTTGATGCACTCTTAGAGCCATCCCACCACAGCATGTAGCCCTGCAATATACGGGGTAAATGCGGTAGCCATGACGGGCATGCAACAAGGTTGCCCCGCACCAAAGCCTATCATCCATGGTTGATCCCATGCCTGAATGCTCTCAGAAACATGTGCACATGCTCCTGTCACAATCCCCAACGTTTTTACATGCTGCAGTATCTGTAGGGTGTGGCATTGCCGGTCCACAGGTTCATGTTTGAGACATCCAGTCCAAGAGGGAAGGTCCAATACCGCACGTGCTCACCGACCTACGTAGACAGGATGCACAGGCTTTGCAAGTCATCCCTGTCATCTACTGCCAAGTGTGCGCCGGGTACTCTTGCGGACCGCTTGCTCACCGCATGCATGCACCCTGACTTGTACCTGCTGATCCACCTGCAACAGTCACAATGCACGAATTCCAAACGCACTCTGCGTCTGTGTGGCCGCCATCTTTTCATCCCACAGTTTTGATCTTTGCTGAAGCTTCCCTTCTTTGTGCAGCTCCTCCATGTCATACAGGAAGTCCTTCAAGTCGCTGGAAATCTTAGGCTGCACGGCAAAATGCACATGGCAGTTGTTCCTACCCATGAAACAGGGCCACCAAGTCCATAATTCTGTAGGCTGCCTGCGATGACCTCTGTTGGCCATGGCTTTCCAAGTTCATGTAACCGTCTGATCTGAACAGCGGAGGCAAAGCACTGCACGTGGATGGGAGCTGTGCCCGTGTGTCATGGGCCGCACCACCATCTTGGG
Source organism: Ulva armoricana (assembly GCA_032360965.1). Classification (NCBI taxonomy): domain Eukaryota; kingdom Viridiplantae; phylum Chlorophyta; class Ulvophyceae; order Ulvales; family Ulvaceae; genus Ulva; species Ulva armoricana. The sequence continues at coordinate 2,915,150 of JAUMHO010000008.1, forward strand.
TGTCCGGTTGTTTTTGTTGCGAGCCATCACGTCCGCTCCGTGCTCACACAAGGCCTTAGCTACACCGAGATTGCCATGTTTGGCAGCAGTATGTAGCGGCGTGTTGCCATTTATGTCCACTGCGTTGATCGGTACTCCCAGTGCCAGAAGCTCAACACACAATTGATATGTACCTCCCTCAGCGGCACACTGGTGGACAAAATTTTGCTGCTGATCATCAGCTACAACTGATATATCGTGATGATTTCGTTTCAAGCACGCAGCCGCAGACTTTGGTAACCCGGCTTCAACCATTCGCTTGTACTCGATATCAAGCATGTCCAGAACAGATTGTTTGACCACTCCCACTAAGGCTGCCAAGATCATGTCATCCTGTTGATCGTGAGCCTGGCGGGCCATGTTTTTAGCGTTCGCTCCGATGTCTGCACCTCTGATGATCAGCGCAGCCATGGAAGCCTTGTCCCCAGCTTGCTGCAGGACGAGGACCCTCACAACCAGACGCATCATAGCCGGTCAAAACAGTACAGAGTCACCCAAAGAGGCTGAGGTGTACCTGGGCAATCTGGAAGTGTGAACCTCCACTGGGAAGGCTGCCATTAATCTTGTCTTCAGGCAAGTACGGTACTATCAAGTGGGCTGAGGCCTTGTTGTGATTGTATACGGCTACTTCGAAGGCAGTCTGCTTGGCTTCATTGACTGCTAGAGGATCGGCTCCACGCTGCAACAAACCTATGATGATATCGGCTGGCGTGTCATCCTTGTGACATGCCAAATGCAGCGCGGTGTTCCCACCGGCATCGCGAGCTAGGACGCTACATTGCATATCTTGATGTGTTAGCAGCTCTGCAAACACAGTTATCACGTCATATCATATGCTAGCAATACTGGTATGATTTGTTCAGGCGCTGTTTACGCCTTGTAGACGAGATACCTGCGACATCCGTCCACTGGCCATCAGACAGGGCGCGCATAAATTGCAAAGGGCCACCCACATTAGATGATGTAGGCGAATCCTGCGATGAAGTCACTCCATTTCCTGAGATCATATTTGCCATGGCTGAGAATACTTCCGATGTCACATGGATACTCCGTCAGGCGGCTTCACAAGTCTGTCGTGCCAAGTCACGCTACCTGGTGGATTCGAGCATGTGTGCTGAGCCATTTAAACTTCACGGCTGTCGAATTGCAAGCCCAGTTCGTGCTCAGAGACGCACGGATTGCCGAATTGCACACGAATGCACGGTGGCATGTCGTGGCTAATGGTGGACTCTTTCGTGAAGCATGTCTGACGACCCATTCGTACCGCACGTAAAATTCGGGGATCATTGACCCCGACACAGCAGAAGTATACCACCATGTTCGTAATGCGGGGGCCACTGTCAGCACGTGGCAGACCGGCTGCAAAGCCCATCACGTAGCGACATGTCGTCGACCTAGGGCCTGAGTATGGATTCCAAAACATCCTCCAGGGCGTGGGAATCCCCTGCTAGCTCAACACGGCTGCGAAGCCACGAGATTCGCCTGGAGACAATGACAGGTGCTTAGTCTGCGCATCCAACCCGTTCTTTGAAAATAGTATGTTATCAGCCAACTCATGTTCCCGAGGTGATCCGCAGACGCTCCGTATATAATGAATAGTGCTATTGCAATGGCACAGCACCGTGCCATGCGTTGCACTACCTCAGGTGAAGAGGATAGCTTTGCTGATCTCATCATGGGGAACACAACGCCACGGGAATCTATAATACTAGATAGAGGAGTGAGCAAGGACAGTGAATCCTCAGAGGCATTGGCTGAACCGAATCAAGAGTCGGAGCAAGACCCACGCAGCGCTTCAGACTTGGAACACAGGCTTCAAGAAGTCGACCGGCTCCAAAGTGACATTGCTGGAATGGAAGCAATTGTTTCTGCTGTTCAGGGTGCGGGCAAGGCCTGCGGGGTGGGCCTGGTCAACAGTGTGCAGCGCAGATGTCCGGTCCAGTGTCTACATGCGCTTCTCTACAGGGTACTATGACAAGCGCAGTGTGACTGGGCGCAAGCTCCCAAAGCTGATCTCACAGGCAGAGCTTCGCAAGCGTGCGTCAGAGCTGACCAAATTGCGTCATGAACATTGCATCAGCTCAGCAACGGCAACTAGAAAGATCACAACGACACCAGAAATCGCCATGCCACAGTTTGCAATGTTCTTCAAAGATGGACCGCTGTGCGTCAATAGTCCTCTCTGCCCGATCTCGTACAAGTACAACGTAAGCCTATCGATTGTGTCATGATGGGAAATGGATGGGAGTCAATGCAGGCACAAGCTGCCAGTATCAGACTCTAAGCACTTCTGTGGGCGAGAAGATGCACGCCTGGTCATCTCTCACTTGGACAAGGTCCTCCCTGAAGGGGCTCTGGCCTCCAAGTATCGACTGGCAGCTACCACTGCAGAGGAGGCTATGCAGCTGTATAACCATGTCCTGAACGTGCGAGGCGATTTCAAGTTGGTGGACATTAGCTTGCGTGAGTGTGCTCGAATTGTTGCGGCAAATTGCCTGGATCGAGCGCAAGCCATTGACAAGGTGTGCAACCAGTATGTACAGTGGCTCTGATTTTAGCCATCGCACTTTCCTGTGCCCCATCGCATGGCGAGCATGGATGTTGACAACCAGTTTGTGTGCGCGTTGATGTTGGTTGATAGTGTTGGAGAACCTTGCCCTCATGCAGGTCCGGCAGCGCTACACAGAGGTGTTCAATGTGATCATATACGTGATGTGCATACAATATCGGGCACTGATACAGACCAAGCGCAGACATGACAAGATGGCTGATGCATGGGACGACTTGGAGCGCCAGCTGCGTGTTGCTCGGGCCACTGCCACGATGGAGAACCGCATCCGAGAGCAGCAGGCTGCAAAGGCTGAAGAAGAGACCATGCGCCAGAAGCAGGCGGCATCGCGCCTGCAGGAGGAGCTTGCATCTGTAAAGGCTGAAAACTCTGTACGACAGTGTCCTTCTGCACGGCTGAGTAATGGATTCACTCCTAATGTCACGTGCTTACATCCGATGCTATGGCTTATCCAATGTGCATCTGGTCAGTCTGCCCTATGTCCAGGCCCTTGCTGCAACACTGGAGGCAGAGGTTGCATCAGGTCAGCAAAAGCTGAGGGCACGTGAGGAGGCCATGAACGTGGCACACCGCGAACTGCAGCTGGAGCTTGAGACCGTGAAGGACGACTCTGAAGAGCTTCAGAGGAAGCTGCGTGTAGCTGAGAGCCAGCTTGCTCGCTTCCGGAAGCAACAGGTGTGCTGATCGCCAGCTTCAATGTGAACTTCGAACAAGCGATGAGTGTTGGCAATAGTTCGAACGTGGTGGTTGCGACAGAGACCGCGTTCATGTGCAAGCGGTGTTACTGTACATTTCATCAATAGCAAGAGGCAGCAGGGTCTGTGCTCTTGTGGGTGCTGTGTTCACCAGGTGTCAGAGGACAGAGTGCCTTGGTGGAAACACTGTGTTTCACAGCAAGCCTTGAGCATGTGCAGGAACCTGATATCGACCTTGCCAAGGTTGCGAAGACGACTCAGACAGACGGAGGACTTCCTGCATCAAGTGTCCCTATAGAGGAAGCCATGCCTTCGCAGCCTCCCTCTCCCAGGTCTTCAACAGAAACCTGACCGTATCATAATGGGAAACAGGAGTCATACAGATGGCAAGACAATGGTCAATTGGCCGCCTTAACCCTTGAGTTAACAGTCTTTAGCGTGGATAATGTTTCGAGTCAGGCACAGTGGTCACATCTGGCAGAGGGGGGGGCACTGTCATGTCAGCTTTCAGGCTAGCGAGCCGATTCTTACCCGCAGAAAAAAAATGACAAACAGCGTATGTTGTGGAAGTTGCACAAAGCGTATGAATGGCCATACGCCTTGTGTAAGCAGAGCCGGAGTGTGATACAAACAGCAAGTGCATCAACAGGCACTCCCACATGAGTTATTCGAGTATTTGCAGCAAAGGGAATGGCCATCTGAACGACAAATGACGTCCACAAGGCACTCGCCAGCACCTGGGTCTCTGAAAGTGACCGATACCACCAAGAGAGTGACTGGTTGTTTCAGATTGCCAACTGTACCGCGGCATGGCACAGTTGCCGGGCAGAACTGTAGGCTTCACTGTGCCTCTGCCTGACAGGACCAAGGTGCTGAGGCCAGGCTGTCCCTACCATGTGGACACAGCGTGCAGCATGCTTACAGCGTTTGTAGAGCAGGCCAACATCATCCGGCATCACCAGTTACCCCTACAGGTGACGTCAGCCTTGCGATGCAATGCTGCGGGTGTGATCACGCTGCACCAACGCCCCAGACGGTGGTGGCATCGTGGGAGTGCATGGCAGAGAACACTAGACAGTGGTGAACACGGATCGACAGCAAGTGTAATCAGTCGAGCACGAGCTTGTAGGTCATGTTGTGAGGCAGCTTGGGCTGATGAAGTTTTGAAGCGTTGAGTAGAAGGTAGGTCAAACACGTCTGTGTGGAGGTCAGATGTGAAGGGATGACCCTCGTGGACAAGATCAACCATTCCAGATATCTTTTTTTTTGGGTGTCAGGTCGAGACTTCTCAAGGCTTGGACGATGAAACAGAAACCCACACGAGCTACAGTTAAAACAGTAGGACCACCGCATAATGATGCTGATGGTTTCCCTGAGTCTACTACTGCCCCACAATTAGACACATCGATAGGCTCACATGCCTATGCCCTACTGGAACCATTCTGGTTCAAGGTCTTTGTCAGCTCATGACCGGGCCTGGCGCACATTTTGAGTTCCACGCCATTGTGCAGATGTTTCACCACCACGCCTGACTGCCATGCTCTTGCCATGACTTCATGTGCATTGTCCACATTGGACTGTGTAATATCATCGTAATGAATGCTTGTGTCAGGCAGAGCTGCACACGACCTGGCTTTTGTAAGGGATCCGCTTGGTCGTTAAACCATTCTACTAGGATGCATCTAAACTTGACACAGAACAACAAATCCGACTCGAGAATGGCCACACTTGTATGACTTGCTGCATTATGGCGATTGAGAAAGCGACATGCTTGAAGCATCATCTAGTCCATGTGGTTGCTCCGGCTTTGGATCGGCCCCTGGAGAGCCCTTGTACACAGCACATGGTGCCGTGGCAGAGGTGCGCTCCCACTCGACACTGTAACAGTCATAATACATAACACCTGTGCACGCTCTCAGCCCCTCAGTTGATACAAAATCCTGCTATTGGCGAAAACATGGTTCCGGCCAAGCATGTAAGCGCCAAGCCCATTTATAAACTACACCTGTTTGCACGACGCAACTGTGCTGAGGATATAAAAAGGTGCCTGTTCCTTGAGATGTTCTGCGCCATGGCATTGTCCCCATGGACCGAACGCATGCTCAGAAGACATTCTCGTGTCTGCTGTGGACTGGGACAATGATTGCAGTCAGACCCAAGATGGCCTGTCCATAACAGCTGTACTGACGAAAGTCGACGATCTTCTGGTCAAGGGAGACCTGGCCATTGAGCACGGCTTCGCCTCAGCATGCTCTCGGGGACAGTTGGGGCTGGTCAACAAGAAAACATGCTTGTTTGAAGGTCATAACCACGCAAGGGCGGCTATACCACCTCTGCCCTATCAGTATCTGACACGGCACAGGAGCAGCACAATGCACTAGGTCTTGCACCGAAAGATGGCTTTAACAGCGGTTGATATCAGAGCTGCTGAGGTCATGTCCGCACTTGTATCAGACATGCAGCAACGCCGGTATTGCCTGCAAGCAATCCGCACTCTGATGAGAGGCTGAGACCGGCAACGTGGCCGCTAGGAACTGGCAGGTGGTGTTGAACTTGCAAATGGTGGACATGAGTGATGAGTTTAGACACCACAAAGAAATTAAAATCAAATCGAGTGGCTTGCAAACGTGTTCCTAGATATGTGGTGTATACGTGTGCACAACTGGGCGACATGGGCATGTGGACGTGCTTAGCCTTGATCTCCAGACTTGCATACTCTGGCCTTGAACGGAGAAGCAGAGATGCCAAAATCATGGAGGTACTGCTGGGGATCCATGCAATAATGATGCATCAGCTGATTCCCAGCTGGCCAGCTTCTGGAATAGGGCATTCAGATGAGTTCTGGTAGCATTGGGCCTTTCATGCCGGTTTCAGGCGCAGTCTCACAATACCGATGGAAAGGGTAGCCTGGATTTCAAACACGGGGAGGTCATGATGCACATACTGTAGCGTACTCGTGCATGCATAGGCGAGGAGCCTATGCATCTTGCACCGTGGACAAGAACTCCTTGATTTTAGACAGAACCTCTTCCTTGACTGCACCTGGCACTGAGGTCCGGCCTTCTGGCGCGATTATATGCACGAGCTCTTCTACTGTCAGGTTATCAGCACCCCTTTGATCCACTAGTGCTTTGCATCTGTCCTTGAGCGTATCCCGCCACTGACCACTCTGCAGCCGATCGCGCAGTACAGCTTCAATTTCCGCTTGCTTTCCACTTGTCTCTAACTGCTCAGAGAACACCCACGTTAGATTGGCAAATGTAGCCGGTTGATACCATCACGGCACGGTTGATGTTGCAAGCTTGCACATGCTCAGCAGGATCAACGTTAAGATTTGGAATGCCCAGAGTCACTTAGTTGTATGAGTTGCTAGCGCATGAACGGATATTATGAAGGGGGGGTTGCCAGTTTGGGCTGCTCACGGCTTCACAATGCCAACACCTGGCCCCGACCCACATGAGCAGGAGGGCCCATTCCTAACCACACGTATTGAACAAAATGACACCTTTTGAAGAATATCTTCTACTTGATCGTCTTCACTTGCCATCTCGCTGTGCATCAGCTAAATCATGGACGAGCGTCGAGTCAAAGTGGTGGACCAGACCAACATCACCCATTACAACACGTTGAACACTTCACAATGCATGATTCAACCAAATTTCAGTCCATTGACGGTCGTGAGTGTGATCGTCGTAGTTCTTTCCTACCCTGATCCATCAGGCCTGATGCTAGGCCAGCGCGACCGGCTTAATGCGATTTTGTGGGTGAGTCGGATCGCAGAGTCATGCATGATCAACTACTGTACGCCGAAAACTAATGTGGAAAAGACACCACGAGGTCACTGAAAAAACAGTCTATCATCCACACGCACATTCTCAGGTGTGACGCGTATCTATATAGTCGCACTGTTCTCGCCGGTTCCGCTACATGTAGCGCAGACTATGCGAACTGTGCCATGATACCACATGTAGTCGAAGAAATAGAGCACGCATACGAAACAGTTGAGGCATATAAGGAGTGCGCGGAAGATCTCCGTGGCGCCTATGTTTGCTTGAAGGTGCAGGGCTCCCGATCAGAGTCGGTTGTGTGCCTGTACCTGTTCAGAGCATCGTCTGAACTTAAGCGTAGATCGTTGAATTTATTTTGAACGTGATTCTGCGGACGTGCCGGCGTTCTTTGAGCCCGCCCAGTGCCACTGGAGACATGGGATACGCGCCAGCTGCTCGCGCAGCAAAACACCACAGCTTGTGGCAAGCTTGATAATTAATGTGTACTTTCGCGCTCAGAGGTATTCATATTATATCCATTGTGCAGGGTATGGTAGGTCATAGAGGAGCTGCTGCCCCGGTTAGCGATCAGGGCAAGGCCGAGGACGTACGCTCTGTGTGATGCCACCTCCATCTATCTCCCACAGGGCAATCACGACCATGCGCGTGATATTCAGTTTGAAAGTGTTACCACCCACATGGCATCTGCGTCATCATATGTTTAAACCTTTCCATTGCTGTGTAGGTCACATCAGATGCGCGCGAAGACCAGCAGATTGCAGAAATTGAGGAGAAACTTGGAGATGACGTGCGACACCTCGCTGCAAAAGATTTATTTGGCCTAGATTGCCTGCTTCAGGTCATGGCACCACAACTAAGCACACGGCCAACGTGGCACTCTACCCGCACAGGCGTGAGTTGAGGGGTGAACCCGCATGAGTTGTCAAAGCGTTTACTTCACCAGTCACCGTGATCAGTTGAACACGCTATGCTGTGTAGTTTCTTTCTGAGCTGGAGAAGTCAGTCTCGCACGGTGACTTTGTTGACAAGTTGCGGACGGCACGGGATTGTCCTCATCACAGCGGGGGCACAGAGGAATTGGACGCCGTGATGGGGCCTTTGGGCAGCTGGACTGTTGTGGACAAAGCGGATGCTGTTGATGCCATGGCTTCATATCTGGCCGCATGGCTTTCACAGACGCCTGAGGCCCAGAATTTGGACCCCATTCAGCTGCAAGCTGCGCTGCTCAGTAGCCTAAAGGTCTGTCCCAACAGGATTCAGCTGCCAGTGTGCCGCCTTTCACGGAGGCTTGTTCTGCTTCCTGCGCAAGCTGCTCATGCATGATGTGAGTGCAGGAACTGAAAAAGAGCAAGTTTCGACAGCTGCTTGCATGGGGCAAGTACATATACCGTGGCGCTGCCTTTGCATACAGCGCGCTAATGGTGTATGAGAACCCGTGGCTGGTGCGGGCATTCATCACTGCGCTGTGGTCTGCCAGTGCAGTGGTCATGCAGATGTTGTGACCCTGGCTGCGATTGAAGGTTCCACAGCGGCCATGCCAATCCAAATCAAATTGACAGCGTTTTTGTAAATCCAGTTCTTGTGGTGCTTGGCGCATGGCAGGTCTACCAGTGTGTGACGACCACAGCTAGGGGCGGACCTACCGTGTGCCAAACGGTGCGGAACGATGCAAGAGTGTGTTGCAGCTCGCCTGAGTGCGGAGTCATCGATGCTGTCATGTGTGATCGTGCAACGAGCTGACGGTGGAACAAGCATTACGACAGGGTACCAACTCGAAAATCGCCAAGGCCCTCTTGGTCCATGCGTGTGTTGCACGAGCTCCAGGGCGATACCCTGGGGACATGCCACGGCCCCTGTCAATCGGAAGAGGCGTGTTTGCGTGCCACCAAGAAGTTCGGGTTGCTTGGGTGCCTCAACATACGGTGTGGGCACTTGTGGAGAAGCCCCGTCAAATGCATGCTGTGACGACTTTTGTCCTGTTCCGGCAGATGGGCCCATGTTGTTGGGCCAGGTGTGCCACCGGCGCCGCCAAACAGAACCTGTCTGGCCAAAAAAAGAATTCAGGCACTGATTTGCTTGGAAGTCCAACGTGAGTCCCCGTCGGTCCGCAGATGGGCCAGAGTTCCATTTTACCCCTATCGCTGAGACCCTGTTGGTCTTTGACCATGCATTGCACTATGTCATCACCTGCATGTTGCGCTTACCGACATTCACGATATCGTATAACGACTTCCTAGTTTTTCCTTTACCGTTTTTCTGACAGTCACCTTTTGCATGATCCTGAACAATGTCACAAACGTGCCAGTGTCTACGGGTGATGCGCGATATGCCTGTGGAAGCCCCTCGCAAGATCACGCACAAGACAGATACTGCTTGTGATCAGATGGCAGAGCATTGCTACATGTCTGAGTATATCCAACGCCGTGCTATAGGGGTCGTTCTGGGTTGAATGAGCTGTTGCCTGTCACAGCGTTCAATATGGCGTCGAGAGTTTGCCCAGTTGAACGTATCGCATGCAAGCATGTTTACGGAGCATGTGCTAGACAATATGTACAACGGAATGTCTCCATGTGCGCCGGCCCCCCAGTCATGGTGAACAGCTGCACGGGGAAAATGGGGCACGCTACGGCCGAAGCTGTGGTACGGGCTGGCCTAGAGCTCATTCCGTTTACATTCTGTGGAACATCTCAAGGGGTTGCTGTTGGTAGTATTGGTGTATCCGGGATTCCAGTGGAGCGCGTCAGTACTGAGCGAAGAGACCAAGTACGATCTTACGCCACGATGCTTTCCGCGCTGTACCTCGCTTCACCCAGCCGTGCCACTTAAAGCATTGTACCTAAATCAACTTGCATGAGTAATGTTTGTTCATGCAACCTAGCTCAGTCTCCTTGGGCAGCTGCATGCCATGGTTGGCACGTCACGGTCGACGGGACACCGTGCGGTGCTGGCGCACTCTGCTGCACCCTTGCCGGCGCAACTATTATATCAATGCGCAGTAACAACAGAAATGAAGCTGCAGTTTGTCCAATGTGCCGAAGGCGTGATCAGTGTTGAAACGGTGCACTGATCCATGAACGTTTTGCAAGGGGTCAGTCATGCATGTACACATTGAACCACTCTTCCACGAGCCCATTTTTAGTCTTTCGAATCTGGCTGAAAGTGAAAGAGTTGACCACATGCCCTTCGTCACAGCCGCGTATCACAGCTGCATCCTGTAGCATGATGGCATCGCTGTCAGAGGCCACAGTGGGCAATGAGATCACATGCTTGGGCAAGGTGGCTGATGCCTTCCACACCAAAGCATCATACCGCACCACTGCGTTTTCTTCCTAGTCCTGTGCCACTAGGTTTATCAGGCATGTTGCGCCGGCTATGCTGGGCTTGTATTCTGAGGTCTCCATGTGGCTACAGGTGATGCGAGACGTGCTAGCAGAGCATCCTGACATGATCATCATCGACTACACGTTACCGATGGCCGTCAACGATAACGGCAAGTTCTACAATGAGCATGGCGTGCCTTTTGTGATGGGCACCACGGGTGGCGACCGGGAAGTGCTGCTTCAGACGACCAAGGATGCGGGCACTTATGCGGTCATTGCACCCCAAATGGGGAAACAGGTGCGTCTACCCCAGCCCAACACCTTAAGACACATTCGACCTGCGTCTTTCTATTGCGCCATGTATGCACAACCGGGGCGCTGCGTGCTCCAGTATTGAGCCTCTGAAAGCACACTCATCGCCTAGGCATGCATGTGGCCGGCCTTGCAGGTGGTAGCATTTCAAGCCATGATGCAAATGATGGCCGAGAGCTTCCCAGGGGCATTTCAAGGGTACACACTGGAGGTACTGGAGTCCCACCAGCGGACCAAGGCTGACACTTCAGGCACAGCCAAAGCTGTTGTGCAGTCCTTCCAGGACCTGGGCTTGGGTGAGTTCACGGTGGAGCAGATCCAGAAGGTTCGCAATCGCGCTGATCAGGTTAGCAAAATGCACGTGCCAGAAGAGTTCTTGGATGGGCATGCATTCCATACGTACCGCCTCAAGTCACCGGATGGAACTGTGTCGTTCGAGTTCCAGCACAACGTGTGTGGCCGGACGATCTATGCAGAAGGCACGGTTGATGCTGTACTGTTCCTGCATTCAAGGATCCAAGAAGCGAGCGATAAGAAGGTCTACAATATGATCGATGTACTGCGGGCTGGCTCCATGAGGTGATGACAGATATTGAGGTTTTGATGAAGGATGATCTAGTGTACCAGCCTTTGCATCGATGTGCTCTATTCCTATGTAAATCTAGTTGACAATCTACGTGTCTGCACATTTCCCTTGGCCTGGGTGTGGAGTCGGGATATGTCTGGGATGCTTTCACTTGTGAGTGCCATGACGTGTTTTCGCTGAGCTGTGCGGGTATGCATGGGATAGGCATGCATGCTTCAACTTCTGCATGGTCACAAGAGCCCGCATCGTCCTTCCTAAACGAAGACGACGTTTGTCATATGCCAAGTGACAAGGTCTTCAATGCACAGTGTCGTGAGATCGCGCGTGGGGCTGTTGCCAGGCGCAGGTGTTTATATTGGCAAAAGTTTCGAGGATTGTTCCGTCACACTAATCAGCAATCCATGTGCACTTTCATACATTTCGTAGCACTGTTACGTGCGTCAGGCTACTCGTTGCTCAGTTTCATTAATTTCGTAGCCGCGATCAGGACGTAACTTTCCAGCGACGCTGCTGATCTGCGAAAGTGAAGGCAGGACGTGCGGGACGACTCCCAGATTTAATAATTGTTAGATATTGAATCAGTTGGTGTGACCCGCTCGTGGTAGTCCTGCAGTTGCAATGACACCGTTGGCGTTGTTGTGGGCATGGCGGGATGACGCATGAGCTGCTTATCGCCAACGCAGGGGAGCATCCCGGATGTAAGCTTGCAGAGATTGAGATGCTCATTTCTGGTTTTGCATGTGAACCTGCTGGGCTGTAGGGACCGCATTTCGACCTTGGGGCTCCTCATGTTGGGGCAGCCTCGTTGTGATCGCGCCTGCTGCGGCAAGCGTTCTTTCCACAGGCAGGCCGAGCCTCATCGTGTCCACGTACAGGTGTTCAAGGCGCCAGGTCGCATGCAACGCTACTACTCATGTGCGATCTCTGTGTTCGCATGGCTGAGTGTAGCGTCGCTGCTGCTCTTGGCCTCGGCGCGCCCAGCTGCGATTGCATCAGCGGACGGAGGTCCCACTGACTCGAGGAGAGGTGTACAGCTACCTCGTACATTCCTGGACGCGGGTCCGCATGGCTCTGGCTGGGCATCAGTGCGGCATCGCAGGCGCCTGCAACAAGGTTTCGTCGAGACAGTGATCGACGCCGTCACAGGCGGGGACACCCCGGCCGACACTGATACCCCAACCGCCGCAGACGCAGCCCCCCCCGCCCCAGCCACAGTTCCCCCAGTCGTAGATGCAGACCTGGACACGCCAGAGCCTGAAGCGGCGCCTGCCACCGCTGTCCCGACCGTAACTGTGCCCGAGCCGACTGCAGCAGAGCCCGCTCCGACAGCAGTGGAACCAGCGAGTCCAACGCCTGCTGCCCAGCCCACAGAGCCATCCGCCGTGCCCCCAACCACCACCCCTGCAGCGGCCCCAACCACTGCAGCCCCCGTCACAGCCGCCCCCGAGCCAGAAACCCCCGCACCAGCCGCCACGCCGGTGACACAGGCCCCGGAGCCTGTCGAGGCGCCCGTACCAGTAGCGCCAGCCATCGCAGCCCCCGTCCCTGTCGCCCCCGTCCCTGTCGCTACTCCGGTAGCTGCGCCCACCCCTGTAGCCACCCCGGAACCGGCCGCTGTGGCCATGCCGGCGCCAGTGCCAACCGCCACCCCTGCGCCGACGCCCGCTCTGGTGGCCGCCCCAGAGCCTGTGGAGCAGGCCCCCACTCCTGCACCCGAGGCTCCCGCTCCGGCGCCCCTGGAGGCACCCGCCCAAGCGCCAGTCATCCTGCCAGCCCCCGCCCCCGCCCCTGCCCCGGCCCCAACTCCAGTCTTGACTCCAGCCCCCGCCCCCGCCCCCGACCCCGCTCCTGTACCGGCGCCAGTTCCCGCGCCTATCCCGGCCCCCGCACCCACGCCGGACCCAGCACCGCTGCCCGCCCCCGAGCCAGCCCCGGTGCCTGCCCCAGCGCCAGAGCCTGTGGAGGTCCCCGCTCCGGTTCCAGCGCCGGTGCCGGTGCCTCCCCTGGAGCCCATCCCCACTCCGCCACCCGTGGTGACTCTAGAGCCGGTTCCTGAGCCGGAGGAAGCGGATCCGCCGCAATCTGGGGACGACGAGATGGAGGACGGCTCCGCGACAGACACACAGCGGCCAGATTTTGAGTTGAGCGACGGCGACGACGGCGACAGCGGGCTGAGCACCGGCGTGATTGCGGCGGTGGTCGTTGCAATCGTCGTCGCACTCGTAGCGATCGTGCTCCTCGTGTGCTGCTGCAACGGCGGCAGCTGCGGCAGCACGCGGCCTAAGCCCCCGCCGATCGCGACCACGCCGCGCCACACGGCCCATGCGTACAGCATGCGCGGCACGCAGCCGTCGCCCGTCGCCACCGCCGCACCAGCGCCGGGGGATGCCGCATACAATGGCAATGCTACCGGGGCGGCCGGAAGTGCCAACAGCAACGCCGCAGCCGCTGCCGCCGCTGCCGCTGCCGCCGCGGCGGGCCGCCGTCGCCACCGCCGTCATGGCAGCGCAGGCTCGCCAGCTGCGGCAGACTTGGCACACATCTCCCCCAAACCTTACGCGGCGCCACCCCGGCCATACCAGAATGTTAACATCTACGATGACTCGACCGCGTTTGCAGCAGAGGCGTCGCCCCAGGCACACAGGTCCCCTCATGCGCAGAAGTCTCCCACCGCGTACAAGTCGCCCCCAACACACCAGTCCCCACATGCATGGTCCCCAGGCGCGCAGCCCTCAATGGACCGGTTTGACTCCCTCGCCGAGGCCGCCGCACCAGCGCTGGCCGCGGCGTCGGCCAACGTCGCCCAGCGCCGGTCGCCCAGCCAGTCGCCGGGACACCACCGCCGCGGCAGCCTGACACCGGCACGCATGTCTGCTGCGGACAGCCTGAACGCAACAGACCAGCACAGCATGGAGTCTGGCGCGTCCCATCGCGGCAGCCACATGCATTCGCCTTCGTTCGTGTCGCTGTTTATGATGCCGGAGGGCCACAGCCACGACCGCGTGACACAGGCGCACGAGTTCTTGACGCAGCATGCCGCGGACCGCGTGACGGTCGTTGCAGAGGAAACGTACTTTGCGGCTGCCGGGCCGCACACGCTTGTTGAGACGCTGACCGGGACAGAGGCGGCAGAGGCGATGCCGACAACGCCGATGCAGGTGCTAGAGGGGCAGCTTGACTGGATCGAGGAGTCCGGTGGCACACTGATTGAAAAGTACCAGTACGCACCACTTGCTCGTGCACTGCAGCATGCCGCATGGTCAGCCACAGCAGCGGCTGGTCCACGGCAACTCGGGGTTTCCCAGTGCGGTACTGAACGTCTGAACGTGGAGTGGCTGGTGCGGGCGCATGTTTGCGGCGGCCTGTCCACTGCTGCCTGACCTGATTGCACACTGGCAGCCCGTTGAGCGCGGGGCAACACATGCGTGCGCCAGTCACAGCGGCGCGCATGTGGCTATGCCGCTGTTGCGGATTGTGGACGCGGCCGTCTTGCAGCGCGGAGGAAATCATGCAGTTCTCCAGTTTTGATGCGGGGGCAGAGTGTGGTGGCATCTTACATGAGAGTCAATGTCATCCATTCGCCCATCGTCTGGATTCGGGCAATGGGGGATGCCCAGGTTGAAATGCAACCGGGAAAGCAGGCACTCGCGTCGTCCTCGTGCAGTCACGTGCGTTGCATACCAACAGTGGGGTGTGGTGCAGGCTAGAGGGCGCACTGCAGCGGCGGCGTGGCGGCCAGGGCATGGTGGCGTTTGTATCGGACCGCAACAGTGAGACGAAGTACGCGGTGAAGTTCTACTTTGGGCCGAATGCGTTCCGGCGCGAGCAGGCCGCTATCACGACGCCGGAGCTGTCGCGCGCCATGCCGGCCTGCGTCGACATCATTGACGACCCCAAGCTCCGGAAGCTCCCGGGCCGCGGCGGGGTGCTCCCGCCGATGATCATCACCGAGCGAGGCGAGTGCCTCAGGGAGTATGTCACGCGGAAGCACCCGGACTTTGTGACATGCCTACAGATCATCGTGCACATCGCGGAGAAGCTGCAGATCATGCACATGGCTGGCTACGCCCACCGCGACCTCAAGCCCGGCAACTGCATCTGGCTGCCGTCGCAGAACACCTGGTCGCTCATCGACTTTGGCTGCACCGCCCCCTGCGGTACGCTCCCCCGCCCCCGACCTCCCCATATCGCCAACATTCATGCGAAGGACGTCTGAGCGCGTGCAAACTCAGACACGTGACATCAGGCACATGCATTCTGCGCCGGTCAGCCGTGATGCCGCAGCGCTGGCGCTGGCTCCGCTGCGGTGTTGCGGGGCGCGGCACGCGGCTGCCATCCCATCACGTCGCGGGGTGCGGCGCAGGTAGCAAGGTGCCGGTGTCATTCACGCTGAAGTATGCGGCGCCGGAGACGGTGCAGGCATTCACACGCGGCCGCGAGGCCGTCGTCGCGGACACAGCGGTCGACATGTTTGCGTTCGGCATCATGTGCTTCGAGCTACTCACGCGGCGACCATACTACCCCAAGGACTGCAGCGGCCAGGAGGTCGGCGAAATGCTGTCAGGCAGCCGGCGGCTGCCGCATGAAAGCATGGACGACGCCACTGCCCGCCGCCTCGGCGTGCTCCGATCGTGCGCCCCACTCCATCTCTCCCCCTGCCCACACTCTCTGACCGTACACCAAGCCGATCCGCCGCAATTGCGCGACCCCCGTTGCATTCACCTATCGCCAGCTGTCATGGCCAGTGCTGAGAGCCAGTGTTGCCGTGGTCATTTGGTCCGACCCGTTGCCTTTGCGATGATAGCACAGTAGACACTGCTGTCTGCTTGCGAGGCAACTGTGCATGCCGCAGCTGCCTGTGCGTTGTCAGCTGGCACCTCGCTCCACATGACGCCTGCCATTGGCACATGTGTACGTGTACACATGTCCCATTCCAAATGCGTGCGGGCAATGTTGCCATGTCGGAGCATCGCCGAGTGGTCACTGGGCGGACCGCTCACTGCATTCAAGATGTCCCTAGCTTCATGTGACTGTGTCCGTGGCCCAGCATGCCATATGTACAGCCTGTGGCATGACTACCACGCTTCAGATGGGTGCAATTATCCACTGATTCCGGCATCCACGCCACTGCTAACGGATCAGGAGGCGAAGCCCCGGGTCGGCTGTAGTCCTCCTAGTGCCAGCGCGTCAGCCTGACAGGGTGCTACAGGGGTGTGGCCACAGGGGCGCATGCGGCGCATGTGCTGCGGGCAGTAGACACTGTACAGGGGCTCAGTGGCTGTGAGTATGCAGGATTGTGCTCAAGATGTTAGAGCGCAGCCCGGACATGCGGACGTCGATCAGCGACCTGCTACGCACCTGCAGCCGCATGTTCCAGACTGGCGAGCAGACGGTCGAGTGCTAGCGCTGCCCGGCGCTTTGCCGTGGTGGGGGCCGCGGTGGCGCCTGCGCGCGCGGGGCCCTCGGGCCTTTTAGCGGATCTGCGGCATGCATGCGTACGCGTGCGTGTGCGTCCTTTACATAACGTAGTCTACAATGTAGTCTGCAATGCGGTCCGCAGTGTAACTGTAACGATATGTGGCAGTGGCAGGATGTGGAGCCGTGGCACGGGCGGCAACCTTCATTGGGTGATCATGCTCTTCTGCACTGGGGAAACGTGCCATGCCTGAATGCGGAGCTCGGCGATGCCATGTCCCAGATCCGGCTCGTGCTTGGGGATGAAGGACGAGGCAGTTTCGGCAATGGACCATGCATCACCCCGAGCACACATGAGACAGTCCGCATGCCGGTGTTGGGAGGCCTTCCCAGCATGAGTGTGGTCTGGGCAACGGAGGGGCTACCCAGCATACCATAGAAATCTGCATGCTTCTGAAAGTCAATGAATATTTGTTTTCGGGAATCACGCCCAACGGGCATTGGCCGCAGCACACCTGCTGGTAGGCGCAGACAAGGAAACCGCATCCAACCCCATGATCCCGTTGTTTGTTGTGGGATGGAGGGAAGGCAGGGGGCAAGGTACCATACCAGTGAGCCCGAAAATTGTATAAATAGAAAAATACAGCACGGTTGTCACGCTAGACCCAAGCGGGCATCGGCCACAGCACGCCTACGCATAGTGGCGGAAGAAAACAAAGTATCCAGCACAGCAAGGCCCACCAGAGAGCCCCCCACGCAGAGCCGCAAGGGCCAGGGGAGTTAGACATCCATGCATGGACATGGGACCATTCCGGAAGGCGGAGAGCGCATGTAGCAGCAGGCACACCCGGGGTGTGCCCACATGCGCGCGCAGGTTGCCGTGCCAATGAAAAAACCAGCCACAAAAGTGAGTGCAGAGCCGCCTAAGGAACGACCAGTCTGGGAGGCTGACACCACACGTACTGCTCGAACTTCAAGGATTTGAGAGAGCTAAAGGTCACATGATTGGGACACCTAGCAATATATGGCCCTTCTCTCCTAAATTTTCTGTTCTCCGTTCCTCAAAGTGAACACAACATCCTGGGTGTGTGTTCCCGGGCCCTTTCGGGAACACAACATCCCGGGAGGGCCTCAATACAAAGCGGTGCTGCACAATACAAACAATCACGGCAGGTCTAGGTGCTGCAATTGAATCAATCTGCCAATTGCATCAACATCACATGCTACTAAAAATACAATTCGCAGAGGTGCACTGGCACACGTGGTAGTCTTCATGGCTATAGCACAATAGTCATTAGCAACGTCGTCATACAATACTTATCATTATGTTTAACTTTTTTTGTTTTATAAATTATGTATTTTCTGATATAATGACATCGAAATGTGGAATTGGTCTAGTGGTTATGATTTCTCCCTTCCAAGGAGGAGAGTCGGGTTCGATTCCCGGATTCCATGAGTTTATCCTTTTTACGCTTTGATGGTTTCGCCCATGTCATGACACAGATGTGTGATTTCGTACGATTGGCACGGCAACGTAACTGCTTGTGAAGTGGCACTGGTGACACAGCGAAGTAAAATTGATGACACGTCGTCAGCTTGAAAACGCAGAGTGGTCAATCACTCGTCCGTGGGATCTGAGAAGCAAGCACCGAGGAGACGCCAGACATGCTCCACTGCCTCAAAGGAGTGGTCAGCGATCGAAGCGCCGCAAGGGCCGGCATGTTAGATGCGATGCGCATAGGTTTCACTGGCCGGGTGAAAATGATGCTATTTCCACATTCACCTTTTTGTCAATGGACCTCTTGTGAATTCATGTTGACTCCGCATGGGCATGGTAGGACAACATTGTCGTCTGCAGCTACAACTTGCCTCACTATGCACTGACAACATGAACTCGTCAGGTGCACTTCATGCAGCAGCTTGCACGCAATTGTACCCCAGCCAAAGGCACATGACCCTCAAGGTCCGTTTAATGGCCTCCATCAGTGGATGGGACAGAACCATATGACTCGTGGCACATATTATAACAGCAGCGTGAGGACATGGCACAAATGATGTGCTGCAGCAGTCCTGCTGAGAATCTTGGTGTTTATCCTAGAAAATTCAGTGCATGCCACGGGCTGGCAGGTGTGACGAAGGCGCAATGCACCGTCAGGCTCAGTTGCGAATGTGCAGCCACACTGGACTGTGGCTTCGACTACAAGCAAGTAGCTGCAGAAGAGACTCATTCCTGTCACCGGTGAAGCTGAAATTGGGGTGTGTCAATGTATGAGTGAAGGCATGTGTAAGCGCAGAGCAGCAATCAAAGCAATCAACCCCTTCACCATTACGGACTAAATCACAATGGCACTGGTATTGACAGTGCACAAGCTACAATGTACGAACAGCTGACCATGCATAAGGTTTGGTGCTTTACTCATTTGGCACATCACATAGCGCCATAATTCAACCATAATTCAACCAGTTTGCAGTTTGAGTGCAGCCAGTTTGCAGTTTGCAGAATGCATGACATGGCTCACTGCAAGGGTTTCCTGGCAGCTGCCCATGTCCACACTGAGGTGCCTTGAACCATGAGCACATCAGAAGCTCAGTTCTGGCTCCATGCAGCCATTCAAGGAGGTGACTGTGCAGGGCAGGAGGCATGTCTGCATGGAAACTGCGAGGCTTGAGCTTGCGACTCATGCCCGGCGCTGACAGAGTCAATCTGAACTCCGCTCTATTCAAAACCACTGGTCTGGCTCGAGCCCCGATGGGATGCCTTCCCAGGCGCTATCGGGCTCCAGCGGTGCCCTGCATCCAGTCCTCAGGCCCTGCACACTTTGCCCAACAAAAATCGCTTTCCACGTGTTCTGACTACAGGGATGCACGTCAAGGAGCTTGCGAACTGAGATTCTCATTGGATACCTCGGCGGCCACACTCACCATATACTTACACTCGCATGTACAGCCAGGAAACACCTCTGCGTGTGCATTTACGCTTCGGTATGTAAATGTAAATGTAAATGTTACACTTACGCGCCATATCCCACAAGGACTTTGACATCTCCGGATAACCGGGACCACGGGCCAAGGGGGTAAACCACCTGGAAACCCCCCTCAGACAA
>JAUMHO010000008.1:2935077-3015633 GCA_032360965.1 Ulva armoricana
CCCCCCCCCCCCCCCCCCCCCCCCCCCCCCCCCCCCCCCCCCCCCCCCCCCCCCCCCCCCCCCCCCCCCCCCCGCACAGAGACCATGTCCATGTAGAGGTTGCAGGCGGCGAGGCGGGAGGTGATGACGACGTCGCGGGTCGTCTGCGGCCGCACGTTGGGGTTCCCATCACGGTCACCGCCCATCCACGACCCGAATGTCACGATCACCGTGTCCAGTGGCAGCTTGGGCTGGCCGACGCTCTCCAGCAGCGAGTCGATGCGACGCGCAAACTTGGGCAGGATGTTGAAGAGGGCTTTGACGTACTCGAGGCCGAGCAGCATCTCATCGAGGGGTGTCGGCTTGCGCCGGCGGATCTCATCCGTCCGCCATGCGGCCTGCATGCACAACGCCCCCTTCGGACCGTCTCCACGCGCGCACGCTGCGCAACTCCCGGGAAGAATTCCACGTTGCGAGGCACCGACGCCCGCGTGTGTCGCTGCTGTCATGGTGGTGGGGGCTACCGGTGCGCATCCGCGTGCGGGGGCGGGGTAGCGCCATTGCGAAGCAGGATCACAAGTGTAGTAGCTCCGCAAACTGCACAAGGCTGGCGTGCCTGACAGCGCCGGCTTCGGGGTACGTGCTCGGCGGTGGGGCATGAGTGGAGCCTCTGCCGTGCTGGGCACCGTGGGCAGGGCTGCGGAGGAGCCTGGCACAGGTGATGCGAGCACAGCAAGGTCGGTGTCCTGGAGGGGAGACCAGGGGCATGCTTTGCAAGAAGAGGCTCTTGACGGCTTCGGGCTGATAGTGGAAGCGGTGCGTGCTGTGCGATGCCGCTTTGCCTGGCGCATGCGTGTCGGCGGCGTACGAGGCGGCTGCGCTCACGGTATCTACAACATGGTGAGAGGCGGGTGCACGTGCGAATGCGTGGTGCTCTGAGCTTGTGCATAGCAGCATCACAGCTCTCGCAGATGGTGGAAGCGGTGGCACAGTGGGTGCGATGCGCATGTGCACAGACGGTGCCTGGGCACAGCAGTGATCGGACAAGGATGGCACTGAGAAATAGAGGCGGTACCTGGATATCTGCGTACATGTCTGCCTGAACCTCCGCGAGGGAGACGCTGGAAGGTCGATCAAGCATGCGGGTCATGTCTTGGAATAGCTTGTCATACTTCTTGCGCACACTTCCACGCATCGCCTGTGTTGGATGGGCCGTGAAAACCAGGTCGACTCTCTGCTCGGTGAGAGCCTTGTACAGCTCCTCTGGTGTCTTGCCGGACTCTTGCAGAGTCTTGAGTGCTTCTTCCAGTTGCTCTCCACTGCGGTGCTGCATGATTGAACACCAGTCCGAAGCGATGGAATGCTGTGTACCGCTGAGAGCAAACTCGTGCAAGAGATGTGTTGCAAGTATAGGAGTTTCGCTAGCGTACGCACCATGCTTGACGAAACCACGTTCTCACTGAGATTGTGCAAATTCAGCATGTGCGAGAACGCAGAAGCCACCTGAACGGCACACCCCACCGTGAGCACCTGCTGAGTTGCAAGTTGAGATTTTCCGGCAATCGGCATCATGAGAATTAAATCTGCGCGATCAGTCGACGGCGAAACAGATGGACGACCGACACACAGTGCAGGCGCTCACCAGGATAGCCTCGTCAGGCCTCAGCGACTCTAGGTCATGTTCGAGCTGATCAAAGTCTTGTTGCTTCAGTGATGTGCACCATTCCTCTGCTTTCGACAGGATGCTGTCGAATTTGCCGCGCAGGTCGCTATGATGATGCTCCAACACAGTACGGAAGCTCTCGCGCAGACTGGTCTCGAACTCTTTTAGCAAGCTCTGGCCGTCTGTCTCCATGGTACCAGGTTCCATGGTCTGCAGTAGAGGGGCCGCGCCTGTAAAGCGGGCTACGGGCGGGCGTCCTGTCCGAGACGCCAGTGAGCGAATCAAGCGTTTTGCTTTCTCGTCCGATTAATGCTACAACAGCAGACCAAAACTACTGGCTAAACTTTCACATGTTACGCAGGTGCTTGTGTGCGTACATTGATCCGTCCTCCAGTCGTTCAATTAGCGTGCGGGACTGTAGTACATGCAGCACGGTTGCACCACAAAGCCACTGGTGTGTGGAGATCCTCCGATGCTAAAATTGTGTGCGTTGCTCCAAGAATACATCATGCACTTCATCAGCCCAATCTACAATGCCTTCCAAGCAGTTGACCACATTGCCGGAGCTGGCTTGCGTAGTGTCTGCCTACTACTCTACCGTGGCACAGTTGTCAAGTAAACCATCGAAATGCGTGGCGGCACACCTGCGCCCTTGATCCGTTCCTCGTGAGCAGTTGCACCACTTCATAAGGCTCGCTGCAGGACTGGATTGTGCCGAGCGTGTGCCACGGCGGTGGCTGGGGATAGCTGTGGTGATGGCCGATAGGGCTAGGTCGCACGCAAGGCCGCGATGTATGGCGTGATGGAGAAACCCGTGCTTATCTCTGTGTTGTAGCGCAGCCACGTTCGCATAGGAGGCTGTAGTCGAAACTATGGCAGCAGAACCGCCCAGCGGTCATGTGTTGCTTTGTGTGACAGACCATGAGTCAGCATCTGCAACGGCGGGGCTTCTAAGTCAGCTAGAAGATTCTAATTATCAAGTCAAGCTGATTCTGGCATCCGGTGCAAAGCCTTTTGTGAAGAATTTCTCCCTGGACCGGGCCTTGGACGACGAGTCGGAGTGGTATGCTTGGAAGAAGGCATGCCATTCAAAGCAAACTTTGCGCCTCATCGGTTTGACTCGTGATTTCGATTGTGAATCTTCTTTCAAATTCACTGAAGAGGCTCAGTTTGCACAGGTTGGAGATGAGGTCCTGCACATTGAGTTGACCCGTTGGGCAGATGTGGTGATCATCGTGCCATGCTCGGCAAATTATCTGGCCAAGATTGCGAATGGCTTGTGTGACGATTTGGTCATGAGTGTTATCAGAGCATGGCCACCTGAGAAGCCAGTGTTGATACAGTTGGCCATGCACGCGGCAATGTGGCAGCATCCTCAAACATGCGAGCAACTATATCCACTGAACCGGCAGCCGAATCTATATTTTGTGGGAGCACATGGTGATGCTCGGGAAGCCTTGGACTGCAAAGTTGATCGACCTGAATATAACGGTACATGCGCTGGTTCCGTCATTTCTTCATTGCAGCAGCTCCTGAAAGGTGCTCCTTGAGGCATATCTTCAAAATTGACTTGGATTGAGGGACAGCATGTAGACGTTGTGTTCTTGTGGCGTAATTTTACATTCATTGCAGGATGCGGCCATTGAATCCTAGACTGCCTGTGGGATCGCTGATGACATTCCCTAACTGGACCGATTTCATCTGTCGGAAGCATGGACCCGTTTCCCAAACTGCTCAGCCAGCACGTGCCATGTAAGGTAACGCACGGGTGACACGGCCCTCAGCCACCCTTTTCAAGTATGTGCCGGTCCAGAGCTGGTTGCCATCAGGGATGCTGCCAGCATTGCCCGGAGGAGACCTGATGAGCCCCAGTTCCGGCGATGTGCCCAGGAAGGGAGAGAGGGGCTCGAGCTGGTAGAGTACTGATTCCAGTATGCACTACAACTAACGTTTCAGACCCAGATCTGCACCTGTGACGCCATAACTCAGCATGCTACATCCGGGTTGCGGCACATCTGGAAGCACCCTGATATCTCCGTGTTTCCCCAACCCTAGAAAATGCTCAAAATGCAAAGCATCCTCGAGGTGATGCTGTCCTTAGTCTGGCAAATTTAGCAGGTGTAACAGTACATGCGCATGGTTTATACGATGACCACAGTGACCAAGCAGGCAACCAGCTCAATCCCTTCAGATGTTTCTGCCAGTTGTGACTCACCGCAGGGCACGACGAGCTGGAGAATTACCACAAGATAGTTTCTCAGTAATGGAGCCTGAGCTGTCCCTGCACCGGGCGATATACGATGGCACTGTACCAGACTTGGAACACCATAACCGAGTTGTTGTTAAGCTTGCTGCTGCCTTGTACACCATTTTAGAGAATGTCCAATCTGTCAAGCAACCGTGTAAATAGTCTGGGAAGTCCTCATGGCATCCATATGCTCTCATGCATTCAGAGATGAACTAATCAGCAGCACCAGTCTGCATCACCCTTTGTGGAGGCTACTATTGGCTACTGTTCCAGCACAATCAGCGGATATCAAGTCTAGGCCGTCGAATCCCGAAGCAAGGACTGCTGAAAACGCAGCCCATGGCTAGCAGGTGGATGCATCGTAACACCTCCCCTCGCCCGTGCGTGGCTGGCAGTCGAGCTGCACCTCCACTCGCGCGATTTCGTCAACGTCGCAGCATACTTTTCCCCTGCCTCCTTCACAAGATGTCGTTTGCTGCTTGCTGGTGGAACCGACCTCATGCTCACGCCTGCCACGGCATCAGGAACCTTATGGGCGGGTATGGCACCATGTTTGTCCGCCGCCTGTGCCATTGCAGGTATGGACAGGGGAGGGCTGCAATGGCACGGATTGAGGGTCTTGTCTGCCTGAGTCCGTGTTGCCCGTGTTACCTGCAAATCACGCACACTCTGCCACAGGACGTGATGGGGTAGGCATGTGCTGGCGTTGAACGCTGAGTTGTCAGTACCTCGCTGATCATCCATGGCATATGCTCGTTCATTATGCTAGCCATTGTGTGTGTCTGAGCCTGCAGCTCTGCAATGATAGTGTTACTGTGGTTGGGTGAAGCGCAAGACTCTGGCAGCCGCTGGGGTGGTGACAGGCTACGGCTCCTCACTGGCGACACCGACCCCCGCCGGGATGTGGCTGACACCAGCCACGGCTTCTTTATCCTGGGTTCATGTGCACCTTGCCAAGTAGGCCTCTGCCGAGGGCTCTGACCCACACTTTGCAGACCCAATGCACATCTCATGGCAGCTGTAGGCTGCCCTTCAGCAATCTGTGATGTCCCTTTGGCACTACCAATCCTACGTAGTGCCTGTGCCACTGCCATCGATGTTGCATGCACGTTAGGCATACGCATGGGCAGATCTCTACCGGCCTGGAGGTCTGAAGCAGGATTGCCCGCTTGTGCACAGAACAGTTCCTCAGGAGCCGTCGCAGATGCAGTAGAAGCCTCTGCATTAGGCTCAGGCTGAACCACAGCACCTACCGCAGGAACTCCTGAGTTCTGCCATGTGCCAGCAGTGTGAGGCTGAGGCTCGATGGCATCAGTTGCTAATGCATCTGGAACTGTTTTGGCATGCCCAGCTTCAGCTGTGCATGTGTTGGCTTCATCCTTTGCAGCTGCCTCCGCTTGGCCACGCTTTCTCCGCCGGACAGCCGCTGAAATGACAGCTCGGGCCTGCTCCATCCTTGTATCGTCACTGATGCCATGGTCGGCTTCCACACGCTGCTTACACATCTGACCGCCTTCCTGTTCAGTGCCGCCAGCAAAGAGCATGCCGTCTTCCCCTGGAAGCTGCTCCTCCAAGCCGCCATCTCGTCGGGCCTTCGCCAGCTTCTGGAGAAACGACACCGCAGAATTGGCATGCATGGGTGCACGCAGCTGAGCTGCGAGACGTGGCACCCTGGACAGTTCCATGGTATCTCTGCGAGTTTTGGGGCCTTTCCTGCGGCGCCGTACTGTCCCTGTCATCTTGCAAGGGGGAGCACTGGCACCTGCACCGCCACTTTTTGATTCCACCACCACGAAGTCCATGTTATGCACTACTCGCAGCAGACAGACCTTGCACGGCTTGGGACACTTCCATGCCGGATAGTTCGGAGACGCCTGTGGTGTCGAATTGTACAGTTCCAACGCCACTGTGGGTGCAACCTGCTGGGGTGCGCAGCGTTTGACTGGCAGCCTGCATAACTTCATCCCCAGACCAATCTGAGTCGCTGGCTGCATCGTCGGCATCATCTGCAGCCCCAGGTTGCTCGGGTGTACTTTCAGGCATGTCACAGTCTCGAAGAACATGCAGCAGAGTCCCCAACAAGTCAGTTTCTCCGCCCATGCCAGCCTCCTGTTCACATGCAGCAGATGAACACGGTTGCTGTGCTCCAGCAGCACCACAGCTCCCGGCTGTGTTGTGCCCATCCTGCCCTTCCGAGCCTTGGCATTTGAGTCCAGCAGAATGGCTGCCATGGAGGACTTGCGGCTGAGAAGGTGCTGCTGGTGGAGCAACTGCACTGGATCTCTGCGAGGATTTCCGCAGTGTATCTGTAAGAGTTGACACCAGGCACTGTGAAGCTGGATCCATCTGCGGGATGCCACTCTGCAGCATTTCATGCAGGATGGCGTTTTCAACTGTCAGCGTTGCAACCTGCAGTTGGCAACTCAATCGATGGTCTCTGAACAGCATGTTCAATAGATGATCAAGGCCCAGCCAATGCTGCAAGCAAATACCTGCCCGTCATCTGCAAAGCGCACTGTGTGCTTTCGCTGTGCTTGGGCCAAGGACTGCAGCACTCGCTCACTCATCTGCTGTGCACGTTGAGTGTTCCTGATGGTGTGAGAAACACACTCGACCTGGATACCAGATTTCCTGGATGTAGACAATGATTGGGTAGTGAGACAGCTGACCAGAGCAGCTTGCCATACCTGCTCAGCCTGCAGGTCATGTATGCGCTCCTGCAAGACTTGTGTGTGTTTGTGAAGACTTGATTTTTGCTGCAATGCCCCTTCATACTTTTTCTACACCAGACCACAACGGTCGTGAGTTCCAGGCGGGACATCAGTCACGAATGCAGGTGGGCTTTGACTGAGTCCGATCGCAAACCTTCAATTCAGAAACTTGGCCACGAGTCGTTTCCGCGTTCTCCTGTGCATCCTGCAAAGCGCTGCGTAGGCTGTCCATCTCCTTTTCAGTTTGCCGTAACGTCCTTTGGACTTCCACCTTCCCAGTTACGTATGCCTTCTTAATCTCTGATGCCACAGCTGGGTGCTTTGTCATGAGATTGTCAATGCCAGTGTTGTCCTCAAGGTTGTCACATTTACCACGCAGTTCAGCCAGTTCAGCTGATGTACTGCGTTGCATGATTTCATACTTGGCTTTCAGCTGGGCAAGCTCGTCCTCGGCCTCACCTAGCTGTGCTGCCAGCTGCACATAGATAGCGTGATGCGAAACGAGTACTGTAATACAGTGAGCACCCCATCGCAACGGCCCATGTTGTTAATTGTGCATGCCATCTAGCACGCACTCAACACAGTGTGACGGTGATTTGCTGCACAGGGAAGCTTTGTGACGCACATGCGACATCACTTCCCTGGATGTGTCACTTCTGGAATATGTTGACCATGGAGCAGATTGCAATCGCTTTCGGGATGCTTCAACAAGCCGCAGCTACAGTGCACAGCATTCTAAAGTCGTAGCCTGTCTGGCCCACTTGTATCGCGAAAAAGAAGTTTGACGTAGTGCCCACCTTGTGCTCAAGCTGTTCTAACGTCGGCATGCCGGTGAGATCCTCTTTATAGCCAGGTTGGACTGCGACTTCGAAAGACGACTTGGGCAACACTTACCCTTCCTGTCTAAGCAATCTGCGCAAACACCGGAAGCTGCGCAAAAGGACCGATCAGCAAACACTGCGATATGTGGTCAGCTTGAGTAAGACAAGCCAGTGCATGGCTGGTCCAGCCGCGGATTGAGCATACGCACTGTCGCAAGACCAGTGAAACGTGGATGCGCAGTGCCGCTTGACAACGTCTCCAATCTCTCTCGAGGCCGTATTGGCTGACATTCCTAAAGGAGTTTCAACATTGTTAGCGGCGTCATGATCTCTGGTGTAAAGCACCAATGCATTGATTTGATCGGCGGATTGAGGACAGCAGGATTTCGATACATTGCATGCGCCCCGAGCAAATCTCACGAGTCACTGCTCCACTACTTTGTGCGGATAATGGAATAGACGAACTCACTAGTGCCTCACCCACTAAGTACAGGGCTGTGCGAGCTTGGACGCTTGACAATGCCGCAGCTGCAGATTGACGATGTGCCATGTGGTCATATAGTCGCCAACCTGCCAGCACACAGCCTAGGTCTGTAAGAATATTTGAATCGGCTGCCATACGACCGGTTTCAAGTAGTCCGCTGCAATCAGGTGTCGGAAGTCAGAGACATGGTGACCTCAACACCGCCTCCCAGCCAGTGGAAGGTCAATGTGAAGCCAAACCGTATGAGAGGTTCCAACCAGATGGCCCATTACACGACTCTCCAGTGTGGTGTGGCTTGACTGGCTGGAATGGCCGCTTTGAACACAAGTGCATGTACTTGAGTCGCAAACAACATGTTTATGGACGCAGGTGGATCTGCGGAACGAGTACGGTATTGCTCCAGTGTACCCCAACTAAAGCAAATCGTCAGGGCTTGCGAAAGGTAGGCTAGCGCGTGAAGATGGCTTGTGGCATGTTTCAGGTTCAGCCATTTACCATGCCACCAGATGTCACAGCATTGGAACAGTAGAATTATTTGGTGCACCACCACCCGAGTGCGATGAGCATGAAGTCCAGCCATGCTCCTCATCGTGAGTGGCATAGTGTAGTCCTGAAATGTGCAGTGCAGGCATGCAATGGACAGTCATTGGGTCAGGATCAAACACGCTGTTCCTTGACCCAGTGTTCAAGGGGACCGTGATCGTCAACAGGATAAGGCATTGTTACATAGTTGGTGGATCAATGATGGGTGACGCTGGAGTGAAAGACGCTACAGCTCAGAAGCAGCGCCACAGATCTCGGGCAACTTCGACACAACGTGCGGTTTGCAGAATGCGAGTTGGCAGTGGCTATGGACTTGCAAATCTGGCTGTGTCGGCATCAAGGAGAGGATGGGCTGGATTGGAAGAGCTTTGTGGGATACCAGGCACTATCGGCGGGGCCGTGCGATGTAATGCTGGCTCACATGGAAGGGTGAGCATCTTCATCCACGACCCCGTCAATCAGATCTATGCGAACCAAGCATTCTGGACAGGAAAGCTCGAGCGGGGTGCAGGATATAAGCAATGCGATACAACAGGTCCACTTTCTAGACATAGAGACTCTTCAGGAGTTCAGCTGCCGCACAGGATGCCTGCGATGGGAATATCGGAACTTGCGATCCCCGGGGATCATTACAGGAGTCACGCTCGATCTTCATGCAGATGCACAGGCGTCAGGCCGTGCAAAACTGTACATGTCGAGGTACGAGATATCCCTTGTCACGATCCTTGGCTGTCCGCAGCGTTCAGACCGTAGACTAAGTATGGCCCATGCAGAGCACGGGACAAAACGTGCTCACAGTGATGCTGCACAGATGGTGTCTTTGCAGGCGCCGCCAGACACAACCTCAACACAAGCCTTCAGCTGGCTGCATTTTCAGGAATCCGCCTAGTGGTCCCAGCGCAGGCGCTCTTTTAGAAATGAGCGGGCTAAAAGGTCACAGGGTTGGAGGCGCCGCTGTATCATGCAAGCATGCAAACTTTTTCTTGAATGCTGACAAGACTGCCACGCCGGCCGACTTCATGGCTTTGATTGAGCATGCACGTGAGCGAGTGTGGCATGACCATGCAATCATGCTTGAGCTAGAGATTAGGGTAATGAAGAATGATATTTCAGCAACGCGAGACAATAGTTTAGCAGTACGCCTGCATCGCTGGTAGGCCATGTCAGGGTTCTCTGATTTACCAGAACTACAGCAATGTGTACCTGGGCTTAGCATGAAACACCCAGAATCGGCACAGAGCATACTGGGAATGATCATGGTTTACCAAACAAATCTAACAGAGCGTGTCTAGATAAATGGTATGCCTGCACCGCGTAGCCAACCACCCTGTCTGCAGCAAGACAGCCTATGGCTCACGAGTGAGCGGAATGACTCCATTCAACCATGCGTTTCCCAGGTTGTTCTGTGGATCGAGAGTGCGCCTGACATGGTTGAAGCGCCGGACGTCATACTGCTGCTTCAGGTACCGCTGCACCCACGCAAGCCGCTCCTTGTCTTCCCCAGGTTCCAGCTTCGCCCAGTGCCACTTTGCGTTGTACTTGGGCATAATCTCATCCTCACACAGCCTTGCGTAGCGGGTGAAGGCGGCTGTGATATCCTGGCGGGTCTGGGGGTCCTCTGTCGGAAGGTACATGATGATTCCCACCCAGCTGTGCACATCTGCGAGATTCTCAGAATGCGCAGGCGACATTGGTGCGGAGGAGGAGGCCGTCCACCGCTGCTCTAGTGGTGCAGGCGCCGCAATCTGCTCCCTCTCTATCAACCCCAGCACGTCCGCCATATACGCAAGGTCCTGCAAGCACTGGGTGTCTTTGGGCAGCATGTCTAAACACCCCGATCCCACGAATGTCGACCATGCAGCACCCACCAAGCAGCTATCACGGGCCCGATGACGGAGCTTGACAAGACATGGCCAGCACGGCTGTCGAAGCTGCGGGGGCGTTGATTACAAGCATCCTACAGCTCTGCCAAGGGGCAGATGCCAGTACTGTCGCACCTGGGGTGACTTGGTGTCGGTGTCAGTAGGAAGTGCCACCTCCAGCACCCACTGTTGCCCCCCGCAGTCGAACCCGAGTATCTCGTCACTCCAGCCCACGCGGCTACCGCTGTTGCGCTTCCAGAACTCAGCCTCGGCCTGGTTCACCTGCTTGATCCACTCCGTATTGAGTGGGTCAGCCTTGATGAGTTCGTCCCGCAGCTGTGTTGCCGACAGCTCGTCGGCGGGCGCCTCTCTAGTGGCGCTCTGCAGCAGCTCCCGCAGTGGCCCCAGCTTCTCATCATCAGTGAACGTCTTCCCCAACCATCCAGGCCCTGGCGGAGACGTCTTTGACGTTGGATTGCACTTGACCACAACGACAGAATCGGTGTATGGTATCCACATGTACCGAAGGTGCTTGTTCTGCTTCAGCCATCTGCACATGCCATCGTTAGCTACGCATTGCATTGTGGCGACAGCACACTGAAGCCCCTGTTTCTCAGCCCATTCACGCTGCCACGCTGCAGGGTGGCAACAGAGGCGTCGCAGGGAACACGCCTACAGTTCATGCAGGCACACCCAGGGGGACACACTTGGCATGATTCCGTCCGACCTGGCTGCGAGTGGTGATGGCGGTCTCCTCCAGCAGCCGGTGAGCGCTGACGCACTGCAGAGTCACCTCGGTGACCACACCCATGCCTCCGAGGCCGACTTTGGCCCACTCAAAGGCTGCATCTGTGCCCCGCTGCAGCTCCACCGCCTGTCCCAGGCCAGGAGACACCAGGCGCAGACTGACAACCTGCTCGTCGACGGGTGGCAGCTGCGCACCGGTGCCATGGGCGGACACCTGAGTGAACCCACCGATCTGCTGATCGCGCACAGACGCATAGTTCTGGAGCGTCAGGCCATGCGGCCTCAGCGCCTCCACCACATCCTGGACTTTTGCTCCTGCCTGGACTCTCACCTGCACATCTGCCACACACACGTGACTGCCAGCCTGCTGCCCTCATCACTTCCCTGTTGGGGCATGGCACGGTGACGATCACACTTTGCATGATACAACCCGGTCCGTTCGATGCATCGTGTGGAGGTGAGCACCTGTTTGGTGGTGGTGTCGATGTCTAGCACCTGGTCCATCTGGGCCATACTTATCATGCACTTGTTAGAGAACGCCAGTGCGTTTGGCGAGATTCCAGAGCCAATCACCCGCAGCGTCCAGCCTTCCGCGATGGCACGCCTGATGAGCCTGACCACCTCCTCCTCACTCTCGGGCTCGTAAACACGACTACACGCACGGAGCACACATGGCGATCAGAGGGCACTTGCTTACACAGGACGTGCAGAGGTGCACGGCAGTAGGCTGCCAGTGGTGCATGACTGTTCTACTAGCATGAGCACCTGCGCAATGCAGGATGACTGTGGGGGACGTCCTACCCACAGGAAGACTGTGGGCTTGTATGCCCCACACTCAGCACGCACCCAGCCAGCAGTTCAGCACTGTTTAGTGAAATCATCGGAGTCAGCGTAACAGCAGGAAGGACAGAAGCGTCAGGGGAATGGGTGCGCACTCGCATTTCACCGAATGTGTGGCAGACCAATTGCTGAAAGGCACGTCCCTCTCGAACTTGCCTGCATCAGGGTCATTGAAGGCAGAAAATACAAAGTAGCCCCCAACCAGAGCCAGGCCTCCTGCTAAATAGTTGCCATAGGATATTCTGCTCTGGAGCCGGTCGTCCACCCACTTCAATCCTACATGCAATCACCACGAGCGTCGCATGTGCACACATCCAAGCGGCTCTTGGTGAACAATTCGCACCTTTCTTTCCGTCAGGAACATAAGTTTGACCTTGTTTTATGCCTGATGCAGTGCAGTAGCTTTTCCCGACCACCGCATTCTTGAAGCCTCGCCGTAGCGCGCACGCTGCACCTACCGCGCGACGGAACATCGAGCCTCAGCCGCTAGCTTGGCACCATAGGACAACGCGCCAGCCGAGATATCGTATCTTGTACCACAACCGGGTGCCTGTACGGCTTGTCCTAGAACAGGTACGACGGCTGAATCAGATTAGAACGTGGGGACAGCCTATGTGTAGCACGCGCGCAGGCAACAGTCGGCAAACCACAAGCATGCCACAAGCATCATCGCACTACGTGGGATACGACCCTTAGCACCGGATCCAAACAGTGTCCTGCCGGTGGCATTGATGCGTGTCGCGTCGTTGGGGAGTGGCGCCATGGCGCCTTCACATGCATACCTGTTTCAGGGAAAACGAAAGAAAACAAAATCACGCCAGACCCGAGCGGGCATCAGCCACGGCACCCCGACGCATAGGGGCGGATAAAACAGAAGCATCAGACATGATGGGGTCCACCACAGAGTCCTCCCACCCGAATGCACATCGGACAGGGGAGTCATCAACGCGTGGACATGGGACCCGCCCGGGCCGAGCAAGGCGCGTGTAGCAGCGAGCACACACGCGCGCGGAGCAGGACGCTGTGCCGATGACAAAGCCATTCACAAAGTGAGTGCAGCGTCGCCTGACAGGACCCGCCGTGTCCATGCGCAGAACATGAACAGGGTTCAGTGGGAATGGGACAGAACGCGCAGATGCGGCATCTTCATCCTGGAGCGCACCCGGGAAGGAGCTTTGCACAACTGCAGAGGCTGCATCGATCGCGGCTGTGGCGCTGGCGCACAGGACATCGTGCCACAGGCAGGTCACTCTGCACGGGCCAGTGCCGGAGACAAGCCGCGCACACGATGTGGTCGATATGTCTCCATCTGTGTTCCACCGGATTTGCCATATGCATGTCAGTACCTACGACGATTGCAACCTACGAGCACCGCCCCGCGATGAAACTGTACAGTCTCCCCGACCACGCATGCTTTCCTCACAAACTGCTGCATCACCTCTCGCAAGTGTCACCTGGACTCCATGCATGCACAGGACTTGAAATTTGTCTACTCGGGCATCACGCCAGACCCAACCGGGCATCGGCTATAGCACCCTTGCGGTGGGGGAGGACCGTGGGGGAGGAAACGTGTAAGGCGGGCGCAGAATCCTTCGAAGGGCGCACCACCACAGGGGCGGCATGAGGTAGGGGTGCCACACAGCGTGGGCCGTGCAACGCCTGCTGCAGGAAGAGGCTGCCGAGTGCAGGCAACAGAGGAAACACCCAGGAACAACGCTGCAACCAGACACAAGCAGTGTTGCTACGGCTCAGGGCACCGGTGGGGTCAAGGAGGAACGGGCAAGACATGCTGAGGCGGCATCCACCGAGATGGGTTCACACGGAAAAGCAGCACGCTACACTGCTTCTGCCCGGGCCCGGCACAAGCCATGGCGAGGTCCTTGCGGAGGACGCCCAAAACCTCGTTGCCGCCCGAGCTCAAATCACCGGGACACGCGAGCAGCAAGCGTTCAATGTGACGCCATCTATGTTCCCGTCGGGCCTGATCCGCGGAAGCCGAGGCAGAGTCCGGGCAGGAGGGTACACACGGCCCCCGCAGAGGTGGCATGTTGCGGTTATGGCCGTGCACGCGAAGGAGAGGAGGCGATCATTAGGTAAGTGTGGAGCGACATGGTAAGGCGCACGACAGCGGAATATGCGCAAGTGTACATCGACATGGGGGCAGGGTGCCAGCAATGAACCCTCGTGCACGGGGTGCGTGCATGCATGCCCCCTCTCGTCCGTTTGTGCAGCCGCACGGAGCGGAGTCTACCATGCATGCCCTGTTCGGGTTTAGCCAGACCTCTGTCAGTGAGTGCCAGCCAGCTCACACCCTCTCTGACGTCCTTGCGGGACAGGTGCGAGAGTGGACCCAGAGGCTTATCTATACAATACATTACCGGCGTATTATGGGATATAGTCCTCCAACCCATTCGGGCGCTGTCCCCGATACCATCCTGGCTTGGTGAGATTCCCGGTCTTATGTAATGCAATGACCGTTTTCTGGTTGCACTTCTATTGCACTCACTATGTTGTACGCGCCCAGACTCTCCTGGCGATGATGCGGCGAGCCCTCAGCCTGGGCCGTGTGAGGCAGAGCGAGGGCAAGGTCGGCGTGGGAGCGGGGCGGGCGGACAACAGTGAGGGTGGCAACGGCGAGGGGCACAAGAGGCGGCGTTGTGGGCGCCAGCGGACGGCTCACAGGGGGGGAGGGTGATCCGTGGAAAGAGGCTGTCCGTGGCTAGAGGGGCGACCCCGCGCTTCCCCCGTGCAGAGCCTGTGCCAGTGCAGAGCATGCTGCTGTTGAGGGGCAGCACGGCATGAGATGGCACCAGTCGGTCGTCCGGGAGCTGCTTTGGGACGTGGCGGCACTTCCATGCATGGGAGATAAGACAGGCACGGTCGTCTCCCGGCGGACATCTTTTGAACAGGGCCAGTCTCAGCTATGACATGCAAGACCTCATGCTATCCCACGAGCCCTGGAGCTACTGAAGTTCTGCATGAGATCATGGGATTTATGGCTGGGACTGGATGGGGCAGCGGCATGCGCAGGAGGTCCCCACTTGGCCTTCTCCTTGCCTTCCATCGTCGCACGTTTTGCGCCCATGTGCCACGCAGTGCTCAATCACAATGCCATCTGATACCTTGGGCTAGTGTCAATTGGGCGAGCTGTGAAGTGTGAGCTGTTGAGCATAGGAGAAGGACAACCCTATCTGGACACGTGCACAATTCAGAATTGACAGTGCCTGACTGCATCGCACAAGCAGAGGCTGCCACATCCTGTATCAGCTGATGCTATCGTGTGCCAATACAATGCCAACACGATTTTCCCGCTTGCTCTGAACACCGCCGTCCCGCCAGCGCGGGTGGCGCGGGTCAAAAGGGCTCTATCCGGCGAAGAGACTCGTGCCTGGGTCGAACCGCGTCAGGTTGTCGTCCCACTCTCGCTCGAATCGACGGTTTACTTTAGCGAATCTGCAGTAGGTACCATCCACTGTGTGTCGTGCGATGTATCATCTCGCGATGCCCCACTCCCCAGCTCGGTCCCCAAGCAAGCAGCAGACCAGCTTATCAGTGGATAATAAAGGCACGCTTTGTTGTCTTCATGACGTCTGAAGACAGACGCTTTGTGTGACTTAGCTGATCGTCATCTGTGTTTGCTTGCAGAGCAGCACATTCGCAATGCTCACAGGCACCTCCACGAAGCCGTCAACCAGCTGCAGCAGGAACAAAAAGAACACAGGTCACAGGTCTGGTTTATGCTGCGAAGGTGTGGACGCAGCCATGTTTGGGGCTTGTAAGTGACCTAGAGAACATGCAGGTTCAGCGCCGTGCACAGGATGCCAAAAAGCTCCTAGCAGCAGCAGACTCTGCCGTTTCAGACTTCGAAGAGGGATCTCAAGCCTGGATAAAACTAGCACAGCAGCTGGACACCGCATTGCGGCAGCTCGGTGACATTGACAACTTGTTTGACGCACTGTGTGCAAAATCGGCTGACCTTTCCAGCCGTATTGTGGCACTCACAAGCCCAGCACGCTGCCTCGACGCCACAGGACAGTCGGAGGTGGCTGCATCGCAAGTAGTGGGCGTCGAGCCAGACACAGTGCCGGGCGACCTGGTCTGTGACAACAACACTGTGAGCGTTTCCCAGTTAGCAGACACGTCCGGACAGAAACTTAGAGAAGAACGACGCTGACTGGCGCACATGCTCTGTCCGCCCAAAGTCACTAGAGGCGATCAAGAGTCGCATGAAGTTGGCTGCAGACTGAGAGATGCAGTCTGACCATAGCATCATCACAGAAGCTGTCAGTGAAGCTGTTCAAGTGCTTGCCTTCTCTCCCTTACACCTGGGCCTGTGGGTCAATGCAGGGGATGCCTGTCGTGCTATGTGTCATTCACATGCCTCGGTACCAGCAACGCTCCAATCCCGAGCTCTGCAGGTGCTCGTGTCTCAGGCTCCAAGACTACGGCATGTCAAGCACCGGTTGTGGATAGATGCTCTTGCAGTGTGCTCTGACGTGAGGCCTGCGTTCATGCTGGATTTCTGCCCTGGTGCACCCAGACGAGCAGTGGAGCACTCATGCAGCATACTTACCTCTCGCCTGCAAAAGCCCATTTTCACACTCTCATGGCAAGGCTGCCTGTGGATTGTCTCGTACACCCGGCTGGCTGCAAGGGTGTACTCCATCTTGGCACCATCTGCAGACGATGCCCCAGAGGCGTGGCTTGTTGACTTCTGCTGCTCGAATGCTCTTGGGCCTCCATGTGTCAGGCCCGCGCAGGACGAGCAGGTGTGGCCTTGCACAGCAGCTGGTGTAGGCTGTATGTGCTTGTGATGCCGACTTGGTGCTTGCTCAGCCTGGCTGGTGGTCACTGGCTGTCCTGTTGCAGGTGGCGATGCACCTGCAGGCCTTGCTCAGCCTGCTGCAGCAGCAGCTTGCACTCGGCCACAACGCCGGGCAGGGCGACGCCTCCACCGCGGCCACCCTGGTTGAGCTGGAAGAAGATGCAGAGATCGGCAACCTTCCCTTTGTGAACGGCGTTCTGCTAGGATATCCGTTTGTGTACTACGTGACAGCTGACAATGTGAACCGAGCATCGGCCTGGCTCTCCTCTTCGTCTCTTCAGCTGTTCAGGTGCTGCGAGCATGCTTAGCACCGGAATGTACCATGGGCTGCCGTTGTAGGGAGGTGATTGTTTTGACGAGGCACAGTTGCAGGCAGAAGGGCATCCCAGCAGCCAGTGTGACTGAATGTGGAGCGGGGAGTGGTCAGCAGTGTCAGCACGATGATGAAGTTGACCTCTGGACGTGCTCCGCACCTTTAGAGGCCGAAGATCTTACTGGTAGGGGACTAGATATGCTGAAGCTGTGGGGAGAGTGGTGCATGCGGCATGGACCACCACGAGACTCTGCGGCGGTCTGGAGCAGTACACGATTTTCCGATAGCCGTGCAGGCCAGCAGGCAGTGGTGATCTAGCATCCATCTTAAAGTTACATTTCATACAACAACAGAACCCATCCGCCTCTGCCCCATCGTGACCAGCGCATACATGCTTCATTTGTTCTTGCAAAGGGCATGCAAACCTCAGCATCGTTTTGAGTGGTATTATTCTTCATCATTTGTAGTATGTGATATTGCGGCACTGACTATCAACGATGTCGACAAGTTCACCCTTCTCAGTAACACCTGCGTATGAAAGCTTCCGATCATTGAGGATCGCCTTGAGCTCCTTGACCCCCATGGTTGCAAGCTCTTCTTTGCTCGCCACCACCTGTGGCAGCGCCTCCTGAGCTTGTTCTTGTTGACCCCCAGCCGACAGTGCTTTGTCGACCGCCTCCTCAAAGCTTGGCTCAGCCGGGTGCCCACTGCATTGAGTGCTCAGTCAAGTGCCGGCGGGTGCCTGGTGAGGATCGAGGCACATGTCCAGAATCTCACTGGGCATGTGCTTCTTGCGAGCGGCAAAGAGGTAATAGACCAGCAGTTGCAGGGTGGCATGGTACCACTTCCAGTGCACAGCTCCTTAAAAACGAAGCGAGGTCTGGAGCAACATGCCGATAACACAGGTATCATGGAACTCCTGGCGTTGCAAGACTGTGTAGCTCTTACGGCTACGATCAAATGGGCCTGTGGAATCTACGTCAGATGGAGGCGTCAGATGGACCAATTGTGAGACAAAATCCAGGGGAATGGGACACGCAACAAGCGCAACCGTTTTTCATGGCAAAGCCACGGACCTGTATGCAATTTTCCCATCCCGCCCGACTATGAAGGCATGCGGGATGCCTTGAATTTTGGTCCGTTTCATGAGCTGTCCCGCGGAGCCGGCTTGGTCGATGGCCACGGTATACCCCATCTTGTCACCTTGCTGGTCCACGAAGTCTTGCAGACCGGGATCATCTGTCACTGAGATACCGATGACCACGAGCCCTTTTTCTGTTCTTTCATTGTAGATTCTAGTTAGGTGGGGGAACACCTGCAGCTCATGTTTATTTTGGGCCTTGCGGGGTGTGTGTACCTGCTCGTGCTGGCCGAGCCTCAGCTGCGAGCCAGAGCACCACAAGTGCAGACAGCGACGTCCACAAAATACGACCAGATTGGTCAGTTTTACGGTCCGATACTCGCTATTGCGAGTGATGAGTCACCATGATCGGGTCACTGTGCACAACAGAGCTGTGATGCTGTTTCGACGCGCACCTGTCGGCACGGGCCACACCACTGCGCCCACAGTTCTATCACTGTGACGCTACCATGTTTAGGAACTTCCGAAGGAATGTCCCCTTTCACGAATTTGAGGCCATCTACATTGCAAAGACTTCTGTGGTCACAGCCAAAGCAGCTGTGATGTCCACAACGACGCAAGCCACTCCGGTGAAACGATACAGAATCAAAGTATTCCTGTGGCCCTCGCGTAACGGCCATCGGCGGAATGATCGGTCCTAGTGTTGTGCTCTCGTCAGCGGTGAGAGATCACAGGAAGCCTGGGATGAGACGATGCATAGATGACACAGAAGTGATGGAAACGCTGAGACATATCATGGACAGGCATTAAATATCTTTGGTTTTGAAGTCGCACCTATTGGACCGCAGAGTGTTCCAACGACCATGATCGCTTACGTCTAGAAACGCACAACAGCATTCGAAAGATAGACAACACGCACACGAATTTTTTATCTAAGAATGCGCAGTTGATCGTACGTATTTCTG
Source organism: Ulva armoricana (assembly GCA_032360965.1). NCBI lineage: Eukaryota > Viridiplantae > Chlorophyta > Ulvophyceae > Ulvales > Ulvaceae > Ulva > Ulva armoricana. The sequence continues at coordinate 2,954,160 of JAUMHO010000008.1, forward strand.
AGGGCCAGCTGCAACCAAGCGATTGACGATGTAGCCATGTAGGAAAGTGCGAAATTCTCACGCCAATGGCATGCATGGTCCAGCAACTACAGTAGCGCCAGCCCTCACGCATACAATGAAATGACGCCAGAACGTTGACGTGCTACTTATCAAAAGCATACATGCACATACTGCACTATGGATAGTATGGAATGGCCATGCGTGAGGTATCCTGCAAGGACCAAGATGTATTGACGCCAGAGCTGTCTGGGGCGGGTGGGCACAAGGAATCTGGCGTGGCCAGTCGACTGTATACACACAGCGCTGCATCTGTGGCTCGGAACAGCGCTGTTGAATTCAATCAAATCCATGCTGAACGCATACATATCAGCGAACACTGCATCGTCCCTGCCATTGCTGAAAAAAACGCATGCACGCGCGAAGTGCACGTACATCGCCATTCATGGCAGCTACGTGCCGCTTTCCGGGGACACAGTGTCGCTAGGGCATGCAACAGCAATGTAATCGTGATTTGTGATGTTGGGCTACTGCTATCAGTGCAGCACTCTTTGCACGGGGCCATCACGTTCACGCCCATTTGACCGTGAATCTGTCTTTGAGCTGCCAAGGCACTGTGACACACAGCATACGCCCATTCTTGAACAATCAGCATGTGGTCTTGAATATGTCGACTCAGCAGCACCTTCGCGGGCTTCTGCGATCCGCCCTTAAATGCAGCGTGCGATGGGGTGATGTCAACGGCGGTACGTTGCTCTCCTTTCGACCTTGCTGCTCGGTTGATTACAGGCCGGCATCGAATAGATGGTATGTGAAAATTGAATTGAACAACGTGCGTTGAATGCATTGCGTGCGCTCGTGCAAAGCTGGACGGAATCCGAGGCACTCTGCGCCCATAAATACACGCAGAGTTACCATATCCAGTATTCTTTGCAAGAGTGATTGACAAGTACATCTTTTAAAGCTTCTGGCCGGGCTCAAACTTCATGTTTTCCACGTGTCCGTGATATGGACGCAGTCGTCTCGCTGTGCATGCAGGCTTGATCAGCAGTGGCACTCCACATACGCGCTCCGTCAGCTCCGTGATCTCAATCCATAATGCTCATTCTCTACTGCGGCCTGCCTCAGCTCTTGCTTTGTGTCGGCCCGCCCAGACCGGGCCAGTGCATGATGTTCTGCACAGCAACAGTTGGCAGCAGTACCGGAGTTTCCGTGCCCAATTCCCATCAGTCCTTGGGCAAGAAGGCAAGTTAAGATCATCATGTGATCCTGTCCTTCCTGAAGACTGTGACCGGATCGTAGAGGAGCTACGATATCGCAACATCAAGGTTCCCCGGCAACTAGACATCTCATGGAGGCGCAGAATTGAAGGTGGCTTCCTGAGAATATACAAAGCTGGGCGCGCTTGCGTCGTCTTTGTGGTCAGCATCCCAGGCTACATCAACACAGCAAGGGGAATGTCTCTTGCCGAATGGCGGCAGGCACTGTCCAGCACATGGGCCACTGTCAAACACGAGGCACGCCATTACTGGGTACGCAGCTTCATCCCCGTGCGCTGGCCAACACAATCCACTCTCAGCGTCATGCATCCCTTCATGTGTCCGAGATGGGCATCGTGGGCAGCTGTTGTGGCTGTGCTGGCTGGATGTGTGCCGCTGCATCTGCAGGTGGGGTTCAAACTCTTTGGCTTGGAGCTGCGGGTGGCCACCCGATTAATATGGAAGCAGCTGAAAGGAGCCACCCTGTCTCGGCGGGAGCGCAAGCAGCTGACACGCACAACTGCTGACATCTTCCGGGTGGTGCCTTTCACATTCTTCATCATCATACCCTTTGCAGAGCTGCTGCTGCCTATTGCCCTCCGCATCTTCCCCAATATGCTCCCGAGCACCTTCCAAACACAGCTCAAGCAGGTATGCTCCAGAGAATCCACAGTGTCCTTGAAGCCATCTGCTGCCACTGCCAGCAGGCCCGCCACAACGGGACAATAGATTGACCACACCACCGAATTCCAGCAATCACAGTGGTCACGATCAATCTACTGGCGCCAGCGCCATCACGTCTCCTTGGAGCGCAGTTTTACGATTGCGTAATGCATGCCAACACCATAAGCATCTGCCCCATACCTGTGCGCGTGTTCGGTCACGAGAGCGGCAGTTGCACTTCACGGGTACAGATCACAGTTGTTAGTTTTCCTCACCTTCCCATGCTGCGCTAGCTTTCCTCAACACATGACCGTTCGCACAACGGAGCACTCGTCGTGCACCACGGTACCGCAGCCTTTCAGCCTCATCGCACTGTCAACGTTGGTACACCGGTCCAAGGTGGACGCACGTCTGCGCTTCATTTGCTGTCCTCGCAACACCAGAAAGTCATGGTTCGGAGCACTTTCCCGGGGCTGGCCCTGGCAGACGACCGCAGCCATCACGCTCTGTCTGTGCTTCCAGGAGGAGGACATGAAGAAGCTCCTCAAGCTCAAGACAGAGCTGGCACGCTTCCTGCAGCAGACGGTCGGGGAGCTCGCAAAGGATGTGAAGCGCAAGAGCTCGGGGGCGACGGCCGCGGAGGCAAAGGCGCTCGCCACCTTCCTCAAGGACGTCCGCGGCGGCCGCGGTGTCAGCAACTCGGACATCGTGCGCTTTGCGCGCCTCTTCAGCGACGAACTCACCCTCGAGAACCTCGACCGTGTCCACCTCGTCACCCTCTGCCAGGTGCTCGCTTGCCCGCCCTGAACGCTCTGTGCTCTGCATGCCCCATCGATGGCTCGTGGCCTCCAGGCCACACCCCCCGCGTGAATGGCTCATGTGAACGCTGCACCCAACTGATACCACTTGCCAACTGTGAACCCCACACCGTTGAGTCCATGTCTCGACGACGAGTCCATGTACGCCCCACGCCGATGAGTCCAACGCGTCCATGTAACACCACACCGGTGATGATGAACAGCAGTGCCTGCCTGTACGTGCGTGTCAGCTGTGTGCCCCCCCGGCCACGCGGCCCTGTTTCACGCGGGGCATATGCAGTTCCTGTCGCTGAACGCGATCGGCATCGAGTCTTTCCTGCGCGCCAGGCTGCGCACTCACCTGAACGACATCAAGGCCGATGACATCGAGATCAAGAAGGAGGGCATCGAGCAGCTGACGGACGACGAGCTGAGGCAGGCGTGCCGCGCTCGCGGCATGCCGGCGCCGTTCGGCCGGGGCTGCACCGACATCATGCAGAAGCAGCTGAAAGACTGGATCGAACTGTCCCTAGACAGGTGCGGCGTCTGTGCACCATCTGCGATCCGCACCTGCAGCATGAATGCATGGCATGCCTGTTCTATTATCAGCCGTTCCTGCAGCTACGCTGCATGTCCGAGTCCATGCATGCCCATTGCATGTGCATCATCCGGGTCCTCTGCCGCTACGGTACATCTTACGAGTCTATTTGGATGGGCATGGGATAGCAATTCTATGGCGTGAGATCTTACAGAGCTGTTGTAGTGTTGAGTTTCCATCTTCGCTTTGCTCAAGCAACACACACTGGCTGCATCAGTCGACGGCTTGAGTTCTGAGAAGTAGTCCTGGGGGGTTCAGGGGAACTCTAAACCATCGCACCTCAGGCAACTATGAACAGAGAATGTTTGTGGCCTGGTCTTGTCAATGGGATGTGCTCCAATACTCTGACCGACGGCTGCGCTGGAAGCCGTGGCCATCATGGGGGGCGGATGCACAATGCGCCTGCGAGCAGCCATGTGCGACCGTCACCTGGCATGCTGTGGACTGATTCCCAGCAGCAACCATTTGCGGCTCATCTGGAGCCGCTGCGATGCAGGAACATTCCTCAGTCCCTGCTACTACTCAGCCGCGCCTTCAAGATCCAGACTGCAAAGGTCACAGACGCCAAGAAGGAGAGCGCCAAGGACTCGAAGGAGGCAACGGTGGAGAGCCTGAAGAACACGTTCAACATGCTGCCAGACGAGACCCTGGAGGATGTCACCATGGAGACGTTCAAGAGCACCGCGAGCCTGGAGCAGCGGCTGGAGTATCTCCAACGTGTGGAGAAAGACATCAAGGAGGAGAACGAAGAGACAGAAGAGCACAAGGCTGCCCGTGAGGCGCTCGAGGTCTGCCCCGCGGTGCTGCCACACGCCCACTTGCTGTTGTGAGCCAGCCTGGTCACCCCGTACCCGCTGCACTCCTGACATCACTCACCTGGCCGAGCTGCTGCCGGTACGTTGTCGGCTGTAGCAGGACTGCGGAATGGACTGTGTCCAATGCGCGCACCTTGACCAGCGGTGTTGCACCTGTGCCAGCCTACGCGTGTGGAGATGTGAGCAAGACGACAGTGGCGCCAATGTGCTGCTGGTGCACGTGCTCTGCTGCGTCACTGATTCGCACCTGGAACGCGTGCTGCCAGGGGTGGGGTGCCGGACGAACCGAGGCACTCAAGTGCCGCTGCTGCGGTGAACTGTGTTCTGTGATGATGCTGTGTGATTGCCCACGCAGGCGACCCAGAGCCGGCTCGAGTCGGCGGTGGAGGCAAACGCGCGTGCAACAGCCAAGGCGGTCGTGCGCAAGGCGGCGGCCCGTGCGGAGCGGAAGCAGCTGACGCTGGAGGCCGGGGAGCCCGGCCAGGAGACGCATGAGCAGCAGCGCATGAGTGACGCGCACGCCAAGGAGGAGCGCATAGGCACCCTGATCTCGTCGCTGGTCGCGCTCGCGAGCGCAAGCGGCGTGTCTCAGGAGCGGGCGCTCTTCATGGAGGTTGCCAACAACGCCGTGCAGTCTGAGATGACAAAGCTTGGCTTGTCCGGAGGTGCTCCCCCCGCCATTGCTCCCACACCCCTCACACGTACTGCCGCACGTTGCTCCACCGAGGTGAGATAGAGCTGCCGTGGCCAAGCCACCCATGCTCATGAAGTTGCCTGTTTACCTCACGGCATGAACGCCCTTGCTGGTGTGGTAGCCCGTGTGCGACAAGGGTGACTTGCCACGCTACACGTAACGGGAGTGCGCCGCACGGCTTGCCTCGCACAGCATGTGGCCCTGATTTCTAGCGTGGGTGGCCCCGCCTCGCTGATCCTGAGCTGATCTCGTCCCAGAAAGGCGATCCTCACGTAGCCGTTGTGGCAGCGGTTCCTGACGTGGCTGAAGCCGCGGACTGCCCCGCGCCGCAGCGGACCCAAAATCGGAAGAGTTGCCGTAGTGTGTGCATTGCGTAAACGGTTTGGGCCTGTTGTGGCGTCACCTGCTGCCTGAGGCTTCATTAGCAGCGCTTTCGTGGAGAGCCCGGTTTGGCCGTGGTGCTGACGGGGAGGGCCAATGGGATCGCTGGCAGTGGTGAAGGGGTCATGGTGGTGGTGCAGGGTCTTACATGGAGTTTGACGGCCAGGCAGGCACTGTTGAGGTCGTCCGGCCCGGAACTGAGCAGCAGCTACCAGACCAGATGACGGAGAGCGTGTCCAAGAGCGTGAACGACATGCTGATCCGCATAGAGGGCGAGCTTGACCGTGCTGACTCCCAGATCGGTGAGAAGATGCACGTGTTGGACCAAGACAACGATGGTGTGTGCCTGCTAGCTACCAGGATGGTGACATGTAGATGTTTGGCAACGGCTGCATGTGGTGTGAGAGGGGTGGCCTGCAGGCATGATATCAAGGCAGGAGCTCATTGATGCCCTGACGCTCTTGGACACACATCTGAGCCAGAAAGAGATGGCTGCATTAAGTGCATTGTTAGGGGATGATGAGAAGATTTCAGTGTCCAAGCTGGAAGAGCTGGGGAGAGGTTTGGAGGCACAGCGGGACTCGCTCCGCTCCGATGCATGATTGTGGAGTGTTCCGACCGAAGGCACGACAACGAACCGTGTGGATGATTTCCCCTTTCTCAACCAGTAAGAATTTCGTCATCAGTCAAACGCGGAGGACGCTAGATCTGGTCCTATTGCATGATATTTGGTTGTCCTGAAAACAGCTGGTTCAACGTGAACTGTAATTTACGGGCTTCTTGTGTTCACACCATGCTTCCGTCAATATGCTTGCACAGACACGTGCTCACGGTTCTTGCAGGTCACGCATTCACATCCGAACATGTGTTGATGAATGACGCAGCGTCGTCATCACTTGATTCCGTCCAGGAGTGCAGCATGCTGCCCACGTCTGGTGGATTCCTGTGTTGCAACAGCCCCCCAGCCCAGTGCGTTCGAGGCAAGGTGGCAATGACACCTGCGGTTCTCCCAATTAATGTTGCGTATACGTGCGTCCAAACCACCACAATGGTCCTTGTACCAATGCAGCATCTATCGTTGTGGGTGATGCCATGAATATGCTGCGTCCTGCCCACCTTTGACAAGTCACAGCTTCCCCACTCATTGCTCTCCTTTATTTTCTGTGAGTATTCAAATCTAGTCGCAGTGGGGGTGCATCACCTCGAGGCATGCTGATCAGTAGTGCTGTGCATACTGCTTCTGCGCCTCACCAAGACGAAGACCATGTTGGCGGTGGCAATGGCACTGTGCTCGTTCTTGTTCCACAGCTAGCGTGCACCAGCACAACCTACGCTCATTGAAGGCGCAGCACATCCTCACACTGACTGAATCAGTGGATAATACTGATTGAAACGAAATCAGTGGACATCAGACATCAAAACTGGGTCAACATTTCCCACTACTCTGACTATGTGCTATCAGCCACATGTGCCACATGTTATTGGAAGCACAGGAAACAGGCAATAGCCCTAGTGAGAGCCGTCGATACTGACGTTCAGGTTGGCCATTGGGACCATCACGTCGCAAACATGCAGCGGGCTCATCACGAAAATAAGAATAACATCATCGGTCATCAATGGAAAGGACACTGTGTCAATACTTGCAACCTCGGTCTTCATCTGCTTCCACCCCGGGCAGACGGAGCGCTGCTCGCCCGATTCCCCAGTCTCATCTGAGCATTGGCGTGTCCCCTCTGCACCACAAACCCTCCGTGCAACGCATCATACTCACCAACATGTACAGCAAAGAACACGATATCCGTGCACACAGTCACCGCCCCCTGTCAGCAGGGCCTCACGCACCTGGGTCTCCTGGGCGACCCGCTGCATGTCCACCGCCAAGTCCGCCATGCGCTGGTACTTCTCCCGCAGCGCGTCCGTCGACTGCTGAAACACGAGGAGCTCCGCCTTCTCCTCCGCCGCGGCGGCCACCTGCGCCTGCAGCTGCTCGATCAGCGCCGCCTGCGTGTCGCACTTGTGATGAGCCTCCCGCAGCCCCGCCTCCTCCTTCTGCAGTTGCTGCCTGCACACCGTGCCACCTCACGCCCGCACTTCGCACAGCACCGCCTCCCAGCACAGCTCACGCAGGGGCCGCACTTCTGGGCGTCTATGCGCTGCTGCAGTTTCTGGCCCCGGCGATCCGCCTCGTCTCGCGCTGCATCTGCCGCAGCGATCTTGCCTTGCAGTTCCGTGACCTGTCCCGCTGCCGCCTCCACCGCCAGCTTGGCCTCCTCTAGGGCTGCCTCCAGCTCTTCCCTCTTTGCCGTCGCGCTGTTAGCAACCTCCTACACCGGCAAATCACACGCATTGCATGATCTTGCCTCTCATCTTCAAACAGACACTCCACACACAGCGCAGCAAACCACAGGCAGCCCGGTCCGGCTGCTGACGCAGGATGCCAGCGCAGCATCGCTGTCCTGCGGCCCAGGCCGCCCACGGCCGCCTTGTGCTGCTGCACCGGCAGCTGGCAGAGACGAGCACCTGGTAGATGTTTGCCCTCTGGGTGACGCTGGTCACCTGCGCCTCCAGGGAGCCCACGGCCGCCTTGTGCTGCTGCTCCATCACCTGCTCCCGCAGCTCCTTCGTGCGGATCGCATCCTGCAGGTGCCCAACGTGGCTCTCGTGGCTCTCCTTGATATCACTCAGCTCCTGAGCGTACTCCCGCATCGATTGCTCCAGCTCGTCATATGCAGCCTTCACCTTATCCCGCTGCGCACCCGCAGCCTCACACCTGGCCTTCACCTCTACCAGCTCCCGCCCCAGCTGCTCGCTGCAACTCTGCACCTGCTTCAGCTTCTCCGCGGCCTCCTCCTGCACGCGCAGCTGCCCCTCATGCCAATGCCCCACATCCACGTCAGATCGCATGCAAAGCCCCGCCGCACAAGGCATACCCGCTCCCGTGAGATACTCGCGCAACGCGCAGTGGCGTCGTCAAGCGACCCCTGCAGGCGCGCCCGTTCCGCCTGCTGCTCCTGCTGCCGGCCGGCAGCGACCGTGGCCTCCCCCTGCAGCGTGCGCCGCTGGTGCTGCTCCTGCGCGTACTTCACCTCCAGCCGCTGAAGCGCGTCCCGCAGCCGCGTCAGCTCCCCCTCCAGCGTCCGCGCGGACTGCTCTATCATCTCCGCCTCGCTCACCTGCACCCCGACAGCCGGTCGCAACTCACCTCGTGTGGATTCATCCACCCAAACATGCACATACGTGCCAGGCGGGCGGGCAAGCTGACACAGTCGCCCACCCACATCACATGCGATGCTCATCTGCTCAATCTCCAGACCAAGCGCACGACCCACTGTGGCACCGGCTGGCATGACACCAGCGCACCCATTCGGCTCGTGGTCATCACAAACAGCGACAATACACCTGCAGGCAGTCGACTACCTCCCGCGCATGCCACTACGGGAAAATGACTAGGGGGGCCGAGCAGCCACACCCGGTCTACCAGCTCTTCGTTCTTGCGCGCCAGCTGCTCTGAGTGAGCCTGCAGGCATGCTCTCTCCTCCCGCCCCGCCGCCGCTTCCGCCTGCGCCGCTGCCAGCTGGTCCTTCTGCTGTGCAGCCTCGCCCTCGTGCCGCTGCACGTCCGCCCGCAGGCCGGCAGCCACCGCCTCCTGCTCGTCTGCGTGCCGCACCGCCGCCTCCAGCTGCAGCCGCACTGACTCCGCATCCCGCTGTAGCCCGTCTACCTCAGCGCTCCGTACCCGCAGCCTGCGCACCTCCTCCTCCCCCACTGCCATCACACCCGGCGCCAGCGATGGCGCACACGCAGCACCATCTGCCACAGCGTCGCTCGCATGCGTCTCGGGTGTCTCACGCACCATTACCGAGTCCTGCTCTGCTGCATCTGAAGCCGCGGCTCGCCTGCTCGCGTCCGTGCTACCGCCGCCGCCGCGCTTATCCCGGGCGGCACATTCTTCCCCAGGGGCGGGTAGTGCGCACGCATGCGCCACGGCCGCCGCACGTACGGCCGCCGCCGGCCGTTTCGATGCAAGCAGCCCGTTACTGGCATCTCGGTCTCGCTTTGTTCCCTTCTTCACAGGCTCCACATGCAGCGACGCACTGCCTGGTAGGGCATACTCGCCGGTGTAGAAACTACAGGCAGCCACGCGTCAGCTGTGTGACGTGGCTGACCAGTGAATAGCACCCAGATCGCAGTGTGAACCGGTGCATCTCCATGCCCCTGCAACCAGGGGATGGCAGCAGCACGTGCGCACATGCTGCCAGCGTGCAAACAGCCACAGCGCCCTGTTCCACAGAGCAGGCAAGGGCCGCACCTCGCCTCCGCCTCCTTCCGTGCCTGCTGCACCCGCGCAGCGGCATCCACGGGACTGAGCAGCAGCTTCCGCTGCTGCCGGCCGCCGTTGGCCCCGGCCACACCGCGCGCATCGCTGTCTTGCTTGCCCGACCTGTCAGCCGTGTCCGGGAACCACGCGTACACGCCGGCAAGCTTGTCGCTCACCACACACTGTGCAACGGCGAACACACGGGCACTGCCACCGGGCCGGCCGTGTGGGGCGTCCGCGGACACGCACAGCGCAGTCCACGCTGGCTGCGCGCCCTCCTGGGATGGCAAGCTCAAGCCGCATGCCCACGGTTCGGTCATGCCGGCGTCGGTGATCGCAGCAACGCACAAGGACATCTCTCGGCTCGGCCCGGCCCCCGGCAGCAGGAAAGCAGCGCCGTGGCCGATGCGCAGGTTAACTTCTCCGCAGCACATCGCTTGCTGCAGGCTGGGGCTGATGGACTGCACTGCAGCGACGCGGTTCCTGTCAGCCAGGGCGACGCGGCGGTCGGAGACGTCCACGGTGACCATGGTGCAAGGCCGGGGGCCAGCGAGCCCGCGGGAGCCACCGCAGAGTACTACCGGCAGCTTCTTGCCGTGCTGGGCGCCCGCGGCAGCAACCAGGCAGTGCTTGCAGGTCTGCAGGTGGGCCTGCGCGACTGCGGAGGTTGTGCGCAGAGGCGTTGCATGGACCTCGAGTGCGGCTGACGCAGAAGCTGGGGCAGACAGAGAAAGCATGTGCCAGTCGGAGAGCACGAGCTTTTCGCGGGAGAGCGGCGCGAGGGCAGACGGCTGCTGCACGTCAGCTGTGGAGCGGCCTCCGTGCATGATGATCGTGTCTGTGCTCCAGGGATGAGGCAGTAGAGCACAGCCGGAGCGCAAAACAAATGCCTTGCCAGCTGGCATGTCCTCAGATGGCCTGTGCAGCAGCAGTTGTCAAGCTCTGTTTCTATGTGATGGTGCATCATACGAGCCTGACTGATTTTATGTTGCGACACAGGTGAGGTTCTCTGAGGGAAGATGGATGCAGCAGGTGATGCTGTGGAGAGGGGCGGTGGCCATGTTAACAACAGCAGGTTATGCAGCATGGTATGGGCACCTGAGACGAGCTCGCCTGACCGCGTAGCAAGTGCGCGGGTCAAGGTCTATGATATGGATCGCCTCGCTGAAGCCTTGCTGTGCCTGGACTCGGCCTCCCACGACGACAATGCAGCCATGGCGCAGCCCGGGCAGGGCAGGCAACACACAAGCAGCATGGTCCCATACGGCAAACGGCATGGGGACGCTGAGGTGTAATGCAGACTGGCCCTTCGAGATTCTTTCAAGGCTCAGAATATGCATCTGGGTTGAGGGCAGCTTCCCCCTACATGGGCAAGGAGATGAGGCACCAGCTCACTGCGGAGGTCTGACCTGACATGAAGGCCTAGAAGCAAACACATGTAGGCGCAATACTGTGGCCACAAACATACCGTTTCCCCCCGATGACGTATAAGAAGCCTTTGTGGTGTACGATGGCCTGCCCTCGGAAAGGGAACGCCTCCCACGTCTCGTGGTCCAGCACAATTCTCTGCGCAGCGCAATGCATACCTCCCATCAGCTGGCATCCAGATACTACATTCACATGTTATCCTATGTACATCAGTGAGTTTGCGCACGTGCAGCAGGTTGCACATCAGCTTACAAGTCGAGAATGTGCACAACCATTGAATACTGCCGCTTGCTTATATATTCAATCCGCCACGTCACCGTGCCAAATTTCCGGGGATAGAGGCATTATATATGTCTGTTTGAAGTGCTCGCTTTGCGCCATGCGCGCGTGTGAACAATTAACACGATCACCCAGGATGAAATGCGTGCTGTGGCTACCTGTGCAGTCAAGGTCACGAGAAAGCAGGAGTGTCGCAAACCCATTTCGAGAGAATTCCTCACAAGCAGCACACGCACGTGGGCATGGCGTGGATTACTTCACAGATCCTGACTAACAAACAACGACAAACACCCACAGATTCTAGACTGCTGTCAATAACCAAACCAGACGTATTCTTTACAATGGGCATGCAAAGCCGAGCGTACGAGAGGTTCACGCTAACTTGACATGGGCGTGCTCATGCTCCGGTGACACTTTCAGCTGCAGACGTCCTACATGTCCTACTGATGCTAATCTGGTCGCCGGATACATGCCGGGTCGCCAGATATGGAGCATTCGTACCGGGCACATGGAACATGTAACCGGTCATATGAGCTTGCAGCGCTCACGCCAATTGGACATCAGCCCGGCACCGTCTCACTGCAACATGGGCTGTTTATTTGCAGCGACTATGCCTGGTGTCCATCACATGCTATTGGCATCAGCTGTTCAGCGATTCCTGATAGGTGAACAAGTTGAGGCTTCAGGTACCTGTCTGCTCACAACTCTGTCACATGCCCGGTCCATCGCTGCTAATAGCACCCCTGGTGGGTTTCATACGACCCATGGTCCCGCAAGTCATGGGACATCAGGTTCAAACTGTAATGCATCTGATGAGAACACAGCCATCCTATGGTACTCTTCTCTTTGCTTGACTTTCATCTCATTCATAGCCCGAGCAGCGAAGAGAGCTGCAGAGCCACTCAGGCACAGAATAAAGAAAAGGAACGCTGCAGAACACCACCGCCTCAACCACTTCAGGTACATGCGTTAGGTCGTACAAACACTACAAGGACGGAATCGCACTTGCTGCTGCTTGTTCATAGCTGTCAAGCGATGCGCTCTGGCCCCTGAATCGGATGCCGATGTCCGCACAGATATCCACAAAGTAGTGGAAAACACAAACCATCTGGATTGCATTGTAGGTGAAGAAGGCGATCACCAGTTCCCGCTGCTGCTGCAGGATGCCAGCAACACCCAGGATTGAAAAGACGTTACACAGAATGGACACATAGAAAACATAGTCCATCGGTGTACGAAACGCAAAGTTCCTCTCTGCAGGGCGCACTTCTGTTTGGAGGAAGGTCCCATAATCATTCAGATGTTGACACGGATGACCTTGCGGGAGAAAGCGGCTTGTGACTGCTCACATGGACCGGATCCATCACAGGCAGTCAAAAGGTGGACATACCAACAACGATCACCGAGTCTGCACCCTTAGAGACGCGATCTTCGGCCATTTGCGCTATCTGATCTTTCAGGTAGTGAGTCTGCAAATTCGGAAAGTCTTATGTAAATCCTGCGGAGCCGGGGTGTGCGTACAAACAGCATACGTACACGCCCAGCAGCAAAAACGCGATCGACACCTTGTATCCTTCGTAGATCCCAAGTAAGCATAGGGCTGTGACTACTTGCAGCGCCGACATGCACAGAACACCACCTCCAGACTTCATGGTGCGGGTGGCAAGCGTTGGATTGAGAACACCGTGCAGAGGAGAAACGAGGTCGGTGATTGCAATGAATATCGCGGAAACCGTCTAGGCTACACTGTACGTGTCTGAAAGCGGCTCATGGCGCGGCAAGGAGCCTTGTCCACGCGTCTAGCCGAATGCACTGAAAACCACTGGCGCTTCGCTCCACCAGCATGATGCCGGTCCCACGGCTTACGCAACATGCACGCTGGTGACAAGGTCGATTCGGGACCGTTTCAAACCATTCCACATATCGTTTTGATTTCACAGCGCAGCTGCACAATTCCAACGTAGCAGAAACACTGGAGCCTCGGACCGCACATGAAAGCGTTGGAATAGCTGGGCAACCGACTGCCATGCTGCGCCATCGGCATAGGAGATCGAAATGGATTCAAATGTATGCTTTTTTGGAACAGAGAAGTGACGCTCAGAGCACGGACCATGGCGTCCTCGCAATAGTCTGTTGCGACAACCGGCACCTGCACGATGTGACTTCAGATGAGTTCGATATCCCCGACCTACTTCACATCAGGCCACAGTAAACACTGCAGCAGCTGGAGGGCAGGTCATACTTGTGCTGTTGCCAGCAGCTCCAGAGTCTCTGTCCACGTGGTGTAAGCAGCTAACCCGGCATTCGGCAAAAACGCTAAATCTGGCCAGTGCCTGAACTTTTCACTCTCACAGTGACGCCAGGCTGCGCGAACAGTATTGGACGACTTCGTAGGCATGCTGGTTGCAGGGGATCTGCATCCGTGCTCAAAGAACGAAATGACTGCCTCCATCTCCTGGTGGACATAGCCACTAAAACACGCAACTTTCACCTTTCTGCAGTCAGCACTGATTCAGAAACAGCAAATAGCTGTGTAATTACGAAATGGAACCGCTTGCATTGCACATGGATGCTAAACAGCAACACGTCACAGCTGTGCTGGGCCGCTTCTGACTCAATTGTAGTTGTGACACTAGATTGGGAGATCAGCACCTGTTACCACCATTATCAAGCACCTTTATGCTGCCCTGCTCGCAGGCGGCCACATCTGGCCCGACCAGTGCCACCAGAATTGTTTTGATTGCCCCCCACAGGTGCAGCAGCTCAAGTAGACAGGATTGCTGCGCAACTTCCACTGAAGCCGCACCAGCTACTAGTATGCGGAGGGTGGTTGGCTCTTCGGTAGTGCCAGCATCATGAGAAAGAGCGAGCGGCGGTGGCTTCGGTGACAGCAAGCGCTCCACACTGTGCCACAGGGTTAACGGCCATGTGAGCAGCAATGGGGATGGCGATGACAAAGGAATGCCACGCCACGAGCAGTAGGCTGGCCAAGAGTGTATTTGTGCGCAGGTATCAGGCCCTGCGGATAGCGTGCAAGCCAAGGGTACCACTACACTGCCACGATGGTCACTCGATTCTGCACACGATCTGCAATATGTTTGTTGCATGCACTACACCAAGCTCAGGCACATAGCGATGCCTTGCCATACCTGTGCCGTTGCTGCACTTGCACAAACTAGCATACAGTCCACAGCAATGCACCCCCAATACCTCCAGGAGGAAGCAGATGTGGTCTTCGTCCGGTGCTTCAGCTGCCAATAGTTCTGAAAATTCGAGGCCTAGAGATCTGACTCGTGGACCCAGCTGCATCTGGGACTTCATGCGCGCGCACTCTTCGTCGTCGTGGGCGCCTCTGCGATGCTGGTTCAAATGGTCTGCTCCGCAGTGAGCAAGTGCCCCACAATCTGGGCACCAAACCGGATGCAGGGTTGAATTCCCGCATAGCTGGCAATGCGCCATCAAGCAACAGTGACCGCGTTTTGCCACCGCGCGATCATTCAAGGTGTGACCACCTGTGGTACTCAGATCGTCACAGAAGACACATGCTAATGTATGCCGGACATGGCTGTATAGTAAGGTTGCAGCAATTGTTCGTGAGCCGAAGCTTGCTTTGCTGCGCAAAGATCGGGCATGTGGCGCATCGTTTTGTGAGCGACATAGAATGTCTACAGGCGCATTTGGGATGTCTACAGGGGCCAGCGGCATATTCGGCGTGATGGCATGTCTACGCCTGAAGAAAAAGCACGAAGAATAACTATTAATACATCACACGGAGAATACGAAACAGAAATCTGAAAGCCGTGCTTTATTAACAGCTGAAGATATATTAAATTTTAGTAAATGTATATAATAAAAATAGAAATTCACCAAATTTTGAAGATGTGAATGCAATGTCTAATTAGGGAAAAAAAACATACTATGAATAGACAACATCATGATGGCGTGATGTGATGGGACTGTAGTGTCACTGTACCACGCCCGCTGTGTGTGTGCTTTGCCACGGCAGTTTCTGTGAGTGAGTGAAAGTGGCTAGCGCTGAGTCTACGCTGCTGTTGTTTGATTCCGTTAACTGGTCGTTTTAGTGGTTTTGCCCGTGTAGTATTTTGTACCTACCTATGACAACATCCAGATTCATCCGGTATCACAGCCACAATCAGCCTTCATTGCTGCGATCTTATGGTTTTCAGTGATATCGAGTCCTGGAATCCCATTCAGGCATGCAAGCCTTTGGTCAATCTTGAAGGTTTTGACAAGTCGACGCAACGCCTAGGCCAGGGCATAAGACTGTCCAGACCAATGCTCCATGACTCTCGCTCGCTTCATTTGCAAAACGAGATGACCAAACTCAGCCAACGTCGCACCGGCCAAATTTACTCTTCTCCCCCAGAACCTGACTGCATAAATTCAGGGCACGAAGCTGAAAATACATCATGCACCCGTTTGGCTTGTTAATTGGACCTGAAACTGTGCATTTGAAGTGAGAAGAATGTTACATGAAGACCGAAACACAGACCGTTTGTGGATATAGCATGTATCATGGTTTGAGTGCTAACCGACAGTGTTGGGTGCTTTCAAAGCACCTGCAGGCATGGATACAGGATCGTTTATGCAGCCGGCCCGAAAAATGATGTAATACTCTTGGTCTTGGAAGCAGCTTCCTTCAGAGCTTTGTTTGGTGCTTGGCTGTCCGGCTTGCTGTCAGGTTCAAGTTCTAGGAAAGGCGAGGCAGCCCACGCAGTTGGCTTCATCCGCCTCAGCACCGCGTCTGCATGCATGACATCATGGGCATCTGCTTGTCTAGTTTGAAATCAAGTGCTTGACATGCAGGACTGGAAATGAAACGATTCAAATGCTGAGAGGGTGCATGGCCTGTGAATGATGAGAAGCTAGCCGCATGCACGGTGGGCGGCAACAGGAACGATCAGCATGTCTGCTGGACCTGGCATACATGACGTGGAAGCAGCGACAGACCCACATCACGAAACGCCAGGGTGCTCCTGGCAGCACCAACGGCCTCAGTGTACGCCTTCTTAGCAAGTGTTTCCAAGAACAACTCAGCAGTTGAGCTCAGCAGCTCCAAAGCATCTCCTGCACATGTTGAATTCTGCCATGTTTTCTGCCCTCGTGTCAGTGTGCTACTGCCCGGTATCACGAGAGAACGCTCTGAGCTACGCACCTGTGATCCTGGATTGCTCTTCATCCAGCATAACAATTCGCTTCACCACAGATCTTGGTAGCTTCAAGGGAGCTTCTTTTCCCCCTGCTGAATCGCCGTCTACTTCAGCACGGTCACCTTTTGCATTCTCTGTTGCATTCTCTTTTGCCTTCTCCTTGTTCTGCAACATGATGTGCTCTTGACGCAGAGCCATGCAGGCAGAGCAAATGCCATTCCAAGCTCGATTGTTGGTGACACACCTGTTTGGCACAATCCGTATATTTCTTTTTTATCTCATCGCTGCACTTGCCCCACATTTCACCTGCACCGCAAAGGGCTTAAAGAACTTGCTGCCAGCACAGATTCAATCTCAACATCGCAGATGACCAACATCGAAGCGTGTATTGCAGCGTGTCAAGAAGCAGGTCTGTGGGGCTGAGCCTGCCTAGAACGCCACAGACTAGAACGCAGGCTAGGCTGGTTTGGGAGTACCTATCTTTTTTCCAATATGACCAATTCCTAGCTTCTCTGGGCCCATGAGATGACTTTGAAGCGACTCTTTAACATTCTGCCGGTGCACATTGGAAAACAGGAAGAAAGCGGTAATCCCAGAGGCGTTTTCTGGGACATCTGCTTGCACAGGGATGGCCACGCGGGCAAGGTGTTCCGCCAAGGACAGTTGCCCTTCAGCATCTGTTGGCATATCAGCTGTGGTTCGACGCTCATTGAAGTTGAGCTGCTTCTCAACATCCGCGACGAGCTGCTCAGCTGCGATAGGGCTGGCACGGCCTAAGTCTACAGGCTGGGTCATTGTCAGCCCGTTTTGCCGCGATATGCGATATGCTGTGCTAGTCCAGAAGAGACCAGCTGGATTGGATCGCAAGTTGGTGTCTATGCTCTGCTCAAGGCTGCCCAAGTTCTAAACCGGTACCAAGACCGCGTGATCAACAATTGCTCTGATCCCAGCGATCAGCCATACCCAAATCGGTGACGTGTGAGAAATTTCCTGGCTTTGAGGGGTTCGTCTTTGCATGCTCGTCACCGCTGCACTGCCGCACGTTGCCTGTGCACACGTACCATCGCACCGCGCATGCATATGCCGGCATATTTGAGACGACAGTGTTACCGCGTTGTGTCACAGCTGGCCCCGCTCGGGTCCTTCGATGTGCCAGCGCCACATAAACTGCGATCAACAAAAACAAGCTTTACCAACAGTTTGCTGATGAGCATGTGGATCCTGTAGGCTGGGGTCTGTGTACTGTTCAAACTGCAGCAATGCACTCGCAGTGAGGATGAATCACGTGGTAACGTGCCAAAATATAGAAATGTTATTGGCGCATGCAGTCTTGCATATCTTGAAACGGAGAGCGCTGTGGATGATAATCACAGCAGTAGTAGATCAACGCTCCTTGCAATGCAAAGAAAATGCCCAAAAAATGCAATGATGGTGAATTTTCAAGAACGAATGTGAATTGTGCCAAACCCACACGGCAAGTCGCCTCTACTCACATTTGCATTAACATAGGCTCTACATCAATGCAAATCCAATATGCGTAGTGCTATAGCTGCATAAAGGTACCACTTGAAGCACTAGCTGCATGAGGAACTCACCTGATCAAGGACCCTAGATCAATGAATGCCTCAGTTTGCGCAACAAGGTGACAGCACAGCGTACATCACATAATTTATTCGCTGCGCTAAGACTGGCTTTACTTGGCCGTGCTTTGGCGATACTTGAGACTAGTATTTGGCTGTCCTCAGGAACACATCATTGCTCATGGTATTGGAGTTTCAGCTGGCCATGCAATGCAGCTGTCAATGGACCGAACACACACTGTGCAGGGTATTACTCCTCAGAGGCATGAGCACCTGAGCAGTGCACAGACAGCCACTGGTAACAACAGGTGATGTTTAAATCTATGTTCAGGCCTGGGGTCTCATCAACACGCAGCTCTACAGCCATGACACATCAGAACCGGGATTTGACATGCACATGCAGGGCTACCATTCTGACTAGTACAAACACTTGAAATCCCCCCAGGCACAAGCGACGCTGTTGGGTGCCATGCGACCGGATCCTCCGCACACGCCTGGGAGCTCGGCCGATCACTCTCACCACCACGTGCACCCTGCATGATTGACCTGACAGCGCACGCATGCCGCCCATGTGAGGTGTCGGCTGTGAAACAGCTGTAGGGCATTCGGTGTAGCATTCATGCATTCACAATATGTGGGCCCGAAGAGGAGGGTTGCGCGTCGATGCTGTAGTCTACGTCAAAATCAGAGTCATTGACATGCAGGCAGCTCTATCGGGCTGGACATGCTGTCTGCATCAAAACAGGTCACACACTTAGCTCTCGCATGCCAAGGTGCCAGCATACGTACACCACTGTGCAAACCACCGGAAGTAATCCCTGATCCCGTCATGATCTGCCAAGCATTGATACTGCCTTCGATCCCACGGACGTGACCTTGCGCTGCCCATTGGCCCAACGCGGAGCCCACTGCTCACCGGGCTACTGCACCGTGGCCACTGCTGAGCAAGCTTGCCAGCTGCCCAGTTGACCACAGCTGTGACACAGAGCTTGCGCCACATCCTGAGCCCATCCCCGCGCTGCCCTGGCGTACCATGCTGTCTGCACACCGCGTCACCAGTTCCAAGCTTCACGACAGAAAGAAGGAAGAAAGAGCGTCTGGGCATGACGTCAAACCGGGCATCGGGCACTCCTCCCCGGCTGGCAGGGGCGGACAGACGCTGCAGCTCACAGTGACGCCGACCCACAGCACGCGTGCCATGAGACAAGTCTCCCATAAGCCGAGCAACAATCAGTCTCGGTGATCAAGCACCCGTGCAAAAATCGCAAACGGCCACAAGCCAGCTCGTAGTCGTCGACACCGCAACGGCCAGCCGCATGCCTGGACCATCACGGCAACCCAGATGGCACTTGCTACAGTGGCCTGCACCATCTGCCCCCCCACCCTGCAAACACAGGAGTACCTCCAAGCCCTGCGCTAGCCACGGGCAGGTTGGAACAGCCACTCCCCGACAGCAGCGCCCATTGGATCCTATCCAGGGCAGACGCGCACCGGGCCACTATCAGCGCTGCCACCGCCCTCGAAGCCAGCGTTGCTGCTGTCAAGCTTGGAGGTGCGGGACGCCTGCGTGCCGATGGCGTGCGCGCCCACGCCCGCCTCCACCTCAGTGCGTGCTTGCGCGCCGCCATCGCAACAGTAGCAGCCGGCATTGGCAGAGGCCTGCGCCGCGGCAAGACCCTCCGTGTCGGGGAGATCGCGTGCACAGTAGTCCATGCAGGGCAACTTCTGATCCTGCAGCCGGCCCTGATTGTTGTGATGGATTGACAAATCACGAAACCCTGACTTGCTTTGCTGCCGCCCCCAAGTGCCAAGGCTGTGAGCCACACGCGGCTGTTGATCAAGTAAACTGCACACCATCGACGACCTTCACCAAATCGCCGACTGTGTGCCGTGACTAGAGGATTGTCCCCTGCGGGACGGCCGCTGCCCATCGACCGGTTGTTGCGCTCCTCCGCACCGGACCGCACCCACGACGTCCCTTGCGCTCGTCGCCACAATGAAAAGGCGGCCACAACGCGTGCGTGGATACGCCCCCACTCTGTGTCCGTATGGTGAACAAGGCGTCTCGACGCTCTGAGGTGGATCAGTGCAGAAGGCACCTCCACCGACATCATGTTGGGGCGGCCCGGGGAGGAGCCAGGACTTGAGACAGCACTTGCAGACCCACTGCGGCCTATCCTTAACCGGGAGAACACATGGAAGAAACCTGTGGCTCCATGCGGCTCGGTACTGCAGAGGAGGTGTGGAGAAGGTGCGGTCTCGGGACAGTCATGCGGATGTGCTCAGGCCCTACACATTTAGACAAGCCATGTGCGAATGTTCCTATACGCTTGGACACGACACGCCATTGTCAGGACATACGGAAGCAGTTCATGGAACACATGGAAGCACGTCTCGGCCAACACAGCTGACCCCTTGCAGGTTGTCCGCCCCTACCGTCAGGGGTGCTGTGGCCGATGCCTGTTTGGGTTTGGCGTGATAACCGATGTCTCTGTTTTTCTTCAGTCGCAGGTGCTCCGGTGCGACTCGTCCGCCTACGACACTGCAGCTGACCTCCAGGTAGCACCAACAAGCAAACCATTGATACGCCTTGGCATGAGCGCTCGCGTCTCGGCTTGATCTCAGCAAGTACCGGTGTGTGAAGCTCACAGCAGCCCATGTGATGAACCTGTGTGAGCTGGCCGGTACGCTTGTCGCTGGCATGCATGCAGATGGGATGGCAGCCTGTTCTTGCGCCGTGTCACTGGGGATGTGCTAGTCCAGGTCTCCCAGACTTGAACTCTCGCTGGACCATTCCAGGCAGTCCCAATGGCCATGCACCGGCAGGACCAACCATGACCTGACACATTGACATGGTTGACAATATCAATGATATCCAGAACATCTACTGCCAGAGGAACTGTCAGTTGATATCCCACCGAGCCATACGGCACTGCAGGAGCGTCATGGACATCCGTGCCTTGAAGGAATATGTCAGCAGTGGCGGGTCAAGCAGTATGTCAGATGATGAGTTGCAGCCACTGTTTGACTCTCTCAAGCTCCAGCAGGGGGCACTCCATGTGGTGTGAGTTCTGCACCACATGCAACTCCAGAGTTTGCACCACTGGGTCTTGGATGTTTCCCAGCACATGGCCAGCAAGCTTGAATTGTTCACACGCCACAGCAGAGGCTGCAAGAATGGGTGGCAGCTAGCAGATGCACGCATCGAGCAGCTAACGCTTGCCAACCTGGTGAACTCATGGACACAAAGATGGGACCATGCAAATTGAAACTTGGTGCTCTTCTTTAACTTTCGGGATCCAAGTCAGTTTCTAAGTCCATGGGGCGTTTCAATATGCAAGTGCAAAACATGTACTCGTGCCAGCCAGGAGAAACAGGCCCATGGACGTTCAGCTGACTAGAGTTAGCAACCTGCAAATAGAGACGCCGCACTCGAGACACCGGGATTTTCAGGCGTGCAAAAGAGGGCCCTTACACCACTCGCCATTCATCGTTTGTGGGACGTTTCCGCAAAAGTCGGAACTCGACCAAACAAGGAAAGGAGATTGAGCAATGTCACCCATCCACCCCCCGCTTCTGGATATAAATGATCGTGACTCGCTTGGGAGGATTGGCTCGCAGTCTTGATTGTCCGGATCGTGAGTGACTCTGTCTCGTCTGTACTGAGCCGCAGAATCCAACGATCATCACCTTGTAACAGCGCCACTGTAAATTGATCATAGACATAGTAGTTTGCCATGGACGAGTTTACATTTTGTCCTTCCCCCCCTGGGCCAATATCGTTCGAGTCATCGATTTCAGCACAGAAGGGATTCCTTGGCTCTCCTGGGCCGGTGCGCCGGAGTTTGCGTCCTCGTGCAGGTGAGCAGAGTAAGATGTGGCTCTTGAACTAGCCGTTTGATGTGCAGCTGGATGATCTAGCGACCCCCACACATGATAAGGAGAACAAAGGCCTGAACGTGCTCCGCACTAAACCGCTTTTCACTCCGACGCCCACTACACCAGCTCATGTGAAGCCAATCAGAGTGATTGAAGCACCTCGGCGGAGAGATGACTTGCCAGCCATGATCGATCTTATTACTTGGCGCAATCCCGCCGCTTCGTTTGGGGCAATGTCCACTGGCATGGCCGTTTGCCTGGCCGGGCACGTCATTTTTACAACATCAGCTCCCTTTCTGAGTGGTATGGTTGCCTAGGTCGCTTTGATTGAGGAGGGTTGTCGGGAACGTGCTCCGTAGACTAACAACGTGTTGCAACATGGCGATACGCTGAAGCAGTCATCATGCGACGCATGGATTGAATCCTCACATCAAGGCCACAGTGACTTGCAGGGCTGTCTACAGTTCTTGCAGTCATGCTGGCCCTGAATTTCTTCCGCGGAGCCTTCTCAGTCACATGGCTCGCTGAATCTGCTTGGCAAGGATCCAGTTTCGAGGCATTCCTGATTGATCGCTCAAAGGACTTCATTCTTTTCATCACTGTGGCCAGGGATCATTTGATGTGCTCAGAGAATCCCTGGGTCATGCTCCAGGTACAGCCTTGCAGCAATTGCTTGTGGCTTGTGCTGGCACGTATGATGCCATTCGTCCTGGGTTGCTTCAAACCTGGAACACTTGCAGACATGCATCGCTCTCGCCGTGGTCAGGAATATTTCCTTTTACGTTAACTTTTGGACAATTGTGGGCGTCGGCTGGGTGGGTATGTTCATGACGGCACCGTTCCGGAGGCCAGTTGGTGAAGCAGTTTCGATTTCATACACATTCTGTCAAGAGAAGTACAAGGTGTGCCATGCTGAACTGCGACTGTGATTGCCATAGCCGGCTCGCTGGCACTTGAGTGTGTGCCATGGGCAACTTGAATGCAGGCTCTGTCTGCCAGACTCAAGATGAAGCGCATCAGCAAGGCTGTGTGGTTGTCTGTAGCAATTGTAGCAGTGATGGTTTTCACTGACCTCACGTCCCGGTTGTTCTTGGGAATGGCTTTCCTGATGTTCTTACGGTGCTGCATGAAGAAGGAGCAGGTGTGGCACTTGGTGCAGGTAATCGTGATCATCATGGGATGTGCCTTAGGTCACAGAAGATGTTGTGGTGCAGGTGATTGCTCTGCAGAAGAGCCCGTTGATGCAAACAGTCACCAACAACCGCTTGCTCAGAAGTGCATTTCGGGCAAGTGAAACGGCAGGTGTATTGATGGATGATGTTTTGATGTCTGCAATGAAGTCTGCCAGGAAGCGAATGGATGGCGATGACCACGTCGAGTAAGATGCTAGTTTTCTCTAAGTACAGCTTCACGAGCCAATGATCACACTGGGAGAGTAGATAGGTAGATGTTCAGTATTGTTACACATGTCGCAACCGCTTATGCTGCGCAGCACTGCCAGGCTGGAAAAGTGAACCAGGTGGAGATGTTCTTGTAGTAGATGGGCTTGTCTCAAAGGAAAGCTGCTGGCTTGGAGGCCATGCTGAATTCCCTCCTGTAATCATCACTTGACTGAAGCCACAGTTATGGCAGAACAGAATACGTGCATGCAGTCCCGACGCACCATGTGCCATCTCAAAATCTGGTGGATAAACAAGCTCCTGTGTTTGTTGTGGTTCAGGTATGGCCTTGCCCATCTCACTCACTTGCGATCTCCAGAACGCATGACCTCTGGTTGCCTGTGATTGAGATCGATTCCACAAGTCTGGGTAGCTGGTCTTGAAGAATTCCTCTTCCTGCATACGACACAATTCCTACAAGGCTCCCCATGTAAGTATCGCAGACAGTGATTTGGAAGTCTATGCTGTTCAGCTGCGCACCTGGATTGTAAATGGGAGCCTGGAGAATTGCAGAATGATATCATCCTGACTTGCCCACTGCGCAAATAGGTCTAAGATGCCTTCTCGTACTGGCTTATCAGCGTCTGCGCACGCCATGCGTGCAGTGTTGAGCGCTGCATGTGCATCGTCTAGGTCCAGGAACAGGTTCACAAGGCGGCACATGGCCTGCACACACAAGCATCGGTGGCGAGGAGCAATAGAAGGCTGGCAAACGTGAAAATGTACTCACTGTGGGGCGACGTACCGGAACTGCTACTTGCGTGGCACCACGTGCGCACTCCAGCACATGGCAGCACCTCTGGGCCTGCTGCAAGGCCAGCCGCGGCTGTTTCAGTGCCACAAGCAGCTCTGCAGCGTACAGCCTCATGTCCTGGTGCTGGCATGTGCTCAGTTCCAGGACAGCCGTGGCAACGGCTGCAGCATCCATGGCCCCGCTCCCCAGTGGCCTGCCAGGCTGCAGCTGCTGGCCTAGCACATGCTCCAGCATGGCTACAGCATGCCATCCACGTGCCTGATCAGAAGGGACTCCCAGTGCAGATGCAAGTCCCTGCATCTTAATGCAGATCAAAGAAACTGGAAACAGCAGTTTTCCGGACCTCGCATGCTGAGCCAGCAAGGTGTAGCCACTGCAGACAAGGCTACATGCCGGCGCACCTCCCAATTGCATGTGATCTGGCTTCCCCATAAGTAGTACAGGAGTAAGTGCACTCGGGCTCGCGAGCGAGTGGGTGAAACTTCATCCCCAGAGGGGTCTGCTAAGAACACTTTCTGCAGGCACTGCAGCAGACTTGGGAAGGGATAAGCCATCACCGCAGAGGAATCTGGTGGCAGCAGTGACTTGATCTGCTGGAGAGTTGCATGGTCATCCAGGACTGCCTCTCTACCAGCCAGCTGGGTGAGCTCGGTGGTCCGCCGCAAACTATCTAGGTCGGGCACAGCGGCGCAATTGACCCCATGCATTGACATCCATATGAGCACCGAGAGTAGCTGATGGCATTGATCAAGCTTATCTGCAGGGTTGCACAGGCACGATCATTGTGTATGTTTGGTACCAACTAGTGTTATGCATACAAACGCTGCATCGCGTTCCCAATCATACCTGCTGGCACACCGCCGTGTGAAAATTTCAGACTCTTCAAAGAATCATTCACAACCTGGAGACAAACGACGCGGCCCAGCAACTTGGCCACTAGGCTAGAATTGGAAAGGGCGCTGGAATTGGACATCTCATTGATCAGTTCTCCCGTGGCCCTTAATAACCAGGACTCTACGCAGTCACCGTTCATGACAGCCATGTCCTCTAGGTTGGTGGAACTTAGATTGGAATCGCCACAAATTTCGTGCAAATAATCGGCAATCCAAGCTGCATGCCCTGAGGTGCAGCATGCTGTCAGCATGGCGCATGTCGCTTCATCCGGCGACGATTTGGACACAGAAAGTTGCAGCCTAGACACTGCATTGTGCAGCTGTGCAAATCCCGTTGACGGAGAAAACACGGATCTCAGTGACTGCGGTATGAGCTCGTTTGTGACTGCCATGTTTACTTGCTGTCCCGCGGCCGACCAGCAATTGATCATGACGTTTAATTCTTATCACCCCTTTCGTATGTCTGTCACCGTCGCGTATGGCTGCTGGTCACAGCGCAATATCGGGTCTGAAGAGCTTCGTTTACATGCTGCAGCGGTGCCATGCATGTGCTTTGAACACACACGGCGTGACGGACACAGCAATGACATGCGCATATAGCGCCTTTGTAGCCCAACTGGCGAGCATCAGTGCTGAAAGCGTTGTTGTTGTTGTGAAGCTATGCTTGCGTGGAGTAGATTTGCACTCCTAGGACCTACAGCCTGGTCCATGCTCGTGTAATATTCGATTAAATCCAACGCAGATATCAAGCTGTATTTCCTACGGCTGCGATGGACCAACGGTTTCTCCAGCGTGGAGAGCAGTTTTCAGCAGGATACCGGGTGTGCTTTTTCCCGCACGGCTTGAGCACCGAGCACTAGACAATACGCCCGCTACACGCACTGCTGCTTGAACAACCATGTTGACAGGCGATGATGATGCACTTGGATGGCTGCGCCATGTCAGAACTGCAATGGTTTGGTCAAATACTGGTGTTGGTGTCGACACCAGATGTCAACACCAAAAGCATGCAGCGGGAGCAATACGAGAAGACACTTGTAGAAGGAACGGATTTTAGCCTTCCCCGTAGACAGTTCATCGAGGACAGCGTTGAAACCGGTGCAGTCCATGAGGCATCCGAGACTACTCCAATTCCTGCCACCAATAAGGGCTATAAACTGCTCCAACTCATGGGATGGAGTGGGACAGGACTTGGGAAGCATGAAAATGGTGCGAATTGTGCTCTTATGTGTTGGGACGTGTGGTGTTTTGCGAGTCTGGCTTGGCGCTGAACGAAACCCTGTAGCTGGGTATTCGAGACAGAGCATCAGTTATGTACTGTCCATGTAGCCTTGCTCTGTTCAGAGTAACTTCCTTTGCATCTGCCGCGCACAGGCCTGACCGCGCCCGTTGATGTCGGAGCTGTTGACACTGGCTCTCGTATGGGCCTGGGGAGGGCACAGCTGGAGCAAAGCATTGTTGAGGCAGAAACAGCCACCCGACGACAGCTGGACGTAGAGCAGCATATGCGAGAAAATGACACACAGCGAGAGCAGCGTATGCAGCGGGCAGAACAGCGAGAGATGGTTGTCAAGCAAGTTGCTGACATGAATCGCACGTTTTACTGTGAGGTAGGCACCTACTGATTGTTGGTCATGGCCTCTTTGTCATGAGGCTCTGCTGATAATGCGGCTTGTTTAGCTCATACAGCAGCTCTCGCTTGCACAGGCAATCACCGCGTGCTGGTTCTATGGGTTTTCCCTGCCGTAGTACTGGTTCACTGAAGTGAAATAGAGAATGAGCATGCGCTTCCTGCAGGTGTGTTGTAAACAGTACAAATCCATTGCTGAGTTGGAGGAACACTTGAGTTCATATGACCATCATCACCGCAAGCGCCTTCAAGAGTTGAAGCAGATGGAGCTTGAGCGAACGAGGGACGCCCGATCCAAAAAGGAAAGCAAACGGCAGGCCAGGGAGCAAGCTCGACTCGAAAAACAGTGCGTCTTCACCTTGCGTTAGGTTCCGGATCGCGGCAAACGAGGTGTTCAGCGGTCGAGCCACCTGCAGTGGAACAGTCTGTAGTGAGCTCTAGTTGCTGCCCATGCTGGTGTGTCCGTCAAACTTGGATTGACTGTGAACGCTTTGTCGCAGAGGGTATTCGTGTGGGAACCATCGCTTGTGTGTCAGCACGGGCGTACGTGTGCTGCTGCCAGCTCAAGAGCTCGTCAGTCGTGGATGGCAGCGAGATTGACATACTGTATACTTCCTGTCGTAAATCAACATGGATCATTCTGCATCATCGCGGGCGCTGTCGTTCACTCTGGATTCGTCTGAAGGGGCAAATTTTGGTGCATCCATGTGCAGGATTGCTGCAGCACACCAGGGGAAGGGAGCGGTGATAGGTAGTCAGAGTGCTGCACAGAACAGCAAACCTGCACCGCCAATGCTGAGTGCACCGCCTCTTCCAGACGCGCCTGCTCATCCAAACGGGAATCCGTCTCCATATGCAGCCCCTCTGCCAGGAGCACCACCACTGCCGGACGCACCACAGCCAATTCCAAGTCGTAGTCAGCCTTATCCAGGACATGTCCCTGGTTCACACGCTCCACTGCATCCTCCTCAACACCCTTCCATGAATTCCCAGAGTTATGAAAGAGGACATGAGTGGGTGTCACAACCAACGCGACCTCCGACGCTCCCGAAAGCACTGGCCCCGTCATCTCAACCGAGTCATCGGGTGCCCCCACCACCACCACCCGACTACGAAGACACTCCGCCACAACGAGCTGCGGAAGCCAAACCACTATCCTTGTCCATCGGCAATAAATCAAGCCGCGTGCTTCAGAAGCCTTTACAAGTTTCCAAGAGCCTGGTGAAGCCTCGCTCTGGTTCCAGTCGTCAGCTGTCGATGTTCGCTGCGGACGAATCAGATTGATAGGCCACGTGCAGCATCCAATCATCAGCTATACTGGTGAAATTTGTCGCTGAACGCCTCCGGGTTTTGCGGGGGCGCGTGTAAAACCTGTGGTATAGCTGCGATTGCTTAGCTGAATCTCAGAAATCCATTGCTACTCATCCCTGCACGCGATCGCGTTTAGTTGATTTCAGAGGTTTTATCGGCTGCTTGATATACAATGAATGCGAGCCAGAGCCCCCGTTTGCGTGCCGAACGGTGCAGTGCTCCTGCGCGAGCATGCGCTAGTCACAGATTGCGGCATGTGAAGCAACCAGGAACCGGTTCAAAGCAGGAAGCCAGGAAGCCCTCACACCGACTAGTAAGCTGTAGAGTTGGCACAGAACTTGCTTCACCTCCTCTGCAGCGGATAATCAGCTGGGTCCAGGAGACAATGGGGAACAGAGAGAAAATCGTGCTATCGTCTTGCAAGTCAGATCTGACGGACATCAAGGAGCTAGCAGATCTTTGGGCGGAACAGATGGATCGACCAGAACTGTTGAACGAAGCAAGTTTGCCAGCAGTTCAAACGGCGCTGGACAACAGCTTCACTGTACAGTTTGCATTCTTGGAGACCACAGACAGGAAGGGTGACTCGGACGAACAGACCACACGCACGTTGATCGGCTGTGCAAGAAGTATCTCAGATGGATACTTTGCTGCTCAGGTTCTCAGCCTACGTCTGTTTGACATCATACTGTTTCATTTCCCAGCCAGGCTCTATTGATGCCATACACCTTGTGCAGGTGGTGGATGTGTGTGTTTCTGATGAGCATCGGCGGAAAGGTCTGGGTAGTCAAATGCTGAAACAGCTGTGTAAGGATACAAGGGATAAAGGTGCTCAGAGTATAGCGGTTTTCACTGGACCGACAAGTCGCCTTTTCTTCTGGGGAAACGGGTTCAGGCTTGACTTCCGGTATCGGGTACGAATCGAACATGCATCATATCATCGTATGCTCAACTCCTGCGCTGATATTCACTCAGGATTCTTGCAGGTGATGGTATACCAACCGCTGAAAACTCAAACGGATCAAACAGCTGCCAAAGAAGCCTCGGTATCGGACTTGAATGAATTGTTTGGGACAAGATATATGTAGGCATGCATTGCATCATATCAAGCTGCTCGATGACCATGTACATGGTATCCACCACCGAGAAACATCCTGGGAGTCCTTCATTCTCCCTCGAGCCGATTCATTTTTGCCCAGCTTCAAGCGCACAGATATTTGTTGGATGGCAACCTGTAAACCTGGGTCTACGAACTCAAATGCCTCGTGTCCTACATGCCCGAGTCCCCTGCGTGTACGATCAACTTGAGTGTGTGGTAAATCTACTACACCATGAATGCTTGTGGAAGTGCGTACCCTCCCAACTCTGGCAGATGTGCAGCAGCCATGATGCCTGTCCTCAGGCACGCGTTCCCATATGACCACTGCACCAGCATCCACACACAGACCTCAGCCAGAGAGGTTGCAGGAAATTGAAAACTGCATGTGCTCATCATATGCTCTGCCATGCTGAGCAGTTTCGGATATATGTGAAGACACTGTTTTCCCTTGGTTAGTATCCATGCAGTATGGTTGATTGTGCTGCAGGCGCAAAAAAGCGCACCTGCTGTTTGTAGACCTGATTAATGCATGTTCTCGCTGACACTCTGTACTGTAGTAGGGGCTGGATTTTTTGTTTCCCATGCTTGTCTTTGCTGACTCCAACACCAATAGATCCCTGGATGACATTCCCAATTATGTGGACAGGGTCGATAGAACCATCACTGACTTTATGTCCATTTGGCATGCCAAACAGAATCACGCCGTTCATCACGTTGGAAGGCTGCCAGCTACATTGGATGCACACTTGAAACACCATTCTTGTCCACCGGGGTAGTGCCAGCTTCCTAGAAGCTATCTGTACGCTGTACCTGTCTGTGCTCAACTTGACACCCTCAAACCATCTGCTACCTCCTGGCTTGTACTGCAACTCACCCCAGGTTGCAGGAACACCTCTGGTGTGAGCTGGCCAGTGGCAAAATGCCAATCCAAGAGTACCTTTCTGACCTGTACCTTCTGCAATGCTACACCGTGAAGCGTGTGAGTATACTGAATTGGGTTTCACTATTGCTCTTTCAACAACTTGTTCGTCGATCAGTAGCACACCCGATATTCAGCTTTGCTTTGAGTACTGGGCAGAATCGAAATTCACAGTTGTCTAAAAGCCTATCTAATGGGTCTGACGCTACTGGAGATGCAGGAGGGTATGCAGAGCCAAGCATCTCAAGCATGTCAAAGTCAATGAATCTTGTCCCGCCTAGATCTTGTTGCAAAGGATCCCTGCCACGCTCGATCATAGAAAATATAGTATTTAATAATCCAACTTGAATTATGTCAGTGCAATCACGCCACCCTGCGCAACGCTTTCAGCTGAATACCTGTACATGTACCTGTGAGTCACTTTCATCAATGCATCCCAACCTGCGAGAGACGCGGCAAGTGCACGAATAGCATGGAATGTCATGTGGTGTGTCTGCTATCTTGAAGCATGCTTTCCTTGCTCGTTGCTGTTGCCTGTCTCCAATGTTGTGAACATGGACTCCGAAAGCACCGAATGGCACGCATGTGAATGGGTGCGACAGCTGCTCCAGGGCCGCGCAGCAGTCAAGAGAGAGATTGCACCAGAAGAAAGAGTTTGTAGTCCTGCTGGCTGTCACCGATTAGATCAGGTCACTGGGATGTTACCGCCGGAACAAGTCGAGAAACCGTCGGACGCAACATGTTTTGCTGTACGTTGTTGATCACCATGGTCGCGCTCACAATGCCATGGACAGCGTCAATTAACGACGAATTGATTCTGGTAATTTCATTTAGAGAAGGTTCCACGATACATGTTGGAGACCGAACAGTCCCACCAACCCCAAAAAGGTCTGAAATGAAACCCTTCGTATCCCCTCAAATAGGAGGTGTATGTGAGGGCCACGGAATCCTCCTGGTTCCCATCATTCTTGACATGCCCGTTTCCCGGCCATGTCTTGGTGATCACAGAGAGGCACGATTCGGAGGCGCCAGAGTCTGTGCCGTGAATGGCTATAGTTGCTCTCGCACAGATTAGCCGAGTCGAGTTGATGCAGAGTAGCCTTTGATCCGATCAGCGCCATGCTGGGTACAGACAAGAATTGAACACGCAAGTCGCTTGGGACCAGCGATGCTGCCAACATGGCGTCATGTGTTGTTCAAGTGCTGCATCTGCGGCAATGCATTGGCAGCTCAAGCCTGGTGTGCTTGCTGAAGCTTCCCAAACACAGTACAGGGTGAAATTGCAGTTCTGGTGCGATACCTACCCCACCTGGTGATGTGCAGAACACCCTACATGTCATGGTGAACTGGCCCCATCGCCAATGGCTTGTTGTGGAGTGGAGTTCACCCGTTTGCAGTCACGGATGTGGAACAACGAAGTGCCGACTCGCAGCTACTGAGCCGTAGATGTCAGCCACCAAAGCCGTACCATTGTCGGTCACGTTTCTCTGGCTTAGCGATAGCAAGGAATTGGCGCATGCGACGCTGACGCAGGCTCACAGCGTCCCTCCGGATCCAGCGCAGGAGAGGACTTCAGAGAATTTGATCCAATGCATCTTGCTCAACGTTCAGCATGACCGTTCATGCATGCACGAGTACACCAGCATGCTTGAGACACACAGGCCTGCACTGGCGAGACTATCTCTGCACCGCACCTGTGCGGGTGTCTAGCTATCAATGCCTCACTATGACCTCAGCCTGCCTTCGTCAGCGCCTGGATACAGGAAACGGTCAACCGCCAGAAAGCAAGACCAACTGTGTTGGCAAACCCATGTACCAGCGCGGAACTTAATGGATCCACAGTGCAGCGTTCCATCCTGGCTCGGTTCATAAAGGCAGTTGCCCTACAGCTTGCGTGTGCACGTACATGCCTTTGCAAGCCACCTCTTCTACGGAATGACGGCATTTCACGAAGCAGGTCTCGCCCCGTGTCATTGCTGGCCATGGAGGCCCTTCCGCCATTGTGCATGCCCGAGATGGCATACATCTGTGGATGGCATGCCAAGGTTCTGTGCAGGCCTAGGGAGTTTTCTCTCCATGTTTGCAGCAGGCCCATCACAAGCACACTCGGGCTGCCAGGAAAGACTCTGACAAACATCATACAACGAGCAGTGTGACGCCTCATTACACCCTCTCTCACTCCAGACTGAACTGCGTTCCACAAAACAGTTGGAGACTCGATTTGAGCTGAATAGCATGATGACGCCTTTCAGGTGTAGAAGGCAGGTCAAAGACGTCTGCACGGAGGCACAGTGTGGAGGGTTTGTCCCACAACTGTAATTTTCAAGGCTCGGCTGTCAAGTTGAGCGTTCTCAAGGCTTGAAGGGTCACATAGCCATCTACAGTTGAAACATCAGATCCATCTGCACAGTGAATCTGTTGCTCGCTTGATCCTACTTCTACCCAACATGGATACCCATCCCTAAGTTCACATTTGCGCTCCTGGGAGCTTGTGGTTGCAGGTCTTCACAACCTGATGACAGCTCCTGCCACAAACGCAAAACCGGAAACGCTAGTTCAACGCCATCACGAGGTCCGTGTGATGCGGTCCAACCAGTGCAGTCTATAGCACAGCCTTGACGCAGCAAGTAGTTGCAGCAGCTGTTGAAGCAGAGCATCTGATCTTAAGAGCCAACGTCATTACATCGGCCAAATCTACGACAGCATGCTTCGGCCAGGACATTTCACAAACAAGTTCATGGTCAATTTCAGACTTTCAGGCAAACAGCTAGTCCCCCACGGTGGTTTGATCTCATGTGCATGACGCCATCGCGACTTGTGCAATCTTGCTGTGCGAGGATGGGACAACACGGTGGACATTCTGATGCACAACATGGTCAGCGCACGGCGCCACCTCGGACTCACAGCTTGCCTTGATCTCTTGGCCTCCGCCAGTAATGATGGGGACAGGGAATCTGCAGGATTCCCTCACAGGCCTTTCGCGACGGTTCCATTCAAATGCGAGGAATAGCATGCACCAGTGAACCCATGGGAAAGGCAAGGGCCTGTGCAGGTACGAAACCTTGCAATGGCTGTAGATAGTGACTGTGGCCTGGTCAGAAAGCACCCGCTGCAGATGAAGAGCCTTCTCATGAGATATCCATCATTAAATCCTCCCAGTCCACATCCCGAGGAGATCCTCGCTCAAGCCATCGGGTCTTGAGACGAGAAAACACTTCTTCAGATGTACTGCAACGGTTACTTTTAATCAATGCTGCTTGAAATTCGTGAAGTTGTGCTGTGCCAGGCAAGTGCATTCAGCCCAGCCCATTCATGGGTTTGGAGAGGACACACTGTTGCTTTGAACATTCATTTAGCTCGTTGAGTTGCCGTCTACATGCCCAGACCACAGAGAACAGCCGCTTCTCTGAACAAGCCACGAAAGCCTCGGTCGTTTCTTGGCACTGATGGATCGCCCGCTTTCTTAGCTGATAGATCATCGCTACAAGACAATGTAAAGATTACAGTCTCTTCTGGTCATGGAGTTGAAGTCTCCTTCTGCCTGTTACCCGTTGAACAGCATAATCTGACGCTGACCTGACTCGACTTTCTTGGGTACTTCTGGCTGATTCGCCATAATGCCGATCACGATCTTAGCAGCAGCGAACGTAGTTTCTGTAATACTTGGGTGTTGATCGAGTTGTACTGATGGGGATGAGAGCCCTGGAAACAACGCAGTAAGGTGTTGTGGCAGATGCCGAGCGTCGGGTCTGTCAGTGACCGGTGCACACAGCACAGCATGGGAAAAGAATCGTCATTCACGATGCAGGCATGCTGACTTGATGAGAATAGGCCAACCGTTTTGGTACTCGCTGTTCGCAAAGCAGGCTGTATGGTTCAGTTGCATCAGCGGAGGCATGACACCCCTCGCCATTTTCTGCCGTGGACAGGTGGACGAGGCCGTACTGCTGGCGCGAGCTATGGAAGCCTCTCTGTAACACAACGTTGGTGCATGCAGATGAAAATGTTGTCTTCGCATGTGCTGGCTGAAGAGCTTGCCATTACGGCAAACTGGCGATCTGTGCGTTAAGTTAAACTGTGGTCCGCAAGCAGGTGGAAGGCCCGCTGTTCGGCCTGCACCTCGCGCTAATGTGGCGCTCACTGCGTGATCAGACGCGTTAGGTCAACTCCAGTTTCTCATTACATGGCTGCAGTCTTGCAGACCGTTGGCAGGTCGTGGTATCTATGGCCAGCGGCAGTGGCAACGTACGTGTATGGAACAACGCCTGCAAAAAAAGAGCAGGTTACACCGCGACCGATTATCAACGAAAAGTGCGCCTATGGATAGTATCAGTGTGTTGCGCGAGTAAAGGCTCAGGAATACGGTCACGGGGTGCCCCATTGTGGTTACATCCTTATTGGCTGTTGCAGGTGCGTGCAGGACCTGCTGGCACAAGAAGGGGCCAGGGCCGTCCCATCTGCCGGCCAGACGCTACGTAGACACGGTATAGCTGGTCGCATGATTGCTCAGGACTACTGGGTATGTCATTTCAGAATGCACAGTCACTTTTGTGTTCCACGCAACAGCCACAAACATGCGTGTGTCACATCAGCGCCTTCGGTCCTTCACCTCCCACAAAATGCACAGTCTCACCTGCCCAACAGAATTCGTCAGATCATCACGGCGATCACGTATTCGGCCAGCAGCATCCACAGTTTCCTGTCAGGACCATCGCATGTACACCAGCCACGACGCTGTACCCCTATTCCACAACACACCCCATTGCAGCTCACCCCACGCATCACAGCATCACGCAGAACACGTACAGCTACTGAACTGACAAGATGCGCCATCCTCCACGCCAGGCGGCCGCAAACTGCAGCACACACGCAATGTGAACGGTTCAGGGGTGCCCAGCTCACCAGCGACAGCGTGCAGTTCGACATGATGGAGTCCGAGCGCATGGTCCAGGACATGGTGTGCGTGTACAACCAGAACACGAGAGAGTTCCACACAGTGGTACGGGTGGGCTCAGATGTGTGCGGCTACCCGCGAACAGTGCACGGCGGCCTCACCGCTGCCATCGCCGACGAGTCCTTTGGCGGTGTGGCCCCCAGACATGCCCAGACTTACAGACTCAGGATCGCTTGTAGTGGCAAGCCTCTGAAAAGCAATCCAAGTGTTCCAGATTTCCCATGAGGGAGGATGGTGCAATGCGTGCGATGTCTCCCTCCTGATCTCCCTCTACCACCCCCTGTCATTCCCTCCTGGCATCTGCTGGCTAGGTCAAAGCAGGGCTGCAGTGGCCTCTCGTCGCTACACGGACGAACTGTGCGGCCAGCGGTTCATGCATGCGTGCGCCGGCCTGCAGATGGCCATTGTTGGCGTGCATGGCACCAAGTGTGGCGCCGACACGCGCTTGGCGAGCGCTTGCGGCCATCTCCTTTCCGCTTGCTTTCATTCACCACACCTCCTGTTCACATCTGCCTTCGTCTTCCGCCGGTGAGCAGTGCCGCGGTGTGACAAACCAAAACCAGGTTCACCAACTCCATAACACCTGAGCAACAACCAGCAAAGGCGGTTGGCCGCTGACACCAGAGCATGCGTTCAAGGCGCATGCATGCTCATCCCTGAAGAAGGCGTGCGTCCGTATGGCTGACCATGCAGTGAGCAGTTGCAAAATGCTAGCATTGCCATGCATGACGCGCTGCGGCGGCCCCCAGGCTGTCTTCTGGTTCCACAGCCATTGCTCTGCGGCACGATATACGCTTCGAGTCGTGCTAGTGGGGGGATCGTATTAACGACATGCACGTGCACATTGTCAGTGGACAAGGGTTGCCATCAGAGACACCAGGTGCCTGGTTGGTGGGTGTGTAGGACTGTACGTGTGCCTGTGGACATCAGGAGCGCTGGGCTTCCGGCCGCCGGGGTTGACAGCGCGGCTGGAGGTGGACTATGTGGCGAAACTGCCGTCGTCGAGCCTGATCCAGTGCAGCGTGAGCCTCGAAGACATTGACCGCCGCAAGGTGTGGATGACAGCACGAGTGCTGGATGGCAGCAGCGGCAAGGAGTGTGCTCGTGCGCGGGCGCTGTTTGTGGCCCCGCGCTGGGGTCGCGTCATCCGCCGCGTGCTGTGGCCATTTGGCCGCAAAGAAGCGTAAGGGGGGGGGGGGCGGTTGTCGGCCCGTTGTGGCTGTAGCCAGGCGGGGGTTAGGTAGGCCGCATGGGGTGGCGGAGCTTATCTGCCAACCTTCAAGTGAGACCATTCCTAGTGCTGGCTGCGTGTTCACGCTGTTTACTTTGTGACACCGATCATTGGTGTGCAAGTGATGATCCCAATGGCCTCGCATCTCACCCATCATCATAATTTGAGGCAGTGTGGAAGCCCACCGGTGCGTGGATGTGTACATGACTGCGTTGACAGAATCTAGATCTGAGATGCGACGTCAACTGGGCACTGGAGGGGCGTAGTGGGGACATGTGATCGATGGTTGTTCTGGAGGTTGTGAATTTCGCTGGCTTTGAGTTTTACCATTCCTGCTGTCGGCCGTGGGTACGTTCGTTAACAGAAAGTGCATTCGAAGCGAGACCTTTCAATTTCATGGATCTATGTCAGGTAGCGTGAGTTCCCCTCGGGCCCCGTAAGTCGCGGGTACTTGCCGGAAAAATGTAAAGAGGGCAGGTCGTTGTCGTTAGCGCAGTGAGCCAATGCACGAGTCACTGGGAATTCGCGACTTGTGATACTCAACAAGAACTTTCGCGGGCACTCAAGCCCCCTTCCAGCCCCCACCCGTAGCCCCTTCACTCTTCGATTCTGCATGCAAACGCGGCTGCAGTGGTATCACCCGGCAGGATGAAAACAAGACGCATGTGTGCACCTGCATGCGTGTCAGCAACGATGTAGGTACGACATGCTTTCTGCTGCGCCGGCGTTGTGCGTACACATTGTGCTTGGCCATCGCATGGTCCCGTCTCGCTGTCGCTCCGGAGCAACCCGATGCGATTGTGAGCGGTGATCAAAGCCAGCACGGGCCACTACAAACTCAATCCATAAGTACTGGTGCCTTGATTTGCTGCTGGCGTTGTCAAGGTTGCACGTTAGTCATGCATTCGGATCAAGATAGCCATCTGCGAGCTGGTGCTGCCAGTGGGCCAGGGATGCCATTGCCGCAATCAACGCGACTACCGATACTGGACGCGTCCATGTCAGGTTCGGTGGACGCCGAAGCGCTTTCAGTCCCTGAAAGCAAGGATACCAAGCTCCTGCGGACGATAGTGAGAAGCTCAGCGATAATACTGGCCATTAGCATCACAGCAGACACATTCAACACCACGCTGTTCGCTCTGCATCCGATATTCATCAGCCTAGGTTTCCTGGGCTTCATGTCAGAGGGAATTCTGCAATCCCATTCGTTCCGTGGCATGGAAGGCGCGGAGAGGCTGAAGCTAATCTGGCGCCATGCCACTGTGCAAGTCTTAGCCTGCGCCAGCATTGTTTTTGGGTTTGGGGCGATATATTTGAACAAGGTCCGTCTTGATCAACAGCACTTATGTGTTTGCATGATGCTCCTCCGTTCTGTGCCAGAGTCTATGCTGATGTCGCCGCCCGCCACTGTCCACCACTGCTTGTACACCAGGGCCAACTCCTCTCATGAATTGCTGAGCTCGTCTTGTCCAGCGTCATCGTGCTGTAGGTGAGCCGGCCCGGATCCAATTGCTCACGCGTGCCGACCACAACATTCAATGCCGCTTTGAACTGTCATCTGCAGTCTGCGATCACATGCACATCTGTGCTGCAGAATCGATTGGGGAAGCTACACTTTCAGTCCTATCATGGCCTGATCGGAGTGCTGGTCACCGTGGCTGCTCTCCTGGTGATGCTCGGCGGCGGCGTTGCTTTCAGGCGGCTCGGCCTGTTGCAGAAGCTGCCCCTGTCTATGCAGCCGGGTGTAAAGCGAGCACACACCATAGCCGGAGCCCTTGTGTGGCTCGCCGCCTTGTTCAACGTGTTGTTAGGGCTGCGCTCACACGGCGCCGGCCCGCGGACAACCGTCCACTATGGCCAAGGCATCATCGTGCTCGTGATGGCTGTGTCTCAAGTGGCTCTGCTCCTGCAGCCGCGGCAGGCTCAACGAGCAGAGCAGCAGGATGCAGGTAAGCTCGTGTAGGGTGTACACTAGCTGCAGTGCGTTCCCAGCGACTAGCGATGCATGCATCTCATGCACGCAGAGCCCGAGAGCCAAGCACGGATGCCGCATGGAGGGCCTCTTATGTTTTGCGCTGCTATCTTGCCATGAAATCGCATGTTGGTAGCTGCTGTGCTACTGCTGAACAGGTTTCAGACACAGCTAGAGTGATGCATGTTTGCCTTCTGAACAGAAAGATCCTTTGTTCGGAATCGAGCAAGGCACGTGCTCATCAGCCACAACGTCAGCCTCCAGTGTTTTTGGCCATACTGCTGGCCTTTTGTACCTAGTGTGCTGTAATTTCAAGTGGTTTTCCAGTGTTTCCTTCAAAATCTGCACATGGACGGGTGCAAGTGCATTGCAGCGAGAGCATATTCTGAGGGGCTCCTGCATGCTGGCGAACTGGCAACGCTGCATGGAAATCATTCATCCATAAGGTGAGGCTGCCTTCTGGAGTGTGTGATGATGCGCACCGGGGACAGGTCCGCAGGGTGCCCGCCCGCCTCGACATTCTTGTGCTGCTCGCTGCTCGCCAATGGTTTATGTAAAGAACTGCCGGAGCAGCCTGTAGTCGCCTGGAGCGCATGCCACGTCAGTGTATGAGTGCCTTTCGAGGTCAAGGTATTGCGATGGGTGGGCGTGTAGGGCTGGAGTAGTCTGTGCTCGACTCTGCTCGAGGTGGCCAGCACCTGTGGCGTATCTGCAGTGGCCACACTGCTGTTCCCTGCTGTGTTTTCTACTCTAGTACAACCCGATGCTTCACAGTGTAACCATGTACATGTATGCATTACCTTCTGAAACCCGTGATGTACAGCCGACGATGCTAGGCAACTGGGTTGGCACACGAAGAAAACAACATGGATTTGGCATGTACAGGCCTGCGGGTAACCGTAAGCTTGAAACATATGGCGATTTAGTCTGACTGGCTAGGAAGACAACGCTCGGTGTGGACTCAAGAGGATGCATTGCGGAGATACGATTGCACTCTTTGAACACGTGAATCAAACTTGTGAGTTGGCAGCAGACAGCACTGGCACTGGCTTTGGACAACAGGGCATGGCTACACTGGTGCACAGCAACTGTCCGGCTGCCGCTTTCGGGTATGCTTCTCTGGTACTGTGCTTTCTCACCAGAAAGCAGTGTGACGGCAAGTCAGGCCCAATGATATAGAACTGTGCAGAAGCCCGCAGCAACATGACCCCGCAACATGACCGTTTGTTGAGCAATGCACAGACGCCAGCAGCACTCGAGCAACTCCGAGCAACAAAAGTCCGTGTAGCGGCTCCATTGAGATGCATCAGTGCGTCATGCTATGAGATGTTACGTTTTTGTGAACCAGACAAGACTTCTCTCAGAACGATTCGCTGCAGGCTCGGTGGTAAATGCCCGGGAAATGCACGTGGATGCATCATGGATGCCTTTTTAACTGACATTGTGCGAGATGGTGTATGCTCGCAGGTTACTGCTCCCCCTGAATGGGTGGAACTTTGATAAAGTCACCATCCCGCTCAGGCACAGAATCCAGGAATTCTGCTGACATAGGATGTGATTCCACAATATCTGCGCGTGGAATTGCCTCAGCATCCTCTTCTGTGGCCCTTAGAGTCAGGGGTACGTCACTCAAATCGATTGCTTGAAGTTGTGCGAAGAACTCCGTCACCTTGTTCAACTGAGGGGTCCATGCTTCTACCTGCAATTAACAATGTCACGGGGTGTGCTCGGTATACATGTTGGCCACAGGCTGGCTATCATCAGCAAAGCGGGCCGTGATCGCCAAGCCTCACCTCCTCGTCTGTTACGTGTATTTGCGCCAACTCGGCCAGCTTTCGGATATCCGGCTGTTCATACTGCGGCTTGACGCAATACCTCTGACATTGGCGTGTCGACTGGAACGTTTCTTGACTGCGCATGTAGCGAAATGCATAGCTTGCGAGGCGAGGACAAAATGCCTTTGAGGCCATGGCTCAGCACAACGTGTGACAATACCCTGGCCGGCCAGATCAAGCTATGAGTTTCAAAGGAAGTTCAGAAGGGTA
The DNA here is from genome assembly GCA_032360965.1 of Ulva armoricana. Lineage (NCBI taxonomy): Eukaryota > Viridiplantae > Chlorophyta > Ulvophyceae > Ulvales > Ulvaceae > Ulva > Ulva armoricana. The sequence goes on from JAUMHO010000008.1 coordinate 2,994,266, forward strand.
TGTGTAGCTTGTTCTCTGGATGGTATGTCCACATGTCGGTAACACAAGACGCGCACGTTCAGTGTGGCAACCCTGCTGAGCGCAGTCGGAGCTTCCCCGACATGCGCAGCCGAGCTGCCGGCTTGCCCCGGTGGCCACGTGTTGGCCACACGCTTCGATTGCCTTTCCCCACAAGCGACTTATGCTTTGATGTATGCATCAATAGTCTGTAGAGCATGGAAAAGACGCGTGGCACGAGACTTGGCTGCAAAAGCTCGGCATGACATGCCTGTAGCCAGTGTGTGGGCCCTATGTATGTATGATTGGGCCCTATTAGCATCCAAACCAGGCGTGAGTGGCAAGAGGCAATAGCCGGGAAAAGCCGATGGTTGATTCGCCGAGTGCTGCCACTGAAACCATGTTTGTCCAAGAGTAAACCTTCCCCGTTTCTTCTAGGACGCACTCCCATGTGCACGTTTGAGCCGTTACAAAATGACGGGTTACACCACTACAACAATTTGAGTGCCAAGCGTATGTTGATGCATTGGAGTCTTCTCATCACTGGCTGCAGTGCTGCACCTGCTGAATTCCATGCGCATACATGTCAAGCGGCAGGTGTTGCCGGCTTTTCCAACAAGATCCTATCTATTGCCTGCTTCACGTTCGTTTTGAATGTATCACACTGCGTCATTGTAACGCTGAGCGTTGGCACCATTCCCCGGTCCTGAGCAGATTGGGCCAGAGACCCACGCAGCAGGTCCACTATGGCTGCGTTGGTCATCTCTTCCCACCCAGTTTCGTCCGAGTCAATCACTTCTGCCGGGATGCAAGCACAGATCTCGTTGAATCTCTCATCTGTCATTAGCGGACAATGGCACCTGCATGACACACTCCTTGGCATAGCAGTGCTGATGGCCGGCTGCCGCACATAGGGCGCCAGAGGGGCCCATACCGGATGCACAGCTGCACTAGCTGCACCGCGCAGGACAATTCTCGACAGGCAGCTTGTAGAAATGCTTCTACAGCCACCAGTTTGTCTGAGAGGACCACGACGTGGTCATACGTCTCCTCCATGACCGCACTCAATGTATCCACAGAGCTTGGCCGAGCCTCCCGGAACTTGCTGAGAAGGCACTTTTGCACCACCCGGAACTGCACACATGCCTCGGTGCCTCAATCCCCTACTCACCAAAGCAGCTGGCCACCGTGTTGCAGTATTGTGGCAAGGATGAGAATAGGCACGTGCCACTATTTGGGGAATCCGCAAGCATGGATCTGCAGGCAAAACATCAAATATATCATTGACCCACTGAGTTCCTTCAAAACAGCATCACCAATACGTTGTGCCCAATGCAGCAGAACAGTGCAGGTGTGTTCTTGTGCAATGACTTGAAAATTTTACAAGGCAATGAAAGGCCAAGCGCTGCTCACACCTGAGCTGCAGCTTGCTCTAGCTGGTCCGCAACACGCCGTTGCTTCAGCCGCAGCCCAAAGTGCCGATCAATGCAATCCAGCAGCCAGTGGACAGGTACTCCTTCTTCAAGCTGCATTGAGATCTTGGCTCCCATCGTATTCTGGTAGTGCGCTCTTAGCCGGTGCACGAGCTCTGTCAGCGGCAGAAGCAGAGCAGTGTACGAAGTGCCTTGAAGTCGGTACTTGCTGTTGCTTTTGCTAATCAGTATTGTGCACTCCTCCCGGTTGGGAAAGCGCATACTCAGCACAGAGTTTGCGTTTGCATGCTGCAACACCAGGACACGTGGTGTTGTTTGCCTTGAGTGTCACATGCCCTACTGTAGGGGGACAGCACACCCTCACACCTGTTGGAACCTCTCCTAACAAGCCAAATTTCCCCTGCAGTGCTTTGGCTGGGCAGGCAGCGGTGAGTATCGCACCATGGCTGATTGAGGAGGTGATGACTGCACAAGGTCCTCAAAGAGGGTGACTACCGGTGCTGGCGCCTCACTGATTGCGAGCGTGAGCTTTTGTGCATTGCTTTTGACTGGTGGCACTACGTGAGCAAAAAGCGCGAGTGGTAGTTCAAATGAGTGGGTGCTGCAGAAGATATTCCCCTGTGCGTCATTAAAAGCTGCTTCCACTGTAACCTGCACAACCACTGGGTTGTCGCAATCACTTGGAAGCATGAGAATTGGCGTCGACAGACGCTAGTCCACTCACAGCACATCTAGTATCATTCCACATGGGTGAAGACAGTCGTCTTGACATATCTTGACATATCAGTTTGTTTGTTGCACAGCTGTCAGTCCCCATGCAGTCGTGACACCGCGATCGCCCTCTGACCGTGCTGCTGAGAGCTGACAAACTGTAACAATCTGGCAGCATCATTGTCAAAAAACACGCACGTCCAGATTTTCATTCACTGCAGCCCTGCCAATCAGGTGAATGCATGAACACCAAACATCATGCCAGGTCAGCCTGCACCACACGAGAATCAAACCTGACGCGTCGACGGAACCGCCACTGCGGCATACAAGAAGCGCAAGCTGATCATGCACGGAGTTCCCCTCCCAGCTGGCAGGTGGCTGATAGTATTGCTCCCGTCCTCTTCAAGTTCAACTGGCCATGTGGCCTGCACAGTCAGAACCACCCCAGCAACGGCCTGGCTGCCCGTGTTCCGGACATACACTCTCACGTCACACATCCGAGCCTCTACACCCTCCACATCTTCACCAAACTCCTCATGCGTGGCCACGACTTCAGGGACCTGCATGTGCCCGCATGCCGGTGCTTAATCTGGTAGAGAAAGACGGCAGACGGAGCGGACAAGAACAAGAGGGGCGGGCACCTGCGAGTGCAAGGACACGTCGTAGCGAGGAACGCCCTGAGGCTGGCCAGGAGTGGATGAAGCCGGCCCCCTGTCACGAATGATACGCATCAGCTCTTTCCGGCGCTGCTGTATTGTGTCCCAGTCAGGCTCCCTGCCGTCTGAGAGCCCGAGAACTGAAGATGGTGGAGCGGTTCCAAGATAGCAGACACTGAGCAGGCCTTCATCATCAAGGACCACGATCGCTGCATCCAGGGTTCCAACAGTAGCTATCGCAATTGCCACTGGCACTGTATGGCCCTTGGCAAGCCACACCACCCGGCCACCTCCGTAGATGATAAAGTTGCACGTGTGCGTTGCAACGATTAGATTTGCATTCGCGGACGGCAGCCTGCATCAACGTGCAGCAATCAACCACCCCATGCTTACATGCAGTTTCATCACCACTTTTCCATGCTCAAATGTAGCTCCATCCCCATGTGGAATCATGGAAGGCACCACACGGGGCATGCTGCTGAGCTGATTCGTTTGGAAGGTCACAGGTGTTGGAAGGAAGGTCACAGGTGGAGCCGTGGATCCATCATGTCTGCAAATGCACCAGCCATGGCCCCAGCTACCAGTGACGGAGTCCGCACTTGTAGCTTACCACAGCCGCCGGATGATACTCCAGCCGGCGCTGGGACTTCAACGTGCCTGTTTGGGAGCATGTAATAATAGTTTGCTCGCCAACGATGACAATGTCGTTGCAGCTCTCTTGTGCGTCTGACGCCGTGATTTGAATGTCCACAGCCATTTCCCCCACAAGCAGCTTCCATTGTGGAGTCGGTGTTTTCCGCTTGCTTAGTGTAGGCCCAACAGTTTCAGTCAGAGCATCTGACTTCTTCTGCGAAGCTTGGGTCAGAGACTTGTATGAATAGCTCTGCACCTCAAATGCTGAGCTGCATGTGATGATGCTGTCAGTGTCATGGGCGTATTTCATTGGCCCAGGGACAAGGAAATCCTCCAGGTAGGTAGTTTGTATTAGATTGCCTTCTTCAAAAATGTACAGCTGACCATCATAAGCTTGGACCAAAATACTGTCACAGCCAGGTACACCTCCAAACGGCCCAAAGCACAGGTTTGCTGCAGTGTGCGGAATGGCATTGGCACGCAGAAGCTGCAGTTCCAGGAATGGGACTTCATCATCTGCCGCAGTGCGTGGCCTCGTGACTTGATATAGATTCAGTGTTCGTGGATGAAGGATGGCCAACGTATTGGGCACTCCTGAGGTGAACTTGCCCATTGCAACTTGAAGGATGGGTGCTGTCATCTGCTGCTCCAGCAGTAAATCTGACGGAACATACGATGAGCTACCAGGCTGAAAGATGCGCAAGACTCCGGAGAACGATCCAGTGACAATTTTGGTACGACCTCTCGGGGAGTTGTCAATGTTGCCCAGGCACATAGAACACTGATCGAACTCCTCCACCCCGTCGCCTTGACGAACTCTCCACCACTCTTTCAAAGAAAATAATGACATGATGCGACGCTGTAAGTCGTGACTTGAAAGGCGTGTTTACAAGCAGAGACGAAGGCGATCCCGAATGCTTGCAGGGCGATGCCAGATCAGCTGAGAATGAAGTAATTAGGACGGACACAGGACAACAGCAGATATTTCGGTGATACCCACTTCAGTGTGCATGCTTCGGCCTCGCGGTGATCCCGCAAACTTAAACTTCCCAGCTTCAGTGTGGAGCGAATGTATCGCCGCATCGTGCCCTGGATTTTCAGCGGAGCGTGGCTGCAGGTGTGTTGTACTTCCAACCCTGCCACCTGCAGCCTATGCACAGCCCAACGCAACATCGTGTCACGTTCACCACATTCAGATTGCCAGTTTCTGTTATTAGGCGAGCCTGGGTTAGTGATCACATTCGTTCCCCACAGAGCAGTTGTCCTAGGTCCATCTACTACGCTTGATTCTGAGCGCCATGAAGATGCGGATCCGCTCCAGTCATAAGCCAGCGTTGTCTGCTGGTCATGGTCGGCAGGTATGTCTGTGTATCGTGTATATGCTTGTCTGGTCATTGCGGGTGCATGCGCGCACCCGACTCACGTTGCTGGACATGCGTCCCTTCCAACCCCCATGACGCCATGTTTTAGGAGTGCATTTGCTGATGCTGGTATTAGTAGGCATAAATAAACACCTCGGGACTTGGAATTGCGTTGCATACTGTTGCCGATCATAGCGGCTTCCACACTCTGAGGATAGGCCGACGTTGCCAGAGCTTGGCGCCCGCTTGCAGGCAGTACCTCGAGCAGCCTCCGCGGCAGCACCACCGGCTTCCAAATCAGGCGCGAGACTTGAATTTTGGCTGTATCTGCCGACAAGACGGATTCCATTTTGAATTCGGCATGTGCATGCAGACGACTTCGACTTCGAGAAATATGTCATCGCCACAGCCGTGAAGGTCAACGAAGCCTTGGATGCGGCTGTGCCTATGGCATATCCTGAGACGATTCATGAGTCTATCCGATACTCCTTGCTCGGTGGAGGTAAACGAGTCAGGCCAATGCTCTGCTTGGCAAGCTGTGACATGATGGGGGGCGATGCATCTGTTGCCATGCCAAGCGCATGTGCCATGGAGATGATTCACACCATGTCACTCATCCATGATGACATGCCCTGCATGGTGTGCCTTCTTTCATCTGTGCAAGCTGATGCACCACCCATGCCCACACTCTCTAAAGGGGTGTTTGAATGTGGACATGTTCTGTCAATTGTACCTGAATACCGGGGTAAAAATACACTCGATACTGTAGTCAGCGAAACTGATTGGATTGTCTTTGAATTTTGGTCGGCTGCAAACGCTGCAGCGCTTACTTGTGTAAGCACTGTGCACGATATCTTCTGGTCTTCGAGATGCAGTGAACTTGATGTCGTGAGATGTTCCGTCTCATACAGGATAATGACAGCTTGAGGAGAGGACAGCCGACAAATCATGTGAAGTATGGTGATGATATGGCGCTGCTGGCAGGAGATGCACTCTTGTCATATGCCTTTGAGCACATCGCGCGAGCAACTAAGGCACCACCAGAGCAGGTCGTGAGGGTGATTGCCGAAGTCGGGCGCGCCGTCGGATCTGTTGGCCTCGTGGGCGGACAGGTGTTCACCTCCACCCTGACTGCTGTGCTCACATGTTCCTAATGCTCCGCCTGAATCAGGTAGCAGCTAATTCATGCTTCGCTGTGGCCAATTCTGTACCGTAGCAGAAACATCATGATAACAAGGGAGCAAGAGAGTGACTGACTGCTGGCTGATCTGACGCCAAGCCCTGCCCTCGTCACCATGTACACTGTGCAGCAGCGTCACACAAGTGCGCAGTGTATCTAGATCAACCCTGTCACGAGCTTCCCCTGGGTAGTATCCACTTCCCCTTGGATTTCTGACAGGGAAGTTATAGATTGTACTTCCAAGCAGGTTGTTGATATCCAAAGCGAGACGAAGCGAGTGCCATTGGAGACGCTGGAGTGGATCCACGTGCACAAGACGGCGGTGCTGCTGGAGACGTCCGTTGTGAGTGGCGCCATTGTGGCCGGAGCATCAGATGATGACGTCGAGCGGGTGCGACAGTATGGCCGCAACATTGGTCTATGCTTCCAAGTTGTGGATGACATCCTGGATGTGACCCAGTCCAGTGAGCACCTGGGCAAGACGGCTGGCAAGGATCTCGACTCTGAGAAGTCGACGTATCCGGCGCTGCTGGGGCTTGACGAGAGCCGTAAGATTGCACAGCGGCTGAACGCGGAGGCCAAGGAACTTCTGGAGCCATTCGACGCAGAGAAGCGGGCGCCGCTTGTGGGACTCGCTGACTTTATCTACAGCCGAACAAACTAGTGCAGTGGTGTTCATGATCAGGCCCTCTTGAGTTGCGGATCTGGCTCACGTGGCCAGTGCCTGAAGGTTTGTGAGCAATACAGGGTTATGGCATTGTATGCAGAGTATATCTGTAACTGTGGGATGGTGGGAGATAACATGCTGTGCGCGAGGTATGGGCAGCGGCCATGTCAGTGCACCATGTGTATCACAATCCTGCGCAGTGCACTGACACCGGCTAGGCCAGCTCGTGGGTGTTCGATGTATGGGCAGCGGTCATGCGAGTGCGTGCAACCGTTGTGTGTGGAAGCGACGCTGTCGTGCGGGGTGTCACTTGCCTGGAGTGGAGTGGTCGGGTTGAGGTCCAATCGCTCGGGATACACGACGATGACCGTGCTACACAAGCACAGTGTGCCTCCATCCGAACATGCAAGAAACAATGAGCGTAATGCAATTGTCCGCCCACGATATGAAATGAGGGCATTGGACCCTGCTGGTCATGTTGCAAAGCATGCTTTTGATGACCTGGATGATGAGAATTACCCGGCATGGCTGTGAAGCCGTTGAACACTACAACAGCCCCATACAAGAAGACTGATGTGTACGTCTGTGTATGTCTGCACACGTGAGATCAGGAAGGGAGTAGTGTGGCCAAGCCAGCCTAGCCTCCTAGAGCCAACCCAGCCTCCTAAAGCCAAAGCTTCTCTGGAGCTCTCAAGCTGCGATTACATCAGATTTGCCATCCAGGCATCAAACGGTTGAAAATCTTACGCATTCAATATTTTTGTGTCCCTCCATGCTGCTACTTCAACTCACCTGCCGTGCATGTTGGTTTGCTTCAGACGTTGTTTGGCCCTTGACCTGTGGACCAGTGGACTATACTTTTTTCTTCAGTCTAATCGTACACACGGGCAGGTCAAGCAAACTGTCCTTCTCATCTAGGAATCTTATAGTGGAATAGTGCACTGCACTGGTATATCCATGTGGCATGCCGTGGCGTTTGCCTACAGTTATGTCCACATGGCACAACGAATGCGCTTGAAGCCACAATAAGATAGCGTTCTGAAACGAGGCCGTGATGCATCGCGGTAGATTGGTTTCTGGCACGCCGTGCGTGGATCACAAGCGGTGAAACCGGATGGACTTGGGAATGCGTTGATCGAAGTTTCCTGGCATCTGATTCGTGCGGGCCCGGGTACAGATGCGCACATCGGCAGCCGGTTCGAAATTGCTAGAACGCAGCTACATGATGGCTGATGTATTAACCATTGCCGACCAAAGCCTTGAGCTTTATCAGGCGTTCTCTTGGATCCCGCTGTTCCGATCTGTGTGCTTCAAGACAGCGTGCATCGACCTGCCTGACGGAGTCATGTCCTTCCTGGATGCGGACGGCATCAGCTCTAGGGACATTCCTCTGGCGGTAAGCTCACGCACAGCTTCCTCAGACCTTGTTTTATCTTCCGGTGTCCATGCACGTCGTTCAGCATGTGCGACAGAGATCGTTCAGGTGCCGCGCACTACATCCGAGTCAGACAGCGAAGGGGCAGATGAAGCACAATCAGGAGCAAGCAACCAGAGCGATCGAAATAATCATGACCTTGATGTCTTCAAGCAACAAGTAAATACTGCAATCCATTCTTTGGGGGGTCAGGTTGTGCCAAAACTGAATTGGAGTGCGCCTGTGGATGCACAGTGGATTTCACCAACAGGGCTGCGCTGTCAGAACGCAGACGAAGTTTTGCTCCTTCTGAAGAGTTCTGACCGTGCCGCACACGATCTTGCCTGTGTACTCCAGCTCCAGCAGGCCATACGTGACGGCCCTAAGGATGGTCACCACGGCAATGCAGGCGAATGTATGGACCAAGGCGACCACGCACTAACTGTGCGGCCGCAGCTTGTGCTGAAGCGGTATCATGATCTTGATCATGGCCTGGAATTCCGCTGCTTCGTGCAGAAAGGCCATCTGGCCGGTGTCTCTCAACGAGATCCGACGCAGCAGTTTCCAGCTCTGATGGATGAGCGGCCGGCAATCAAGGCAGCCCTCCTGGAGTTTTATGTAGATAAGATCGCCTCCCGATTCCCATCACGTGACTGTGCGCTTTCACTGGCTCCTATGCACCATCCTTGCAGCCGGAGAGCTCAGTTTGATGCCAGCTTGGGCCTCTTGCCAGATAAATCATGCTGCAGCACGTTCAAGCAACTTTACAGCAGTATGGTCCGCAGTCTGACTGGCATCGGCAACAGCAGGTGCAACGATTGTTCCTGGTGCAGATGTGTTCGATGTGTATGTTACCCCAAAGAAGAGAGTCTGGTTACTTGACTTCAATCCTCCCGGTGGCACAACGCAGCCACTCCTATTTACATGGCCAGAGCTACATCAAGCTGCAGAGCTGATGCAAAGAATACCAAATGGCAGCAGTTGTGACTTTGAACTGCGTGTTGTCACCGGGAGCATGCACGTTCAAGCAGGAGCACAGAGTGTGTTCGGCATGCCGGCTGACACGCTACAGCTACACGGGATGACATGGGGAGATGTCATGCAGAACCTGGAGAGCGAAGTCTCAAAACAGAATTTACAGGATGGCTAATCTCCAAAAGAGGGTTGTGACACAGTCTGCAACTGACAGTTCCAGCAGGAAGAAGCCAGGTGGGTCTATGTCTCCTATTCTTAGCGTGGCAAATGCTATTGCAGGCACCATAACATGTTGCAAAGGTACACATGAGATACGTGTTGACATCTAGGCTGCACTGTGCAGGCGGCATTTGTGACCTGGTTCAAACTGCGACTCTGATGAGCACAAGCTAGTGCTGATGTACATGTGATGACCAGCGTGCACCCCATTCGTGCTTGGTACTCATCCAGACAACATCGAGGTAGGCCGTCATGCACGCCGATCAACATGGACACATGTGAGTGTCATTGAAGCCTAGTTCTCCACCATTCTGACCAGCGCATCCAAGTTAGTGGAATGTAGGGCAGGGACGTCAACCTATTGCATGATATTCTGGACACAGGTCTGTTCGTGGACCTTACTTGCCCTGTTCTAAGAGGGTCTCAACTTCTTCCAAGGTCTTGGCAACGAACTTGACTTTCTGTTTGGGCAGCGGTGCTGCCCCATTGCTATTGACATGGCCTAGCACAGCATCGACGGCCACGTACATACGCTTGCCAGCTTGACCTGTAACAGTTGGCAGATGTCTTCCAGTTGATGTCATGACACCATTTTCACACTTGCGGCCGACCTGTTCCACAGCCGGGGTAAACTGAAGTGGTAAGGCAAACAATCGTAGTATCAGCCGAGTGGTTCTAGCGCAAAGTACGGGGAGCACCTGGGGCTGATCCACCCTTTGCGTGAGCTGCAATCCATGCTTTACTCTCGGCCTTGATCTCATTCAGTGCTTGAATACGCTGCTTGTCAAACGGATCCTGCAAGAACACTGAAAAATGTCGGACTACCAACAAATGGCCTTCGGAAGGAGGCCAGCCACGTCGGGGTAGCGGATAAATCCTGCTCACAGCATCATCCCTAGCGTTGAGCTCTACACACCAGCATCATGTAGTCGTTGATTGTCGTAGCAAGCGTCCGAGTTTCATCAACAAATGCTGGGCTCAGTGTATTAGCAAATGCAGGCGTAGCAGCCGTGAGGCTGGCAATTGCTAAAAAAGTTGATCTCCTGGTTTGCACCGAGTCGCCGCTGTGTGGTCTGGCGTGCACGCGCTGAGAAGCCTTACGTTGCCTGCATGAAACCCGCAGCTAAAAAAATGTTACTTCAAAACGATGCACAAGCCGCACATTATGGTATTCGTGTCGTTTTTCGGGGCTGCGTATGGCGCGGCAGCTGTGGCAACTGATCGTGTGGTGCACAGCCGGAGCAGCGAGAATCAAAGGTTTGTACCTGAGCGGCGCACGAACTGGGTTGTGCAGCAATTGCCGTCCCACTTGAATACTCATGTCAGCCTAATCGTGTGATCAATGTATCAGCAGCGGCACGGAAGTATAAGGGGACGCAGTGGAAAAGTACAATTTCAGAGCAAAACTTGACCCGTGGAATAAAGGATCTTACGCACGAACATTTACATTGATATTGTGTGGTTTGGAAGCAACAAATGTCCATTGAAGACATGCTGGAGGAGGTCAGCTTGGTCCGAATGCATTGAGTGTCGTTGAGGGCGCGGATCTGTCCATGTCACACACAAGATCGCAAGAAAAAAGATCATGCCAAACAATCGAGTGTTGATGCCGGCTACACCTTTGGCATGGCTAATTCATTGCTGCGGTTGTAAGTAGTGTGTCTCGTCTTACGAGGTAGCCGCTAAAAATTGTCAACACGCTGAGTAGATTGTGCCTTGTATGATATGTCCCCACAACTGCACGCATTACAGCCCTTGTCACTGACAATTTTCTACCGGTGAAATAGACAGCGACTTGGCGGAACTTCACGCCGTTTTCACGCCCTTCTGCTCCACATGCAACACACTCACGCTCCACATGGGGCAACTCGGAAGATACAAATGTCGCGGCATAAGATCGCTAACTCGCACTTGAACAACCTGGGATCGGGGTCCAGCCGTGTCACTCAATTCTGCAATGTTCGGGGCCGTGCGCCAGCAATTCGATCGGTCATCACCCATGCAGCGTCCCTTGGCGATGAGGTCGCTGTATCGGGCCTTGTTGAGGCAGGCTTCGAATATGGACTATCATGTTCGCAAGGTCCTCGCGAGGCGATGGAAGATGAATTGTGCGTTGTTGAATTTTCGCACAGCATCTACGCAGGTGCGCCCTGTGACTGAACTCAATGTTCTCGGCGACCTAGCATAGCAGTATTTTGTGTATATTAAACGGAATACGTGCTTTTGCGGACAAGTAAGCCAGCGGTGTTGCTACGCCATCGTTCAAAGTCACCTCATTTGCCCTGGTGCCTGCAGCGGTTTTCGACGGCCATGGAGGAGATGCAGTGGCGCTGTGGCTGAATGAAAACCTTCACGAGTTTGTGAGACCTGCATTGGCGCAGTCCAACAATTATCAGGCTGCAATGGAGGCTGCATTCCTTGCAGCTGATACTGAAATTCTGGACTACCTGGAGCGCGAATCGGCAGAGGGTGAGACGATCACCGGTGCAGGATCCACTGCGTCTGTGGTGGTAGCTCGTGCAAATGAAATCATCACTGCAAATCTTGGTGACAGCTCGGCCATCCTGATGCGCCGTGGACAGCAGCTCATGCTCACCCAGCCTCACCGCGTCTGTGGCAAGTATGGACCATCGCAGCCTGAGCGCTGATGTTCCTTGCATCCATAGCCATTTTATAGCCATATAGTCACGTAGCGCCACTTCGCTCTAGTTCTAGAGTCCTGGCCGGTGCGTTCACGTCGCAGAAGCGTGTTTCTATCGATCGTAGCTGATGGCGTCTTCTTTTGCTGCAGGTCTGCAGTTGCCCAGGCAGAAATCCAGCGGGTGCTGGACTGTGGCGGCTGGGTTTCACGTGATGGCCGTGTGTGTGATGTGCTGGCTGTGTCCCGCGCCTTTGGGGACTGGGAATTCAAGGGCAAGGGCTTATCCACGCTGCTGAAGGCAGGGGTGGAAGAGGAGTGGTGGGACCAGGATTGGGCCGACTCCGTCTCTTTCTCAGCAGACCCTGTCATTGCAACGCCTGCGGTTACACAGACAGCGATCAGCGCTGAGGCTGGAGACGAGTTCCTGGTCGTGGCTACTGATGGATTGTGGTATGCGTCAACCGGTGCCGCAGTCCACTATGCTGTTGTGATCAAGCATGCCAGCTTTATGGTCTACATCAGCGCCCACTGTGCCGCAATGAGCCGCAAGATTGCATGTCCTGCAATATTATGCTGCCAGTGAAGTTTTTTTTAAGCTGGACTCTTCATGATGCGCAACCCGGTGCGGTAGCAAGTGACCGTAGATCTTGATTCGTTGATTTCTGTACAGGGATTTCTACTCCCAAAACGATGCAATGCGATACGCAAGAGAGGCGATCAAGGCAGGAGTCGGTGCTCAAGATGTTGCAGACAACCTGGTTGACAGGTCACTGAAGCGGTATACATCGGACAATGTTGCGGTGATTGTTATCAAATTTCCTTGGGGCATCTCGCAAGGCCAAACAACCAAGAGCAAGAAGTTCATGGGCATGTTCTAACCCGTGAATACAGCATGGACCCCTGAAATATCGATGGGGCACACATGTAGGCAGTTTTCGGGAACAGAGAGTAAGGAGCTACTGTAAGTTCGCTTCAACTCAGTGACTTCTAGTATATCATACGTCTGCGGTCATGGCACTGCCCTTGTGTTGGTGAGAACCCGCGTGGCCTGAACATGGCGTCAGTGGGAGAGTGCACCTGAGACCACGACGAATATGCTTAGTTTTCCTGGGGTCTTCCTTCCAACGGCCCGGTTGACTCCATCGATCTGTAGCCCAATATAACGCCATTCAGGTCCGCTCTGCGCGTGGTCCAGACGTTCTCGCATGGGATCGCTGTGCGTTGACGCGGGCATGCCCAGTTGTCACCCATGGGACTGAGCACAGAAGATGTTTTTTGCCTGGACGTCTTTGTCCAGGATGTTGAAATTTTATCGCGTGACACAAACTCCCATCATGGGAACGCCATGGCACTCGCTTGCCGCTTCTTGGACTATCCGTTGTTCTTCATCCATGGGCAGCCTATGCACGACTGCTTGCCGCGGTGCAACTTCAATGCCGGCAAATCTTGCGCACTGGCGGAGTCCAGAGAAAATCTAGCAGGCATAATCTCAAAGGTATGATGTGTACACCGACCCACAGCACCGCACACCGCCCAGGCAAAAACAGCGTACTGCGATACAGATTCCACTATACGTTCTCCTCGTCACTTTCAACAAAGGATCACGACCTCAGTTACTTGGAGCTGGAGCCGCCAAGCTGAGAATAGATCGTCCAGGGAGCAGCACACCTGGTGAACAGCACCTGGTTGCCCTGCATGATCCATTTGGCCACCATATAGCGCATGCCCGGCTTCAAGTTCAGCTCAGTGACCACGGTACATCGATGCATCCCCATTTGCTGTGGCAAAGCTGCACTGATCATCCCAAAAACGGCGTCAACCCAGGATGCGGTAAACATCTGCAAAGCAGCCGTGTCAAAGCTTCAAGGCAACCATGGAACCAGCCAGAACTGACTGTACATGTTGAAAACGCCTCAGAGGCGGACTATGCTCCAAAATCACTGCATGTGCATTGTCACGTGCCTTCACCATCTCCTCCGTGCTGTCCAGCATCCCCGCCTCGCAGGCGTCGAAAATCGCCTACGAGCAGGAAGCCCATCAAAGGTGCCCCAAAACCATCCAGAGTCCGTCCGATGTCCACACCTCGTCCCCACAGAACAATTCCGCCGCCCCCTGGCATCCATCGGATGTATCCTCTGTCAGCACCCAGCACGCCAGCTCATCGACCGGATGCCACCTCAACCAGACGAGGCCCCCCACGAACTGCAACAGCTGCCACGCAAGTCCCCTCTGACCGTCATCCATCTCAACGCAGTAGCAGCGGGAATCGGCGTTCGGGCACATTCAAACCCTCCAAGGCATCCCACCGGTCCAGCGGATCTGGCCGCAGCATAGCCAGCTCTCGGAAGATCAAGGCAGCCAAGCGCCACGGCGTCGCCGCACAGGTGTACCAGCAGCGCCTGGAGAGGCAGGCAGAAGATCCGGCCGCTTCCAACCAACTGTGTGGGCCTGCTCATCATGGCACAGCTGCAGCAAGCACTGTTGGCAACCAGAGGCAAGCACGGCCACCTGAACAGCAGCCGCCACATGAGACCCCGCAGGAAGGCCTCAGGCCACTCAGGGCGTGCACGGTCTGCAGTGGGCCGAATCACTTCAAGCAGGCTGGAGTCCAGGAGATCACAGCGGTGGCATGCGAGATGATGACCCTCGTGTCGATGAGGGCCGCGATGTCTCAGGTCATGGATGGCCTTGTGCATCAGTGGCAGGCTGGCATCACACAGTCACTGCCCCTGCACACTCAGTCGGCTCCAGCGGCAGCTGTAGCGGCAGCGGCACCCGCCACGGCATGTGCTCCACGTGATAGCGCGATGCAGCACCCAGCCGGAGCGGTGCCGACACCGCAGGCCTGCCAGCGCAGCCCGGCAGCTGCAGAGCACCTGTGCCAGCTCGGCACCGCGCCAGGACATACCCAGCACAGCAACACACCGGCACGCAATACAGTGGACGGTGTTATGCATGCAGCGCCGGCAGGCACCGGCGCATGGCCACCCCATGCGGGTGCCCGTGCAGCGCGTAGCTCGGCACCATGTGCGCCTGTGGTGCAGCGCTGTGACAGTCCCTCAGAGGTTGTGGCGGTGGACTTGGCTCCATGGCCCGACACGGCCGCAGCCACAATGCAGAATGGCAGCCATGTGAATACGACAGTCCGGTCGCCTGCACCACACATGGACTCTACTGGAGTGTTTCCGGCCACTGATGTGCTGTGCCGTGGGGGTGCACCTGGTGCACCAGTGCCTGGGGGTAGTGCGGGTTGTTATGGACAAGGCAATGAACCTGTGGAAGCACAGGGGTCCGAAAACGGCGATGGCTTGGGAGAGCCCGACTGCTTCGCAGAGTCTGCAAGAATCGGATGGGCGCGGGGGCCAGCTACGGAGGACATGGGGTGGGAATTGGATCACCGTCAGGATAGGCAGCAGCTGCCGGGGGATGTGGTCAGCATGGATGTCGGTGTTGAGCCTATGTGTGACTTGATTCCAAAGGGTGTGGTTTTGCGGACAGAACGTGAAAAATGTGATGACAGGCACACTAGGCGTGGTACAGACGAGCATGTGGCTGCGGCAACAATGTCTGGAGTAGACCGATGGGATGGACACTGCTTGCTGAGATCAAGCACGTGTGATCAGAAGCAGGATGATGCTAAGGATGCCACCTCAGCATGGAGTGACAGCATCGATGACCAAACGGCGCAGGTGCGAAAGGTGCATGTGGACTTTGGGGATACCAACACAAAGGTTGCAGTGTGTATTGGCATTGTGTGCAGGGTACTGTCAAGTTGAAGCAGCAGTCAGCGCTATCTATTGGCCGGATGGAAAGCATCCGCACAGAAATATCAGGAGCCGCAGTGGAGGGTGTACCAGATCTGGTGCGTGGCACAGTCCCAGGGGCATCACGCTCAGAGAGTGGCACTGAATCATACTGTTTTCAGGCTAAGCAGCAACAGTCGTCAAGCGGAGAGACCGACTACACAATTGCATCAGAGTCCGGCTTCAGCTCGGTGTCTGGTGGAACAGCGTTGGGGAAAGCTCAGAGCTCGACCATCCCCAAAACTCAGCCAGAAAGCCGCTTACTTCCTCCTCGGTACGCTGTGCTCATAGCCTCCACTTGTGAGAACACCAAGGCTAACAGCCCGTCAAAGTGATATGCCCCTGTCACAGCCAGCTTACCGGTGCATGTGCAGGGCCGCATCTGCAGTCTCGATGTCAGGGTCATCCTTGTCAGGCAGCATAGTGTCTGATGACTCAATCTCTATAGCGGGGACAGATGTGTCTGCACGGCCACAGCTGAGGTCCCCCAGCATGGCCCCAATAGTTGCTACGCAGTCACAGGCCGCACTGGCTCAGCCCAGGAGCCCCACCGCCTCTCCACAGGGCACAGCCGCAGGCGGCGGCAGAGGTCCCCATTCATCTTCCCCTGCACGGAATACACAACAATTACTGCCACAGAGGTCGGTGAAGATCTCCTCTCCAGTGCCTCAGGTGGCACACAGAGATGCTGATGGGCCTATGCAAAGCTCGCAGGATAGCAGCTCGGAGTACGACTCTGCCATCGATGACAGCAGCGCCAGCTTCATTTCGGCACCTGCGGCCTCGGCAGCCGGCGTGAACGGCAGCCCAGTGGCAGGCAGAAAGAGCAGCATGTTGCCTACTGAACTAGCGAGGGTGGACAGCGAGTCTGAGCTCGGTGTTTCGGCGTTGGATTCATCATCAGAAGACGGCGACAGCTCGTTCTCCGGGTGTGCATGTCTCCCCCTCGCACCATGCATTGCGGCCGTGCACAGCTAGGATGCATGCAGTGCACTGTTTGCCTCAGCGCAGGTCCGCTGTACCAGATAGCGGCTCCCATCCGGCGACAGTGTCATGCTTGATCACTCAGGTAGCACGCCCTGGCGCGGCACATGTACCACATAAAAGCGCTAACAACGCATGGAAGGGCGCGCATATGCCATGGGAGGCTCCCATCCGGCCTACTGGCCTGGGGGGTGACCCATGCCTGTGCCGAATCTGTGCTCTCTGGCTTGAGTTCAGAGATTGCCCAGCACTGATACACGCCTGGTACATCCCATGCAGCAGCATGTCCTGCATGGAAGCCTTGAGAAGTTTACTCGCGTGTTGAGTTTTCTGCGTGTCTGTAGACTGAAGCGCTCAGTGTAGTGAACAGAGCGACGTTGTGCAGGTGCAGTGATGATTCACGGGCAATCGCAGCAGCCGCGCCAGGGTTCGGGAGGCAGCCAGAGGAGCTGCCAGGGGAAGACGGGTCTGGCCTCCTGGGCCTTCAGATGCTCAACGCGTATGCTCGCGGCGGGCTGGACAGGAGCGACATGCACTCTGGCGAGGCCGGCAGTGCGCGGACGTCGGATATTGACCGGAGCCTGGGCGGCGGCAGCAGCTCTTCCAGCAGTTACAATGGTGGCGCCACGACCGCGGCGTCGACGTCATACAGTGTCACTGACAGTGACAGCGGTTCGGACGACGGCTTCAGTGACATGGAGTGGTGAGCGATGTTGTGTGGCCACGATAGTGAGGTGGGTGTTAGGGTGTCATGTTACTGAGGGGTGGCACACGGCACAATCGGTGATACTGTGACGCTGCGGACGACGGCTGATGTTCCTGTCATGGCATTTAAAAGCATAAAGTACAGCTGTATGTCCGGTCTACCCGGCAGACCTGAACCATCTGGCACCAACTTGCTAGATGACTGATTATGGCTGCTTGTGTACGCAGCATGCACCACAGGCCCGTATCGACTGCCGATGTTGCTTTGTGGTCCCAAGATGGTCCACTATCACGAATTCTATTGCAGTGCCATTGTCGCCCTTCTTGCCGGTTCCTCAGCCTGGCTTCGCCTACCCCATGCACATGGATCAGAACTCATGTAACCCTCTATGAACCTCTGCGATGCTACGCAGTACTCCTGTCCTATCCTGGCCAACAGTTCTGAGCCCTCCCTTACCTAATTTCACCAAGCCGCGCTCGATTGCAGGACTTGTCTCCGCATCTAACGCAGTTATTGAGCATGGCATGCTCGGCACTGCCTCTGCGTGCTGTGCTGCCCCCCTGGCTACTTCCCCAGGCACTCTGTGCGACACTATGTGGCGAGAAATTGCCACGCTGCCATAGGGCTTATTTGCTCTTACGCGCTGCCGGCTGCTGCACCTGCAGCGAGCACGCAGCTAGCCACCGTGGCGGCAGGAGGTGCTTCACGGGGTGCACTGCAGCTGCATCGCCTCCCAGTCCTGATCGATGAATCGCTGCAGCTGGGACGGGGGAATGCACATGGCGAAGAACGCGTTCTTGGACAGGCAGATGGCGGTGCTGTTCGCGCACGCGCTCACCCTGCGGCGCCCGCCTGTCATGCCGCCACAGCGCTCAAACAGCGCCACGCCCACCTCCTCGCACGCCGGCGCCATCATCGCGTTGCCGTTGCCGATCATGTTGCCGTCAACCACGATCTGCACCCCGATCGTGATCTCCACCGGCGTGGTGATGGCGACAGCGTCGTCGCAGCCTTCTGTCACGACGTTGATGCTCACGTTCACCGGCACTTGCACCTGTACACCCAACCTTGAGATGTTTGTTGTTCCGAAGCATACAACCTCCACACCCCCCACTGGTGCGGGCACGGCATCATGGGCGCCACGTGCACATCTCGATGTTGCCGCCGCATGCAACAGCTCCACAATTCAACCTCATCAGTTACGGTGTCCAAGGTGACCAAAGGTGCACCAGTGACAGAAAACAAGATCAGGTGTATCTTGCCACCGCAGCCAGGCTGGCATCGCCCACAGCAACACATGGGGGTGGAAAGCAAGGCTCGTCAGCCGCCGGTGCCACCAACAAGGTTCTCCCAATAAGAACCACACGAGCGAGGGGAGCCTGACCGGCTCGTTCCGACGGACCAGCGCTGCCGCCCGCGACCTGTTTCACCCACCACCCGACCGGCAGGGGACAGGGCTGCTCACAGCGGCGCACAGTACGGCATCAACCCTTGCATAGCACCCCGACATGATGCCCACGCGACACTAGATGTCGCCGCAGCTCCCATCGACATGCGCTCATGGTACCGCCGGCTGCCACAAGCGGTACGCAGTGCCATCGCGAGGCCCGCTCGCAGCAGCCGCTGCGGTGGCAGCGGCCCGGTGGCAGCGGTGACGGCGAGGCGCACATTGAAGATGGTGCCTGCGGCGTTCAGGGAGGCGTCGAGGTCGTTCATCAGCGCCAGCGCGACATTTGTGGTCACAGGGACCGCATTGCCATCCTCGTCAAACGCGGTGCTGTTCACGAGCGCCGAGATCGGAATCGTGGCCGTCGTCTTGTTGCCCGCAAACTCAAACTCGAGGTTTGTCAGGAACGCCTCGTTCACTACCATCGTATCCTCGGCGGCCTCTGCCGCAGAATCGCAAGGGGAGTCGGGGGTGTCCTGGAAGCGGCGGATCCGCGTGAGCATCGCAGGGTGGAGGATGAGCTCATCTGTGACGATCAAGCTCCCACGGCCGCCGCAGACGCTCGTGCTGCTCGGGGCGAGGCCGACGACGTTGTTGGAGTCCCCGGCGGCGTTGAATACCTCGGCAAAGGCGTCGCCGGCGGCATCTGTGAAGAGGCCCAGGCTGAGGCCCGCCTTAGTCGCCGGAGGGGAGAAGGTGATGGGGTCTGTGGAGAGATCCGAGGGCGAGACCTGCACGCCTGTGATCACCCACGACGCGACAATCTGCAGTGCAGCCAGGCGGGTGGGCATGCAGACGTGGGGCGATGATAGGCTGCCACACCCCTTACAGGCCACATGACTCCGGTGGTTCTTAATCTGTGGCATACCCTGGAGGGAGCCCTGTTAATGGGGGGTGGCAAGCTTGTGTTCCTTTGCCACGCATGCATGGAGACTCGCGGAGGTGAGACGCGCAGGTGCCCGGGACGTGCGCGCCGAAGCTGGTGATGCCGCGGGCTGGTGGGCTCAGCTGAATCCCGGAAAGCGCGCCCAGCAATAACTATCGTGAATCCAACGTTGCGCATAGGCAGCGATGCATGCACAGGGAAGGGCGCACGCTCGCGAAGGCGGTCATGGGCAGCGTCTCGCATCCTTCAATCAGCAGCAGTTCAGAGAGGGCCAGCGCAGCACCCTGAGACGGCGCCAACAATGTGAATTCGCTGGTGCTGTCGATGTCAAGTACCTGCACGCATGTGAATGGTACATCACGTTCTCGGCAGCCCGTCCTCCGAGCACGGACGTCTACGCGCCCTCCTGTGTAACTAACTGAGTAACCGTCATTGCATTCCACACACTCAGAGGCACGATCGCACGAACGCATGGCACACGCCGCCCACAGGTGAGCAGGCAGTCAGAGCCAATTTGGAATGCGTCGATCTGCTTCGTACCGCTGCCGTGTTGGCCAAGTGTGGCAGTTCTGCGAGTATATCTTCCATGCAGGCCTGCAAGCGCAGTGATTTGGTGTCAGACGTCGATGAAGAAGACTTCGATCAAGGCAATGTGATATGCTTCTGAGGGCAACCATCCTCGCCAGTTGCACAATCACGGAGAGGCCGGTGGTCACCTCGCTGATTCTTGCGGTAGCCACGCTGGCCGCAAGCAGGACAGCCCCTACCAGGCCAAGCGTGTACGAATAGCTCATATCTATGTGAAGTGATAAATGGTATCAAATGAAATCGAGCGGGGTGCAGGCAAGCGAAACCTTCGTCTGCTGTGTCAGAAACTGTATAAATCCCTCCTTCTGCACATCCAGCCCTGATCAAACACAATGCCTTCATTGCCATTCACGAACTACATGTCTGAGCTACCGAGCGTCCGTCGCAGCTGCCCAGGCGCCTTCCAAAGCCTAGAAACCACACCGTCGCATGCATGGCTCCGTGATGGCGAATATCTATGCATGCTGAGAAGAATTTGAAACACAATCCCCCAAACTCACATGATGGTATATACACATGTTTTACGAGAACCCATCGTACGCGAAATTGTTCATAACATAATTGTCCAGCTCTGGAACTGTGAGTGCACTGCAGTTTGCGGGCAATCGCAGTTTGCGCGCTCACAAGCTTAAGAGGACCTATATTCCCAAGTTCTTTCTAGTTTCCAGCCGATGAACAGTGCATTAGCCGTTCGCTGTAGGAACAGGCGGATCGGTGCTTTCGAGCCTGGGGTCCGAATTCGAGTGCTCGTGCACTCGATAACGTTATAATTATCCGCAACGATGCAACACGTCGTGTGCGGTCTGTCGCACAGCTGACCATGCATATGGCCAAACGCATGTAACTCTGGATTCATACGGCAAAACGCATGCAAAACTGGATCCATGAAGAGCTGGTGTGAAGATGTGAAGTAGGTAGCCTAGGGAAGCTGCGGAGTTTCGCACGCCGGCCTTGATGGCCTGGCATGTACACACAGATCTAGGATCTAGCCCTTCTTCCGCAGGGCTATGCAAGAACTGGCCTCCACAACCGCCACCTCCGTGCCAGGCTGTCCCCTCGCCCCCTCC
>JAUMHO010000008.1:3022128-3033834 GCA_032360965.1 Ulva armoricana
GTCAGGCTAGACGGCCTGATCCGCCTCTGCAGGCTCTGTTCCAAACCCTGACCGCTTCCGGGCGGCGCCGCCAGCGACGGCGGCGCGCGCACGCGGGATAGCGGCGGCGTTTAAGGGACCAGGGATTCAGGCCCCCCTAACACACTAGCAGTGTGGCTCTAGTTCATGACTGACTGCGACATACCATGTCACGTCCCGGCATCTGCAGCGAGGCCAGCTCTCCTGCCCACCTTCGCTCTCTAGAGTTCTGCAAGGCAGGTTCTGCAGGGGGTGCCCATGGGAGGCCATGTGAACGGTATGCGGCGCATGATTGCCTCGGCGGCTGTGCAGGTGAGGGCTCGGGTCTGCACGGGCTGCCTGGCAAACTCCGTGATGAAGCTGTCCATCCTCAGCACCCAGCACGACGCTCTGCTGCGGAAGGTGTCGTTTGCTGACGCCACAGCCAGCTTCGAGCAGCTGCCTCCAGAGACGCTGCGTTGCTTGTCGGAGCTCGCGGACTACGGTGAGGTGTCGGCGCTCGAGGTGAAGCAGATCGTGGACAGCCCTTCGCTCGCAGAGGAGCCGGCGGTGTGACCCCCCTGCTCTTGCAATCGACCTGACCGGGGCCCTTCCCACTCTGCCCTGGCAGGCCCGGCAGCCTTGTGGGCGGCGAGGCAGCTGCCTCGAAGTCATGTGTGCCAATACACAGCCCAACGTGCATGTCAACTGCCTAAATCCCACCGGCACGAGACCCATCTGCAGCGGTTGCAAGGCGCCTGCCTGATGCCAATGACCTAGAAGGTACGCATGCAAAAGGCATTCGGGGCCAGCATGATTTGAACATGCCGGTCTTCCAAAAGCGAAAGACGCATCGCAGCATGCTCATTTGGTTCAGGTGTACCTGGGCAAGGATGAGAAGATGGTGGGTGAGGCCGTGGGTTTGATGGAACGAGACATAGCTGTGCACTGCGGGGACGTGATCATGTCCTGCAGCGTGCAGAGCAGAGTAGCAAGGGGGGACCTGTTGGCGACGCTGCAGGCGGTTGTGCACAGGGTCAGCCGCCCAGCTCATGGGCGAGCGGCCAGCGGAGGCAAGAGAAACCACTAGCCATTACCATCAAGTGTCAAATAGAATTCAAGTGTACAACAATACCACGCCTATTGCGCCACTGCCACCCGTGCACGCTGAGTGCGCTTCGCATGCTGTGCTCTGCCTGCCCGCTCGCCTTCCACAGGCAGCCGGCACCGCGCCGTTTCATCAAACTAAGCAGCTGCCATAGCAGCCCACAACGCAGCATCACACACATCGCTACCGTACTACCCCCAGCCACCGCAGCCCACTGTCAACTCCCGCCTGCATCACGAAGGCATGCACCACGTCCTCCGCGCCACTTCCTTTGCGCCCACCCCACATTCGGCTTGTGACGGGATCCCGGCCACGCGGAAGCCGCCAACACCGCCACCGCATCGGCGCCGGTTGCGAATGGCGTGCTTGGGGCAGTGCGGGGTTCGGCAGAGTGTCGCATGCTGGCAGGGGTTGTGGGTGGTCGGATGCCTAGCCCTCCACATCAAGGGTGAAGGAGACGTATGGGTACAGGTCTGCGTCAGTGGAGGCGCCTCCGACGTCGTCCGATTTGTAAAAGCGTGCGCCGTAAAGGCCGACGCACTCCGCGAGACCTTTGCGGAGGCGGCTCTCGTGCCGCTGCTGCGGTTCGATGAGCGCGCCGAGGAATTTTGGGGGCAGGCCGTAGCGTAGCACAGACTCCACGAAGAGGCGCACGGCACAGATGTGAATCCACGAGGAGAAGGCCTCGCCGAAGGCGGTTCGGCACCACGCCCCGACCTCTGCCTTCTTCTCCTCAAGCTGGTCATGCAGCGCCAGTGTGCGCTCCTCCGCGTTGAGCGCGTTTGGCTCCTCGTTCTCACTTGCGCCGGCGTACTCGCGTGTCTGCAATGCGGCGAGGATCAGTGCGTGGTGCTGCCAGTCACGGCCGTTCGCGGCAACACGGGCAATGAGAGGATGGCAATGGCATGCCTGCGCGTCGGGCGGAACGACAGCACTTCGCTGACAACGATGCGGATGCGGGAGGATGGGGTGAGCATGTAGGTGCGGGGTGTGTTGCAAAGTGGGTCAGTTCGGGCTGTGGCAGTGGGGGAGCGCACACCTGGCAGGATTTCAAGCGCGCTGCTGATTTGAAGTCATCCAGCATGCGGCGGAAGATGATGACCCGCACGAGGATGTACTCCCCATCACGTGCCATTTCTTTAGCAGACCTGGGCACCACCATTTCGCACCATGTTTCATAGGATGACAGGAAGTCTTTGTGTGCATATTGAGGTACCGTGACAACAACCGTCATCAAGTTTTCAGTGTCCACCACTTCCTCCTGTGGGACGACTGCCGACAGGTCCTTCACCGCCAGAGAGCCGCCCGTCTTTCGATTGGCAGCCTGATACTGTTGCTTCACGGCCGAGTAGTCTGTCATCTTTGCCTGTATCGCAGGACAACGGTGGTGGGAGCTATGAAGTGTGCACAATGAATTGTCGCTGGCGCTGGCACTCCGCAGAATACGCTTCAGCAACAAGAGACTCTCGCAGGTGTGCGATGGTGATGCTGCTACGTGGAGCACGCACCTTCAAGTCGTCGTCGACTCCCAGCACATTGTCATTCAGCTCCTCAACCAGCTCGTTGAGCGGCTTCCGCAGCGGATACCTGGCTTCATCCCATGTGAAGTTTGTCAGATACGACGATACCGGCCTGTTGTTCACCGTCAGCGCCTCCTCAGGAGCGAGCTCTCCGACCTGCCGTCGAATCTTGTTGACGACGCCCGCAACGACGACGTCAACGCGGGTTAGATCATCACTCAACGTCATCAGCTTGTCTAAACTACCAACACGGAGTGACATGGGGAGTTCGAAACGGTAGTTCTGGCTGTAGTCCCCTTGGCCAGTGACCTTTTGAAGTGCACGCCATGTGCCGTCCAGACTGTCATCTTGGAGTGGTAGGCTGACAAGCCAAAACATACTGAAGACTAGAGACTGCTTACTTTGTGGAACTTGCGTCTTCACAGCATTCCGTTGCCCTTGCTTGCCGCTCGAGAGCGCACGGGTAGATCTTGATAGCACAAAGGACTGCGTGCAAGGCGTACCAACAATAGTCTGTGTAACTTTCGTGTTCGCGGCTGTGATCGCAGTGTTGTGACGAAAGAACTCGTTCCGCACTTTCGCGCTGCATGCATTGCAAGAGCCAGCGCACAACCAAACGCACCACCGATCGGTATGGCACAAGTGCATGCACAGCAGGCCTCCTGCAGCACATCTGGAGGCAGTGCCCTCACTGCAAATGTCGCTGTTGGAGCCAGGTGGAGAATAGCGAAATGGTCGCCAACACACAGGCAAAGCTCGCTTGGACGTAACGCCAAAAGTGCATGGGCCGCCGTAGACTACATACCAATAATGTTTGATGTTGACCTAGATGATGCTGAGCCCAGTGCTCCCAGGAAGCCTGTGAAGTGGGCAGTTCGTGTCGAGTCCGCAACGTCGAGATCCGCCCTGAAGCAGGAGCGGTGCGTCGCCCCGCTACACAACATCCGTGCCTTACTCCACGGCATCACCTGGCAGCTGACTTCGTGTCCTGTTTAATCCATTCTCGCTGAGCGTGAATTTCCACGACGCAGCAGCGACCGTGCCCATGGCCCTACTCATTGCCCAGTCAATCCCTCGGCACGTGGCCTCATGCGGCGCTTTTCATCTCCTCCACCACTGCAGCGTGCAAGCTCGCTATGGCAGCGCCGCAGCAGGACAGTCACCCTCGGATTCTGACGGCCGCAAGAAGCCCTCTCGAACGGCCAGGGCGCTGGAGCGGCGCCTCCGCTGCGAGCAGTCCACCGATCGGGGGGCCCACAAGCAAGAGCCTCGCGACCCATCCATCACGTGGCTGCCCAAGGAAGTCGAGGAAGGCAACTGCGAGTACAAGCTCCGCCTCCGCGACCCCAGCTCCGCGCGCCTCGAGCAGCTGGTGCGCGGCAGGTGGCACCATGTCACCCCATGACCTGCCTGCCCGCACCCACCGCTACAGCCACCACAGCAAAAGCACCTCACCCAGGCCCCCCGAACGCTGCCCTCAACTGCGTACACAGGTCGCCCCAGCTGCTGGTGTACACCTGCAGCGCCGCACGCACACCTGCGCAACGCACCCTGGCGCGCCTCCGCTACTTCTAGGTCCGGGAGAAGCCGTGGCTACCACTGAACGAGTGCCCCCTATCGGGCCCCCAACCACTGAATGGCATGATATCCACAGAGGACGTCTAGCACCGCCCGTCGGTGCTGCAGCTCCCGCCTGTGGCCACACGCCGGTGCCATGGCGGCGCCAGGTCAGCACGGCGCGCGGAGTCTGCACCGGCAGCGCGGGCCGCGGCAACAGCATGCTGGTGCATGCAGATCACGCAGATGAAGTTCCGGTTGTCGGAAGGTTCCGGGGAGTGCTGCTACTACGTTGGGGTCGAGGACGCGGGGTACCCGCGGGGCCTCTCCGACAATGACATGCGCCTCTCCCTCAACAACCTCCACGTGCGCCCCCTTAGCCACCCCATCCCACCAGCGCCCCCCCAGCGGCGCGGCGGACGGCGGAGCGTGCGGTGTGAAGCCAGGCAACTGCTGCCGTCTGTGATTGCGACGCGAGTGGTGGGCGGACCGCGCGTGTCCTGAGGGGACCCGTGTCGGGCACGCTCTTCATCCACCGGTGTTGAGGGGCGTGGCGGTGCAGTACATGGCAGAGGCCCTCAAGGCGAGGGCGACGGTGGCGCAGCTATTCCAAGGCGCAAGCGGCCGATGCTGCGCGCTGGTGCACGTGCAGGATAGCTGTGTGGAGGATGTGTCTTACCTGGAGATGCGGGTTGCCGGTGCGCACCGCCCTCCTGCAGTGCTTTGCAGCGCTTGCGCGCACAGCCGCAACACAGCTGCAGCTACTGCGCCGCGCCGGCGCACATCGTGCTTGCGCTGCAGAGGCCGGTGCCTCGCTCGGCTGCATGCAGCGGGCCGGAGCGCTGCCAGAGCCGCCGCAGCGGCGCCGCCGGTGCGCACACCGACACGCGGCACACGCATGCAGTCGGCGGCAGCGTTGGCTGCGGCAAGTCGTCGCTCGTCGCCGTGCTGTGCCACGGCGCGGCCGGCCGGCCGGCGCTCGACGACGGGCGGGGCCGAGCGCGTACCAGCGTGCTGCGCCACCGCCACGAGATCCAGAGCGGCCATACGAGCAGCATCAGCCAGTGCATCCTCGGCTACGACAGCACTGGCGCCGTGCTCAACTACAGCTCTGTGGCCGCGCCGACGGCCGCAGAGATCAGCACCTCCGCGCACAAGCTCCTGAACTTCATCGACCTCTGCGGCCACTCGCGCTTCTTCAAGACCGCGCTCTACGGTGCGCTGCCGCGTAACCACCACAGCACCCTCGGCACGCTGCAGCATCCACCGCCGTGACACCTGGTGAGGATGCCACGCAACACACGCAACACACGCAACACACGCAACACACGCAACACACGCAACACACGCAACACACGCAACACACGGTGGCGTGATCCGAGGTCGGCATCCGCTCGGGTGGGCGGTTCCGCTCTTTCCCTCAGAGAGCAGCCGCCGATGTCCGCGTGCAACCTCCCGCCCAGCCTTCCCGCCGCTATCCCGCGCTGAGCCTTCTCGGCGTGACCATTCCGGCATGCATGCGGCTGCACGTCTACCACTACTGCGGAAGCCACGTCGCGCGTGCTGCCCCGCACTGGTTGCACCGCAGCCCCGACTCTGGGACCCACGCACAGACACACGGCCCCGCAACTGGGGCGGAGACTCCCTGCATGGGTGGTGCAGGCATGACGAGCCTGCTGCCGGACTGCCTCATGCTGTGTGTGAGCGCGCGCACCGGCGTCGACCGGACAACGCAGGAGCACCTCGCGGCTGCGCTTGCGCTCGATGCCCCGGTGTTCGCGGTCATTACGCAGGCCGACACCGTTCCCCCGGACGCGCTCGCCACCGCCGTCCTCGCGACGCGCACGCTTCTGGCTACCGCCGCGGACACCGCGACCGTCGCGCGATCTTCCCTTGCGGGCCACAGCACGGACGACGCGAGCGACGCCGACCTCACTCCGGCGGCCGGCAGCGCCCGCGCACATGCTGACGACATGTTTGCCATCGACGACGACCAGGTGCTGCACCGCCGCCACTGCGGCCACGGCGCGGGTGGCAGCGCCAGCGATGTGCGGCGCCGGAGGGCCTCGGGCTGATTGCATGCATGCGGTGCAGGCAGCAGAGCGGCGGCTGGCGCGGCGGGTGCCGATGGTCGCGACGGAGGCCAAGGCGGCGGCGGTAGCGCAGCTGATGTGCATCATCCAGCAGCACCACCATCCGCTGCAGTGCCGCTCCTACATGGTGCCCTGCTTTGTCACCTCCTCCACCACCGGAGCGGTGTGCCGCCCTCGTCGCTACTTCCCGTCCGCTCACTCGCAACTGGCACGAAGCGTTTCGCGGATCCGCAGCCGGGCGGTGCATAGCTGTTTCTGTGTCTAGTGGTACATGCACTACCATGCCAGATGACGAAAACACCCGCATGTCTAAGTTTCAGCCGGTTGCTCCAAACACTGCTCGCACACACAACTGGCCACGTCCACAGGGCTTGCGGCGAGTGTTGTAAGCAGGCTTCCGCTCACAAGCGGCACCATCGCAGAGGGGATGTGTGCTGTGGACGCGGGCATGCTGTGCAGGGAATCATGCTGTGCAGGGAATCATGCTGTGCAGGGAATCATGCTGCTGCACCGGTTTCTGTCGGGCCTGCAACAGGCGCCGCGGCGCAAGCAGCCGGAGGACGTGCAGCGCCGCCGCCACATCCTCGAGTCCTTCTCCGGCCGCCTCGCCCCCGGCATCTCGGACCGGTCCCCCTGGCCGCTCAACCCCCCCTCCCTCACCCCACCGCCGCCATCAACACCTGGTTCCAGCGACGCCGCATGCCCTTCCAGCCGCACGCAGACGGATGCCGCACAGCCATCGGGGAACAGAGACGATGCACCTGCTATCGCTGGTGCACAGAGCAATGAGGGGTCTGCTGCAGATGAGCCGGTCGCCGGTCGTAGCCACGCGGCGGCGCCGCTGCTGCAGGACATGGGCACCAGAGACATGGTGCACTTTCAGGTGGATCACGTGTTTGAGGTGCACAAGGTGGGCACGGTGCTGTCAGGGACGGCAGTGCGGGGTTGCATAGAGCTGGGCGCCACGCTGTGGTGGGGGCCACAGGGGGCCGCGGGGGAGTTTGGCCTGGTGGCGGTGCGTGGCATCCACCGGTCGCGCGTGCCAGTGGCAAAGGTGCTTGCGGGCCAGTGCGCGACCGTCGCCATCGAGCAGCTGCCACCCCGTCAGGACGGCGGCCTGGCGCGGTCCGATGCGCCAGCTGCCGCCGCAGCGGAAGCTGGGGCAACGCGGGCGGCGTCGCCGCGCCGCCGCGCCGCCGACGCGGCCGCACCGCGGCCGAGGTCGCCGCTGGCGCAGCCGCAGGCCACGTGCTCGTCCCCACGGGCCGACGCAGGCGCTGCCTCGTCGCTCTGCGGCTCTGGGCGGTTGGCAGGCACAGCCCCTCGTAGGGGCGGGGTCACTGGTGCGCAGCCAAGCAGCGCCAGCGCTGCAGACTCCGGTGCCTTGGCGCGTGATGGGGGCAAAGACTCGGCAGCAGCCTCACCTGGCGATCGGCACGTCGGGGCTGGTGCGGCAAGCCAAGGCGAGCCCATCGTGCTGACGCCTCCGACCCACGGCGACAGCAACGCCGTGACGCCTGCCTTTGGCTCGCCAGCGCAAACACACGCCACTGCAATCCCTGTCGCGCTAGGTGCCGCTCCCCGCTCTACCTTCATGCGGCACCGTTGGCAACTCCTGGCCGTCGTCTCGCAATTCCGTGTGACTCGGCACTCCACCCTCATCGCATGGGGTATACAGACCTCGGCGTGGGCCTGGCGCTCTCTGACTGCTTGGTCAGGCTGCGGCTTGCTCGCGCCGGATGATCCCATGATGGCCGCCACCAGTCTGAACAGACAGCGCGAACGCGCTCATTCGCAGCACCGCAACCCAACCTGAACAGGCACTGACATGGCTGCAAAGGCCACTGTTTTGAACTATCCGCAGTGCGACGTCTGCTCCGCAACCGCTTTCACCCACCACCCAGGCCTGTGTTGCTGTGACTCCTCCACCGGCGCTCGCCAAGTTCACCGAGGGTGGCAGCGGGACCTGGACAACAGGACCAGTGTGAAAAGCTGTGCAGAAGCCGCGCGCTCGACAGGCGACGCGCCGTCGCAGTTGTCCAAGCTGATGGCCGGTACAGCCAATGCGCACGAGGGCGCGGCGTCGGCGCCGCTGCCGGGGCTCCCCGGCCACACGCGCAGCCCGGCGCCGCCTGCGGCCCTTGCGCCAATCCACGACCAGCCGCCGCTGTCCGGGGAGGCGCTGGCGCGGCTGTCCGCGAGCCTCTCTGAGAGCCAGATGGCGATCAGCACGACGCCGCCGGACGCAAGCAGCAGCGCCTCCTGGCACCACGTCGGCCTGCAGCTCGCCGGTGCGCCACCCCGCCCTCTGCCGGCTGCCGCTGTATCCGCTTGTGACCCCCGTCTGCATGTCGACGCGCTCTACCGTGCGTGTGTTGTGCGCACAGTGCGCGATTGTGCATTCGCAACATGCATTGGCGCATGCGCGGCCACCGGCAGACCGCCGCGGCGAGAGGCGCCTGTGCGTGCACCGCCCAAGAGCCAAACACACCGTTCAGGAGTCTTCCGCGTGTCCCCGCACCACCCAGTGACAGTTCCGTGTTGGAGGCATGTGTGGGGTGGACGCTGTGTGCCTCTCCTGTGCACTGCTTGCAACGGGTGCCTGCACACGGCTCCATGCATGGGAGGCAGGTGAGTGGCCTCCAGGGTGGGCCTGTGGCGCGTTCCCGTCGTGGAGGCCGGTGCCGAGCTGGCACATTGATGGCTCGAGTGCTTTGCAGGGCTAGCGGTGGAGGGGGACTCTGCCGGGGTCGGCCGCGGGAGGAAGGGGACCGTGCTGCTGGATCACCGCATGGTACCCAACGCAGCGACCGAGATCTGTGCGTTGCTGATCCTTACCAATGGTCAGTGGCCGCCGCGGGGGCTGCTGACGGGCCGATGGCCGCCGGGACCGGAGACGGGCAGCAGCTACAGCGGCAGCAGCGAGGCGCGGGCGGCCGACGGGGGGCTGCAGCAGCGCATGGGGCGGCAGGGGGAGGGTGGGGTGGAGCTGGAAGGAGCGGCGGGGCAGGGGTCTGCGCGGGGGCGTTCTCGGAAACCGCGATACGTGCACATGGTGTACTGCGCTGCGACCCGGCAAGAGGCGGAGGTGCTGATGATGCGGGAGGTTCAGGTCGACCTGGAGAGGGAGAGGTACGAAGTTGAGGGCATCAACCTGTCTGCAGCTGCGGCGGCTGCGGCGGTGTTGGTGGGAGGGCGGGACATGGAGGAGGACGGCGGCGGTGATGACCGCGTTGGTGCTGTGGTGGACGTACGCTTCAAGTTTCTGCAGCGGACGGAGTTCCTGGTGCCGGGGATGCGAATGATTGTGAGGGATCATGCTGGGAATGTGAGTGCTGTGGGGGTGGTGCGGGCGATCCCGTTGGCCGTGCCGGAGTAAAACTGTTTGAACGCGAGGTGCATGGAAGGCTATCTTACACACGTATCAAATGATTGGCCACGTGGGCAGCTTGTGTCTACGGAAACAGCATGGACCGGCCATAGGGGCCGCGTACGCTGCAGGCTGCATATCGGCAGGAACTATGGAGACCTGGCATCGCCCTGCGGGTCAGGGCTTGCAACAGTTAAATGAGACCATCTACTTGCCACGGATCTTATAGTATCCGATGGCAATGACCGAAATCACTGAAAAGGCGCCGTAGATGCCTGCAACGATGAAGCAGTTCTTCGATGCCGTGTCCTTCTCGTCAGCAGTGGCAGGTATGAGGGCTGTTGACTTCCATTCTCCAAGGTAGCTGCATGCGGTACAGATTTACACGTTGAGCCTGTGAGTGGTGCGAAACCGAAGCTTGTGGAACGGCAGAGAACAGGATGCTGAGGGAAGAGGGGCACACTCATAGTCTATGGTGATCAGGTAGCCCATAAAGAGCATGTACACCAAACAGAACAGAGACGTTCCGAGACAGAACTGTGAGCCTGCAGGAACGCCGAACTGGTCAAGCAGTGCGGTGTCAGTCCGTTCGCGAACAGAAAAGGACACGGGTGCAAGCTGCTCGGCATTCGCTGCCAGGCGCATAGACAGGCCATCGCCACAAGCTTCCAGCGCTACACGCACTTCCGAAGCGAAAGTGGCAGCAGCGCGCACCGAGAGTGTTGCAACACATGGCGTGGCTCGCGGGACAACGTCTTCAAATCGGCAACCTTTGGACTCCGCGACTTCCTCGCTGATCTATGATCACCGACGGCAATTTGGCTACTGCTTAACCTGTGTTACACAGTTTACTCGTTGAGCTTGATTTGCATTCCTTTCCGGCGACTTGCAGTGACAGGCTGCATCACGAGTTGGCTCTCACGAACGCGGCTGCGGATCTTGTTTTCAACGCGATGCTCTCGAATCACTGGGCGGGGAAACGCACAGTGCGTACAGTTCACAGTCTGCTGGAGCGATGTGCTCGAGAGCGGCATGCATGCACAGCACGCCCTGCAGCTAAGAAACCCCGTTAAGTGGGATGCTCCATCTCCGTTGAAGGTCCGCATACATGTGGCCCGCACCCTGCTGGAGCTTGGCCTCGCTGCTCAGTCTCACTATGCCACCACCATCGAGGGGGCACTATTGGGGCAGCAACGATCCACATCTGCGCGCCTGTACGCAGGGTTCTGCTCAATGCAGTGACGCTGCATTGTTGCAGCTCCTTTTCTTGTGCAGATCAGCAGTCTCGCGCCGCTGCTCCTGGGAATCTCCAGTCTCAGCGAGGTCATCAACTTGCTCAAACTGGCCTCCATCCACCTTGGCCTGAGAGCGCAGAGAATATCCGGCCTCAATTGTTGCTGTGCGCTCCCGGATGGACACGGGAAGTGGGGTCATGTCTCCGGCGCAGCACAGGCTGTACATCCACTCTGCTCCCGACGTCCGACTCATGTGGCGCAGGCGGCGAGTTCCTTTGCCCAGTCGTGCACTGACGCTGCCATCAGGGTTTGCCTGCCACCTGTCCATGCTATTTCATCTGCCGGGCCCTCTCATCACCGGTCTCAGCATCTCTGGCGTCCAGCCATTTCCTACCCTCTGTCTCTGGGCCGCTGCTGGGCGTCAGGTTCTGCGTATGATGCATGTATGATTACGTTAGTCTGGCGTTCTACCCGGCTGTGTTGCAGCCAAGCGCGCCTCCGGCCACCGGAGGGAACGCAGGTCCGTAGCCGGCGGTACAGCGCCACCTCAGCCGCCCGACATGCGTATCTTGCGATCTACCAGACCGTTGAAACGATGCTTGGCAGTATCAAAGACGGCATGCTTGACACCTCGTCACAGACAGAACGCCTCCAGAGGACAAGGCTTACACTCCCACCCTGGTCTCTATGCAGTTTGCCGGCTCTGCCGGCCAGACTCCTGATCACCAGCTGTAGGATAAGCATACATGTCAATGTCCTTATGGATACGGCGATGTAATCATACATACATACATGCATGCAATTCGAGACCTGTATCTACATGCAT
>JAUMHO010000008.1:3033934-3100542 GCA_032360965.1 Ulva armoricana
GCAATTCGAGACCTGTACGCTGTGGCGTGATGCACCTGTGACCGTGCCCCTCTTCGATGTAACTACATGCATGCAATTCGAGACCTGTATCTACATGCATGCAATTCGAGACCTGTACGCTGTGGCGTGATGCACCTGTGACCGTGCCCCTCTTCGATGTAACTACATGCATGCAATGTGATAGGGTGGTCTGATTCGAGACCTGTACGCCGTTGCGTGATGCACCTGTGACCGTGCCCCTCTTCGATGTAATTGCATGCAATGCGATGTAAGTACATGCATGCACTCCAGGGCGCCTAACCTGGGCAGTCAGGAGCTGCACAAACGGTGCCAGCAGACGTGCAGACTGATCATGAGACTCCTTCCCCATAGAAAACACATGCGTATACCCCGGGGACTGGTCTACTTCTGGTTGTGATCTAGATCACTGGTGTGTACATGTCTTTCAGTCTGCATGTCTGTGTTTTATGGTGCATGCGCGGGCATGCATGCAAGGTCAGCGCTATGCACGAGTCGCTCCTGAGGGCAGCAGTACGGACACTGGCGTCAGAGGTTGTGTGAGATCACGACTCTCACGCATGCGGCTGAGGCTGTAGCTACCTCCGCTGACAACCGTGGCGGTACTTTGCAACAGTGTGATGAACAGCGTGATGATCGTGTTGGGAGCCCCAGTGCGTGCCAACGCTGTGATTGGAAGGCGTTTGACGCCTGCTGTTGCTGGCAGCAGGTGT
Source organism: Ulva armoricana (assembly GCA_032360965.1). Lineage (NCBI taxonomy): Eukaryota > Viridiplantae > Chlorophyta > Ulvophyceae > Ulvales > Ulvaceae > Ulva > Ulva armoricana. Next base: position 3,034,666 of record JAUMHO010000008.1, read on the forward strand.
GCCAGAGGGGGAAGTAGTGAAGACTTGGAAATCACGCCGCACCCGGGCCTGTTGCCGGTGCTCCTACAGGCAGGGGTGGGGGAGGTGCAGAGGCGACACACCGTGAGGACAGGGTCAAGGAGGATGTGGAAACCGTGGCAACGTCTGTGCCGTCAGCTCCATCCCGGAGCGTGCGGTTGATGACGGCCCGGGCGCCAGGAGGCCATGTGTTGGCGCGCAAGAGGTCAAGAAGAGGCATAGATGGCCGAGTATGCCGACGCGCGAGGTGAAGCACACGACATGCTGAGGTGGTCGACGTTGCGCACGCGTGGCTCCACAGGGTGATCAGTATGAACGTCGACGGGGAGGTCACATACCTGGCAATCACGCAGCCGACGTTTATCGCGCCAAGTCGGGAGTCCGCGGGAGAGGTAGTGCGCGTTGGCACTTATGAGGCGTGATGACCGCAAGCACGCAATCGGATGGACGGCAGCAAAAGCAGGTGTGGAGGGGGGAGCACAGAGTGCATGCATGCGGAGGGGCCGGGTGCGACCGGGTTGCGCGGCGTCGTGGCCAGTGGATGCCAGCTGTGCAGGCGAACATGAAGGGGGGATAGCCCTCAGGGGGGGGGCCACCAGCCGCACATCGATTGCCCATGACATGCTAGTGGGGCGACGGTGGCGCGCGCATGCAGGGCTCTGGGGCTCTGCGTGTGCCGGAGTGTTTCTGCTTGGCTGCTGCTACGTTTGGGGCATTGTGAGCAGTCTTGTGGAGTGATGTATATACACAGTGTATAGCGTCCAGGGCAGCGTGGTTTTGGGTGCACGTGTGGTGCCTCTTTTGATTGGTGTCACCGGTTTGCTTGTGTTTGCTTGTGCGTCTACTCCTTGGCTGTGTCGGGCTGTTGCGTTGATCTCTGCATGACACTGTATATTTGGAAGCATGGGTGATGCCTGATTTTGCAGTAGGTAGATGAATAAGCTTGCTTTGTTGCATGCAGTCAGTAACAAGGAGCCCATGGAACCACTCGTAAATCCTGCGAAGATTCAACGGACGCAGCGTAGGAGCCCCTGATAATAATTTTGGGACGGAAGTGATTTGTGACCGTGACAAGGGCGATTACTGTTACTCAGAGAAAAGTTATCAAAGAGTTGCATGCGAAGCATGGCATGCATGACTGTCTACAACGCGACAGGTAGGAACTCGCGCCCGTGCACGATGTAGTACGCCAAAATCCACAGGCGAGTACCGAGGAGCTGCATAGCTGTGCTGAATCTGCGCGGTGTAATACGATTCCGAGCACCGTCGGTGTTTTCAATTCGCGATGGCGGATGCCCACCGACCTCTTCCCTACGTCCGCTCTAGTCGCGGACTGTGCCCAAACCACAATGTGGCGCGCATGCAGCAAACTTGGTGCCTCGGGCCGGTCATCGGGGGACTGGGGAATCAGCACGTTTCCCTAGACTCAGCTATGGCACTCTCGCTCAACGCCCCGTTTCCTCAAAATGTCGTAAACAGGTTCTAAATCGCCCCAAACTCGCTGTCATTGACCCCAAACCACGCTCAACATAGTGGAGTTGTATCACGGATGTCACACTTCGTCTGAATTGATCTCGCCTGAGTCCAGCGCTCTAGTTTACATACACGCTGGCTCATGTTCAAGCTCGGCGCCTTATTCGGTGCGTTGTCATGATCACACAGGCGTTTTAGCTTTGGTGACCTTGAGCCGTTCATCACAGCTGCCCGGGGCGCTTTGCCTAGCGGACAGGAGCCAGCAGCAAGCTGTAACACCACCCGCGTCAACGATCAGGGTCACAACTAACCATCTCCATGCTTCCATCCAGCTCAAAATGCCGAGTGTTCAGCTCAGGCAGTGCTCCATCTTCGTCCGCAGTCGGGGCGGAATTGCGTGATACAGGCAGTAAGGTTGGCAAGCACTGCGGTCCGGTGACATGGGCAGGCTGGCCCTGTTTGCCGCCGGCGGCATGTGCATCATATAGTCAATTAAACGCTATGACTTTGCAGGAGCATACACGTTGGCGTCCGTGGCCCAAGCACAGACAACGGCTCCGACCACTATCCCACTCCATACAGGTATGTCCTGTCGTGCCTCTCATGAAAAGTTTTGATGTATCGCACAATAACTGGTCACCAGTAGCTCAGTGATCCGGCTAAGTTCCGTTGCGCAGTTGCAGGTCAGTGGCCAAGATGCTGCAATGGCGTACAGTGCTCATTGAGCATTAATCAGACATGCCGGGGCTTTTTCCTGCGACCCAACGACGAGCATAGGTTCATAATTGACTCTTCTGGTACTGAATGCGAGTACGCCCTGTCTCCACTCGTTCACTTTCACGGTAAGCCAGGCTGCATAGTATCACCAAGCAGCGTGCACCGGCTGCGTTTATCTTCAGTACCAGATGTTCCGTCCTCGCAGGAGCTGTGAATGCTGGCGACGCCACCGTAGACTCACTCCCGGACCGCCGTGTTTGCAGAAATGGCCCTGGTGAGCAGCTCGTCATCGAATTATGGTATGACCTGGTCGTGAACTCAACGACCCAAGACTTGAAGGAGCATCAGCCGTCTCCTCTACTTTATCTGTCACGAGGACTCAGCCCAACAGTGCGGCCTTGCTACCCACTCAGGTCACCACCGCTGTTCTGCGGCCTGCAGTTTGGCCAGCTGACCACCTCATCGCCAACAGGACGTGCATGCACTGTCATGGCCATGATGCCAATGGCCACATGGCCACTGCGGTTCTTGTGCCAAAAGACGTATGCACAGTTTATTCACCGACCACGCTTGCACATGCTGCTGCTGCTGCACGTTCCCCGCGCTGCAACCACCGCCCTGACAATCACCCAGCTCCATTCCCACAGGTGACATGGACCTCCCCGGGCTCACTGCCTGAGTTTTTCCCACCCCTAGCTACCCCCGACACTGAGCAGGCCAGCCAGGTCACTGGCACCTTTGCCGACCTAACCGCGTGGCAGCAGACCCGCCGCTACCATGCCGTCCATGTCACACACAACTCCGTCCAGTCCTATGGCTCAGCACGCGCAGCACGCAGCAGCACGAACCTCTGGCATGTCTCCATCGCCAACACGGCCGGCTGGATCGACCAGGAACGATTGGCTGAGGTGCCGCGCTACCTGCTGCGCGCTGCGTGCTACCCCGCGCCATCGATCGTGCCGTGCCCTGGCAGCCTCGTCTCCGACAAACAATGCTCCGGCGTCGGCACGTGCCAGCGGATACCGTGCGCCCCCCCTCCCGGCCGATGCCTCATTTTGCAGGGAGTATGAAACTACATGCTCATCGGTTGATCCTGGCATGGGCGGCGGGGTCGGGAAGTGAAAGCTGCGTCGATGGGATGGACGTCAGTGTTGGGCCACTGCACTGAGTCTCCATGCAACATCCTGTCAGTCAGACCCTACAAAGTGGCGATAACATCCTGATTGCCCAATGCTGCCGAACAGGTGCTTCTTTAGAAGGGCGGTGGTGCATCGGGACGACCTCGGAAGCTTAGGGGCATGCCGTGCAGCCCTGCCGGCAGCAAGCGCGGTATGCATGCAGGGGCAAATCAGTGGAGTGCCAGTGTGAACCCGACGCAGGAGGGTATATGTGCGACACTGCCGCTGAGACAATTACGCTCCAGGAGCGCACGGATGGCCTCTACACGTCCGACCTGCTGACCGTGCAGCGTGCGCCGGGCACATGGGTGCACTTCAAAGTTCCCCTCGAGCCCGGATTTTCTCGGTTCATCGCCGAGATGGACCGCTGGTGCGCTCCGTCACCAAAGACAGCGGGGGTGGGGGGATCAGTCCGTCCTGTAAGCCCTGGGGTTTGACCCTCCCCACTCGTGAGTAGTGCCTCCCGCATCAGGAATCTTGTATTCACCATGAGATTGATCAAGGCGCATTGATCAAGGCGCATCTATTACCCCTCATTCTCTCTTGTGCTGATGGGTGTCTCGATCAAAGAGAGGTGCCCACACAGTCGCATCATGCAGGGCCTCTCACGTCTGCAATCTGCTGCGTTGCGCCTGTGTGTTTGTTTATGTGCTGGGGCTGCTTCTGCGGGCCAGGTTGACCTCAGCGCGTTGGCAGCGCCTGGTCAAATTACTGGTGGGCTGCATGCGTGGCACCCGCTATGCGTTAAAATTGCATCTGCCTCTCGGTCCAGAAAGTAATGGCCATGACTGTCCTGCGGTGCACGGTGGAACCGCTGGGCGCAGCTCGAGCATCGAGTATGGGAAGAAGCTTTGCTCAGCAGCACGCATGGCAGTGCAGCTGCCTGTTGCCAATTTGGCACCCACATGTGGCCACAGGGACGCGCGCAGGTCGTGCCGTGAGGATGCTGCGCGCTGCCACAGCCGCCATGCCGCTGCTGTGCGCTGTCCGACCTGCGGCATGCTCTGGCGCGGGGCATCGGGTGTCTCGAGTCCATTAGAGTGCAGCACCCCCCATGAGCAGCCCCCTGCTGCGGTGCTGTTTTCTATGCCTGCCACGGGCCTAGCATCAGCGAGCGCTGTTTCCACCAGTCCACAGGCCAGCTGATGGCCGCCGAGCTGTTCGCCACACACAGCACATGCATTCTCTTGCGTGCGCGGCGGCCAGGGTCGTGATTGCGAGGGTGCCCTGCAGGAACGGTAGCTGCCTGCTGGTGGTGAAACCGATGTCCGCCGGCGATGTGCCGTCGCTGGTCGACCTGCAGGAGTTTGGCGACGTGCCGTCGTACATCAACCATGCGCAGCGGCACGCTCGGATGCTGCAGCTCGACCCCTCTGCGGACCCCGCGGCCGCCCCGGCCACCATCTTTGTGTCCATCCTCAGCTTCTCCGGCGCTCTACTTGCCGCAGTGCGCGCCCGCCGTCCTCCCCGCCACCTGTCACTGCCTGCGGAGTTGCTTGTGGCACACGTGGCATGGCAAAACCACGCACGCTTGTCCAACGCACCCTTGGTTCGGCCGCCGGCATCTCTGCCTGCGCAGCTCCACTTTCCGGCTACTCTTACAACTAGATTTCACACACAGCATGCAGTTCACCAGCACGCCCATCGCATGGGTCTCGTCCGGCGTGCGCTGGGTGCTATTGCCAGCCCACGCCCTCATGCGGGCTTGTCTGATGCGCCGACCTTGGAGCCGCAACTGGGAAGCAGGCACACGTTTTCATGTGGATGGCATGCATGTGCAGGAGGACTGCGTCGCTGACCTGCGCATTCGCGCGCTGCCAGCAGCGGAGCGCACCATCAGCCTGTGCCCGTTCCAGTGCAGTGGGAACGGCACTTGCGCCGTAGCCGTCACCGCGCCGGGGCCGCGCGAGTTTTATGACGAAGAGTTCCCGGGCGAGCCGCAGGATGCTGACGCGGTGGCAGAGTCCGGGCCGGCGCAGCTGTGGTCGTCTGTGTCGGCGCACGACAAGTGCATTTGTGGAAGTAACCCGCCGCGCAAGGGCCCGTGGTGCGATGTGCAGCTACCGACCCTCGAGATTGGCGTGTGGACGGAGCATGTGCGGCTGCCGCCGCTGCGCTGGCATCCGCATCGCGTCGCCATCCACGCCGACGGCGGGCATGCCCTCCGCCTTGAGCTCCAGGTGCTGCTACCCCGCCCGCTCCACCGCCGTGTCGCGTTGCCGGGATCATTTGCCGGGGCCCCCCCTGAGAGTCTAGTCTTGAACAATCCACTTCGCGGTCTTGTCGGTAGGCGCCCTCTCGCCTGCACCAGCGGGGTGGTCAGCGCTGAGTGGTTGTCCGCTTTGTGCGGTGCCATGCTGCCATGGGGCGCCGCCCATTCCCCCCTGCACCGCCTTGCCGGCCATGGGCACCTGCGCCATGGCGACTCTTTGGCCGCACACGGTGGCGACACCCGGCATTCGTCGAGCTGGTAGGGCGCGCGATGGGTGGGTGTCACCCCTCGTTCGACCGTTGCCCGGCCGCAAGATCATGAACGCACGATCGTGAACCACTACAGCTCAGCCGGCAAGGGTGTCACACTTCATGACCACGCTGCGTGCTGCCCGGAGGTCTGGAATTGCGTTACAGCCAGGCCTGCCTGCGACGGTCGCCGCGAGGGCGGCCACCACGTGGGCTGGTTTTAACACCGAAGCTCTGTAAAGCACGCACGTGTGGATGAGTGGCAGCGCAGCCTGCATACAGCAAAACTGAGAGCAAATCGGGAACTGCACCAAAATCGGGAACTCACTGCAGCGCCCTTACGAGTAGGGGTGGGCTTGGGCAGCAACATCCACACGCAGCCGCGGACACACGTCACAGGTTATGGCTGTTGCGTTTGGCAAGACGGTTACTGCGGGCACACCCCGCTCGTCTACTGAGATGTGAGCGCAAGGTCGTGGTTTGCTGGCGGCAGTGTTGGCCCATGTTTCTCTGCAATGCACAGCAGGCGCACTGTTACGCGATGTCACGCGATGTGGCCGGTGGTGCAGCTCGGGAAGAAGGAGGACAAGGAGTGGAGCGAGCAGGGCCACGCTGTGTTTGTCGCGAAGCTCGGGCCGACGGTTCCGACCGTCACAGAGCACGACTTTCTCTTTGTGTCACGCGGCGGCGCGGGCGGTGCGCTGGAGTTCCTGATTTCGCGGGACGACCTCCAGGAGGAGTCGGAGTTCACACTCGCCGTGTACAATGTCGGGCTCGTGCCGGCGGCGGACGGCGGCGGCGGCGTGCTCGAGGTCGCTCCCGGCCGCAGCCTCAACGTCCTCTACCGGTGTGCTGCTGCCGCACCTGCCGCTGCGTCTCATCACTCTGTCACGCGTTGCTCAAATTTGCACGCACACGTTGCCCGAGGACACGGAATCCTGTCGCTCCGCTCGCTGTATTCTGACATCGTCAGAAGTGCCACCTGGATGAGCCGGATCTCCGGCCGCCAGTGCGACCAGAATGCGGTTGTATAGCTATGTTACAAGGCAGCCATCGCGGGCGGGAAGTGCGGACACCGTGGCGCGATGGCGTATTCCATCGGTGGCGGAGGGTGTCCGGCTGCCTCAGATGGGAGGCAGGGTGTTGCATTGTGATGTGCGCAGTGTCTCTGCCACTGACATATACGAGACAGAGCTGTTGCCTGTTCAGATTGCCAGGCCATCGTGTACCACGGGCTGTTGTACCAATGCATCTGGGCCACGTCGCTGCCTCGCCAATGAAGTGAGTGCAGGAGATGCTCATATTCGCATGTTTGTGAGTGAAACGCTCATGCACAGTACAGAACAATCCAGGGATTATGGATGCATCTGGGCATGATAGCCAGAAGCATTTTGGCACTCAGGAGCCGCCCGCCGCTTCAGCACAGCGCCTAGCGTGGGTCTGGCTGGACATGGCATGCCTTTGTGGTTGAAGCTTTCTGCGTTGCATGTGCACACAAAACAGACCATGCGCAAACGGACATGCACAGGAGGGCGGACCAGCATGCAGCCGGACGCCCTGTTGTCACATGGACCGCCCCATGTGATCGCTATATCCCCACCAGCTGACCATCATCGGCGGGTATCCGTCAGGATACCAGCGGAACCCGTTGATGTGTCATGTAAGTGAAGTTTGCAGCTCCTGGGCGTGCTGACCAACGAGGTCATGATTCAACACGATTGCGCGTGTCAATGCTTGCGCGGGAGCAGGCATGGGATCAGGCATGGTATGCGCCAGAGTCACCATCGTCTGGGAGGCGGCCAGGGCAGTCCCGCTCCCACCATCCTGCTGCTGCTGAACCTGAGACAACCTGCTGCCTTCACTGTTGACATAACGATGAGAACCACAAGGCCATCTGCGTGTTGGCAGCTGATGATCTGCTGCTGCAGCGGCTAGTCAGCCATCTGCAATCTGGTGCATAGAAGATGCACGGGTCCTAGCGTAGTGTACCTCTCATTTAGTCACATTTAGTCATGTGTCAATATCGAGGATCGAATTGCCCATAACTCTCCCCCTTCTCACAGGGTGCTGCAAGCCTCTGTCTGTCGAATGTGGCGCAGCGTCTATGCTGCTGCACGTGCTGCACAGCAGCCACGCTGCAGCATTGGCAGGCATCTGCCGGCGTCGGCACGCTGCGCATGGGTCGTGGGGCACCCGATCCCGGGTCTTGTGTAACCGCTCACAACAGTGCCACTGCAGACTGCTGTCTTGCATGTGCACAATCACGTGGCTGCCAGCGTCCCATGCAGCCAGAATTCCTCTGCCCTCCTCCCAGCATGCAGCACTCTGGTTGGGATTCATGCGCGCCGGCCATGCCCTCATGCCCGGCTGGTGCAGACACGCATGGGCACACCAGCGCCATTCACCACAGCAACTTCCGTGCCGGCTGGTGCTGAGCTGTAGAGGCGCAGCTGAGGCCGTGGTGCGTGCAGATTGCGGGTCACGAATGCAGTGCCAGGCAGCCCGCTGTCACGGGCGGCCCTCGTCGGCATCATCATCGGCTCGGTCGCGTTTGTCTTCATCGTGCTCGTCCTCTGCATCGTCATCTGCCGCCAGTGCCGCGCCAGCATGCAGGGCCCCGAGGTGCGCCACTCCCCCCCCAACCCCGCCGCCCACATCATGTGCCGTGCTACCGTCACCTGCAGGGTTAGCACACTTGTGTGCTTCGCTTAATCAACACGGCAAAGCAACTGCATGCTTGCGGCAGCATATTGCCTGTGCATGCACGAGTACACGCACAACTGCTCCCAGGATCCTTGGCGACATTGGTGTCGGCAGCATGGGTCGGGCTGGTGCAGCAGGTGGAGATTGTGAGTGTGCAGGTGGAGCTGCTGCCTATGGGCCCCCGCGCGGTGCCACCGATGTCGGCAGCGGCGATCTCGGAGCTTGGCTCGTTCACGTTCGACGAGCACGGGCTCGCGTCGAAGGGCATGTCGGAACGGCACCTGCGGCACTCGTCGGCCGCGGCGCCGGCTGAGCTGCCAACGTGCCGCATCTGCGCCGAGGAGTACATGCCGGGCGTGCGGCTGCGGCAGCTGCCGTGCCTGCACATCTTCCACCGCGAGTGTATCGACGAGTGGATCGGCAAACGCCATGCGACGTGCCCCGTCTGCCGCATGAACCTCCTCGAGCCACACAAGCCGTCACGCATGGCGTCCCGTATCGCGAGCAGCGGCCGCGCTGAGAGCGCCAACGTCAGCGCGCGCCGCCACCTCAGTGGCGGATACAGCGGTATGGGCTACTCTGACAGCATGCCCTCCGCATCGTCTGGCGGCATATTAGACGGCGACGCCCTACGCTGGGCCAACGGCAGTGCGTCCCCTCCCCCCCCCCCCCCCCCACACACCGCGTTGTACCCGACAACCACCCGCAACTGGAGGCTGCTGCGGGGAAGCATAGTTCTTTTGCATCGTGCGCAGGTCTACTCGCGCCAGGGTTGGGCTTCTGGGCCCGAAATGGCAAAAACCCCGAAATTTCCGGCCCAAACCTCAAAAATCGGGGTCGGCCCAACCCTGACCCGCACCATGTTGCGTTTTGGCTGGTTGGTGCGATGAGTGTACGACTCATGGTCACAGCGTATGTATGGACCTGCATGGATGACGGAAGCGCGGCAGTGCGCCACGCGGCAAGAATTTGCCTGGTTACGACGCCGATGATGAGCGCGGTGGTGGTGACGCAGGTGGCCACTACAATGCGCACTCGAATCACTCAGGCGTGCCGAGTCTGCATGGCGCGGCGCTGTTGGCGCGGCAGGGTTCCGCGTCGGCGAGCCCGGACCGGAGCCCGACGCCGGTGCAGCGCGTGAACAGCGGTGCAGCGGGGCCGAGCCCCCGCACAACGGGGCTCAGCCCGCGGGGGCCGTCGGCATGGGCTCACGACTCGGGGCCAGAGGTGGTGCACCACGACCTGCTGCGTGCTGGGGGAGACACAGACGCGATGACGGGGGCGACGGTGGACCTGTCAGCGACGGACAGCGGCCGTGCCGCGGCAGCCGCCGCTGGAATGATGCCCGTGTTCCCCTACGACAGCGGCGGCGCAGAGTCGCTGCGGAGCATTGCGTATGGCGTGTCCCGGTCGTCAAGCCCAGCGAACGGCGAGGCGCCGCGCAGCGGCGCGGTTGCCGCTCACGCGCACCCGGGGGACCAGCGGGGCTTTGTTTCGGACCCCGGGCGGCCGGGGCCGATGGCATACATGACGGCGTTCCCAGCGCTGGACGACAGCCAGGCAGGCAGCAGCGATCGCGCGATGGCGATGCTGGGCCAGTCGTCCATGCTGCCTGGCAAGAGCATTCTGCCGGGGCACAGCAGCATGGGAACGGCGGCGAGCGGCTCGCCGCTCGGCGGCCCGGCTGTCGGCAACCCGGCCCTGCAGGGTCCGCCGGGCGCACAGGGCCATGTTGAGAGGGCCCCGTCACAGGACTCGCTGCTGGACAGCGGTGGGGGGGGCAGTGTGGGGCACCTATCGGATGACGGCACTGGCATGCTGGGCATACCGGAGCGTGGTCCGGTGTTTGTGTCGGGTTACGGGGACAGCAGCCGCGCGATGGCGGCTGCGGCTGGGGGGGGTGCGAGCATCGCGAGCACGGTGTCCCCGATGGACACGGCGGTGGCCGGGGGCGGCCCAAGCATCGCGAGCACGATCACGCCCGCGCAGAGCCGCGACGGCGCGAGCGCGAGCCGCATGCCGGAGTCAGATGACAACTTCTCGCTGCCTGTGATGGGCGCGGTGTCGTGGGCCAATCCTGCGCATGCAGCCGCCGCGGGGGACAGTGGGGGGTTCCCGGCCATGCATGACGAGGCAGCGCGGAGGCGGGGGCTCGCGGCACAGCAGGCGTGGCCCCGGCCGAGCGCTCGGCGGCAGCGCTGATCTCACAGTTGCGCTCCAGGGCTGCGCCATGGCTGGTTCTACGGTAGGCATTCTGGCCGGTGTGTGGTGCAGTTTCGCGCATCCGCATCTGGTGATGCTCGCGCAGGCGCGCAGCAGAGGTCCCGATTCCAAGGAGAGAATAATGAAGCGCGGCTGTTGAGCCGCGGAGAGATGACAGGTCGAACGATGAAAGGTTATGTGATTGACTTTTGAAAGTTAAGGCCGTGATTATGCTGCACTGCCGGCCACACATGGAAATTTTCGGGGGGCCAAAATGATTCTTTACTCGACTGGTGTCACCTTGACCCCGATGTCGTGAGCGATTCAATCTCTAATGCTGTGTACTTTGGCATGCTTTCGTGCGCGCACCTCAAGGCCTGGTTTGTGGCCGTCTTGTGTCGTGCGCATGGACAAGCATCTCTGGCTGTTTATGGTTGGGACACCTCGCAATAGGGGAACAGCAGCAATGCAGCTTCAGTGGTTTGTGACCACAACTGGTGGCACTTGCCATGTCCACTGAGGCTGATGCTTCCCGATCTGCCATCAATGCATGCATGTATGCCATGCGCATCTATGATTTAACAAAGGAGCAGGCTTACGTGCTTGTGATGTCCCCACCGTGCTCGAGGCACTCACGTCGTGGCCCGTGTCGAGTAACCGCGTTATCTGGGCCACCATAACTGTGACCGACGTGCTCGCGCGAGGCTTGCACGCACATCACGCCTCTGGTCTGCAGCAACAATTCGCATCTAGGCGAGCGCCTGTACGCATGAGAGCCGCTTCCGCTCAGCCATGCCCGCTACAGCGTTGGAATTTGGTTGTGCTGGTGAGCTTTCTTGCGCAGCTGTCCCCGGAGAGGTCCGGCCACTGGCACTAGCCAAAGCGCAGAAGGTGCTTGGCGTAACGCCATGAAGCGTTTCCATAAATTATTGTGCATCCTATCATTACTTGTCGCTGTTTGGTTAGTGTTGTGCGTCAAACTCGCACCCTCGGAGCCTGGGATCGCCATTCTGATTTACGCGTTGCCTATCCTTCTGCTTGGGATTTTTGGCCTGTATGCCCTCGCTCTACTCATTCATGGAGTTTTGACCTTCCGGACGGTTCCTTCAGAGGCTGCTAGTTTACGTGTGGAGGTAGAGGAGGCGGTTCATTTTCTCCGAAAGCAGGGCATTAACTGGGAGCAAGCCTCTTCGTGATCATTCCGAGTCTGCTGCTGATGGAGTATCCTGAAGAGGTGGATGTTGTTGTTCTGGGAACTGGCTTTATTCAGGCTGTCATCGCTTGGTAAGCCTGGCTCACCTGGTCATGAGTTGTGTTAGCATGAATGCACCCCAGGCTATTCAGCTCGCCCTAGCATGCACACGTTTGGTGCAGTGCTATCGCAAGGCGAGGCAAGAGCCTGTTCATCTTGGATGCAAATGAATCATATGGCGAGTGTGGAGCGAGCCTTGGGTGGCATGAATTTCGAGCATGGGCACAGAAGCATACCAGCACAGACAGAGCCGGCATCGATGCCCAAGCTGCTGAAACTACGTCAGAGCCACCCGGCATGACTGATCCTGGCGTCACGGCCATTCCAGTGCAGCAGGTCCCGCCAGACGTTCACGCAATGCAGTTTTCAGTCCATACTGGCACCCATCCTGATGCGCCTCGTGGATACAGCATCGATCTCGTACACCAGGTATGGTCAACACAAAGCATTTCGTTCTGCGTGTTTCTGTTGCTTCCGTGCTTCCGTTCTGTTGCCATTGTTTCTCCTTCACATGTGAGTGCCAGTGCCAAGCCACCTGATAAACACTCAGCCCCTGCAGCAGCAAGCATTGGTCAGACAGAGTTGGCTGAGCAACCGACCTTGCCTCTTTGCTGGGCCTGCAGGGGGCCTTGGCTGGCAGGCTGCATTTGCTGAGGGGCGACTCATGCAGGCATTGGAAGCGACCGGGCCATGTACACAAGCCATCCGAGACATCGGCCTCCATCACTCGCTTGAGTTTGCGGCCGTTTCATCCGCGTTCACATGGCATGATGGCCGCCTCTACAGCACACCCTCCAGCAAGGCGGATGTGCATGCTGCCCCATGGCTGTCCCTCCAAGACAGGCGCACGCTGACCTTGTTCCTAGCAAACGCACAGCATGCAGCCGCTGGAGGTTCATCAGACATGTTCCGATCGTCTCATTTCAAGGCTGCCCTCGAAGACTTCGGTTTGCATGCTTCAGTGCAGGTATGTGCAGCCATCGCCTAGCAGCCGACCATGCGAACGTGGCATCCCTTGTGTATCTCATGTTGCAGCTCGACTCAATGCACACAGGCCACCATGCTGATTACAGCATGCTGGATGACATCATGTGTTGCGGGCTGCCTCTTTTTATCACGTACTACTAGACAACAGCATCCCTTGTCCTGCTGGTTTGGTAGGCCCAGCACCATGCGACCATTGACTCGCCAGGAACTGATGGTCTCATGTAGGTGGGTGCCCGAGCCAAAGTCAGCAATCGAACCAGAGAGGTTAGCGACAAGCAGCAGTTATCAGCCCCGACCATGTGCAGGAGGGGCTGCTCTACTCGGTGTATCAAGCGGAGGACATTATCTCCCGGGACACGCCACTAGAAGGCGAGGCTGTTCTTGAAGCAATGGTCAAGTACATGGCGCAGAGTGGCACATACGTGGCAGGACAGGCTCCGTACATAGAGAGCCGGTACGGCAGTGGGGAGGTGGCGCAGGCGTTCATCCGGCAGGCGTGCGTCTATGGTGGGGCGGTAGCTCTCGGAACCCCGATCTCAGAAGTTCTTGTCCGAGAGGGCGCCGTGTATGGAGTCAAGACTGCATGCGGGCAGGTCGTCCGCTGCTCAGCTCTGTTCGCCAGCCCGGTGTATCTGAGTGGCTTTGCGCAGCCGGCTACAGGCACCTCGATTGCAGATGGCAGTCAAGCGGAAGCGGGAGGATCGGCAGCGGTGCAGAAGCGTGCAGAAGAAGCTGCAGAGGCAGAGGAGGCACTGCGCTGTGGCCGGGCGGTGGCTCGAGCCATCGTGGTTTTGAGGCAGGCGGTGTTGCCTCATCTGACCAACTGCCAGATTGTGTTTCCGCCAGGAGCATGTGGCAATGAACATACTGTGACCGTGTGGCACTGCCTCCACACGCTGGGCATCTGCCCGACGCCGGGAGCCTTGCTCCACCTGTCGATGCCTCAGGCAGCAGGCGATGATGCCTTGCAGGCGCTGCGAGCCTGCGTTGCTGAGCTGCTGAAGGTACCAGATGATTCTGATAATAAGACAGGCACATCGGAGGCTGGTGGAGGAACGAATGCAGCAGCGGGGAATGCTGGTGGTGAGGGAAATAGTATCGTTGTGGAATGCTACTACCTGCAGGATCTGAGTAGCGGAGATGCCCTGAAGCCGTGCAAAGGAGCTGTGTGCTGTCAGCCTGCCGGCCGGGATTGGACACTGGACAGCAGTCTCTTGCTGGCTGAGAGGTTGTTCAAAAAGGTGTACCCGGATGAGGTCTTCTTGACCAAGACACCTCCAGTGACTGCCCATCCAATGCCAGATGAGGATGTCGATCCTCTAGATGCGGCACTGAAGGATCTTGGTCTAGAGTGAGACGTAATACTTTTTAGATTCAGGTGAGGAGGGTATGAAGCTCTGCTTTTACGCCAGGTAGGTTGCTGTAGGGAAAAATGGGACTGTACAGATACCTGGTGGAAAGATCACAGGGCCTGTTTCTTTCCACCACTGTGCGGGTGCTGGGGTACATTGCTGCACATTCTATGAGCACTGGCAGTTGAAATGTCTGCGCTTTCATACTTGAGTATCATAGACCAGTGGAGAAGCTCGGAATTGTAAACCGCTTAGTTAAGATGCACAGCAATAAGTGACACAGGTCAAACGCATGTCTTCCGCAACACACAACAGACACAGTTTCAAGAGTTCACATAGGTGCTAATTGATGCACTGGCTGCAAGCCCTCTGGCGCATGTTGTTTGAAACGCAGCCTTGTCTGTATGTTGAGCAGCTGATCTGGTGACCGCTTTCTATTTCATTTATATGCGGTGAACCATCACCAAACTCACAGACAGCAGAGTGTGCAGCACAAACACCATGGCCGCGACCATGATGCCAGACCTAATCAATGGCCGCGACGCGCCAAAGACAAACACAGAGTCTAGCCCACCAGCCGCTGCCTGGACCGGCTCGCTCCGCAGTGGCCATGGTAGCGCACGAACGGACGTCACCAACGGAATATAGACCGCCCGGGCTGCTCGACTTGCCCGGCTACCTGCCCCAGCCCGACCCGCCCCACTGACGATGCCAGCCTCTAGATCCGGGAAGGAGTCGTCCTCCTTCTTATCGTCCATCAACAACGAACTTTCCTCCTCGACGTTGGGAACCGCCTGGGCCTGCGCCGCCCACCGCCGCTCACTGCTCAGCAGCTGCGACTGCAGCGATTCGTTCGTCTGCTGCAGCTGCGCCACCTGCTGCTGTAGCTGCACTACTTGCGCCGCGGCCTGTGGCGATGGCACAGCTGTGGCCGGAAGTGTCGACGCAGACCGCGGCCCCACCGCCACAAGCTGCCCCTTCAGCCGCTCCACATCCTGCTGCAGAGCCGCCCGCTCCGCACGCAGCCCCTGCCCCTCCGCAGACGCCATCGCCAGCTGCTGCCGCACCTGCTCCAGCTGAACCTGTGCCTGCCGAGCGGCCGCAGACGCGGCTGCATGCATGCCGCCCTCATCATGCATAGCGGGCGGCGCCTGCAACCTGCGCTGGGCCTCAGCCAGCTGCTCTTGCAGCACACGGGCCTGCTCTGCAAGCGCGCCCTCACGCTTCCTGGCCCCCCCCAACTCCGCCGCAAGAGCGTCCTTGTCCCCAAGCACCTTTTCCAGCTCTGGGACAATCGCCTCCAGCTCTGTCTGCAGCCCTGCGCGGTCCGCTTCCACCGCGTTGAGCGCAGCTCGCAGCTCTGCCGCCTCAGCACTACTGCCCTGCAGCGCCTCCACGTCCCGCAGCCGCACATTTGCGGCTTCAAGCTCCCGCTGCAACCCTTGTGCAGCCTGGGATGCCTGCTTCCGCTGAGCCTCTGCCTTCACCGCGCGGCTCCGCAGTTCGCCCACTGCCTCCCGTGCCTTGTCGGCCTCGGCCTCGGCCGCTGCCTGAGCCTCTGCAGCAGCCTCCAGCTGCGCACTCAGCTCCTCGTGCACCCGGGCCCACTCCTGCTCGCGCCCCCGCAGCATCTCAGTCTCCTCTGCAGCCTCCCGCATGCCCTCAATCTGCGCGCTCATCTGCTGGTGCACATTCTGCCACTCAGCCTCCCGAGCATCGCGCGAGCGCACTGCCTCAGCCGCAGCCTCCTCCACCGCCGCAACTTTTGAACCCAGCTCAGCCTTGACCCGCTCCAGCTCATGCTCCCCTTCGCTGCGCACCCGCGCGGCTTCCGCCACCTCCTCCCGCAGCCTCTCAGCAGCTTCCTCTGCAGCGCCAGCCCGGTGCGCAGCCTCCTGAAGCTCCTCCAGCTCATCCCGCGCAGCACGCAGCTGCGCCTCCAACTCCCACCTCTTATCCTCCCCTTCAGCCCCTCTCCCCTCCACATCCTGCTTCGCGGCCTCCGCAGCCACCTCGGCCTTGTGCACAGCGACCTTAGCCTCCTCCAGCTCCCCCATGACCCTCTGCCGCTCCTCGTTCGCCTCCCGCAGCGCCGCCTCTAGCACTGCTGCCTGCTCCATTGCCTCATCCCGCGCGCGCTGCGCCGCAAGCGCCATCATCTCCACCTCCTGCAAGCGCCCCTCTGCGCCGCTGCGCCCCTCCTCCAGGTCCTGCAGCCGCTCCTGCGCCAGCCGCCGCGCCTCCTCCGACATCTCCAGCCGCACCTGCACCCCATCCCGTGCCTCCTCTGCCGTTGCCAGGTCATGCAGCACCTCTTGCAGCCTCACACGCAGCTCCGAGGCCTCCGCCAGCTCCCCTTTGACGCCCTCCAGCTCCCCCTCCAGAGCCCGCACCGCCGCCTCCATCTCCCCAGCCCGCGCAGCATCCTGGCCTGCCTCCCCCAGTGCCCGCCGCAGGTCCTCAACCTCCTTCTGGAGCCCATCCTCCCTCTCACCCCCATCACGCACTACTGCCTTCAACCCTGCTACCTCTGCAGCCAGCCCCTCCTCTCGCCCCGCAGCCGCCTCCAAGGCCTGCCTCGCCTCCTTCAACTCAGTCTGCAACGACTCTGTGCCATTACGAGCAGCTGCCTCTACCTGAGCCAGTGCCGCGCGCGCCTCCTCCAGCTGCTCGCCCATCCCCTGCGCCTCCTTCGCCGCACGGCTGGCCTCCTCCTCCCATGCCCGCACCTCATCTTGCGCCTGCTTCAGCTCGGGCAAGAGGTCCTCCAGCTCCTCCTGCAGCGCCGCATTCTGCCCCCGCAGACCCTCGATCTCCTCTGCCGCATCTCCGGCACCTTGCGCTTCACCTCGCACTGCCTCCAGTTCCTCCTTCATCGCCTGCAGCCGCTCAAAGGCCGCCTCTACATCTGCAGCCGCTGCCTCCTTCTCGGCGGCTGCCTCCTGCACCTCCGCCTGCGCCGCCACCCGGGCTTCCTCTGCCCGCTTGTGCGCGGCCTCGAGCTCACCCTCCAGGTCAGCGACACGCCGCACCACATCCTCCCGCTCTGCTGCCGCAGCGGCAGCCGCAGCCTCCGCCTGTGCACGCACGTGGCCAATCTCTTCCTCCGCCCCCGCACGAGCCTCTGCCATCTCTACCTCCAGGTCTTCCACGCGCTGTGCCAGCTCCTGCGCCGCCTGCGCTGCACGCCCAGCCTCGTCCTCCCATGTCGCTTGTGCAGCACGCAGCCCCTCTGCTTCTTCAGCGACTCCATGTAGCGCCTGAAGCTGCTCTTGCAAGGCTCCGAGCTCTGCCTGTGCCGCCTCGCCGCCAGCCAGGAGGCCCTGCAGCCGCTCGGCATCCTCACGCAGCGCAAGGCACGCCTCTGCAGACACTGAGGCATCCACTTGAGCCTGTGCCGCAGCGTCATGGGCTTCGGCTGCAGAAGCAAGGGCACTATCCCGCTCTACTCGTACTGCATCTGCCTCAGCCTGTAGCAGCTCGTTTCGTGCAGCTGCATCTGCATTTGCAGCCTCTAGACTCTGCACTTGTTCAGCCAGCTGATGCGCCTCCTCTCCCTGCAGAGTGTACTGGTATTGTGGTACAAATTGCGTCTGCATAAGGGCATCAGTATGAAAATGACACCATCTGCATGTCCGCCTGGTTACGCTGTGGACACTGCTGAACCAGGCAACACCATGTTTTAGGGACACCACAAGACTGGAGATTGTGTATCAGGCGACAAGTACACGCTACAAACACAAGCAGCCAAAACGAACGCAGCTCAGCACCTGTGCAGAGGCGGCGCGTGTGGATTCGTCTTCGAGACTCTGGACCCGGCGCAACAGACTAGCCTTTTCACTTTCAAACGAAGCATTGAGCTCAGCTACATGGGACGAATGTGCCTCGTGGGCAGTCTCCATTGCATCTTGAAGATCCTCACGGTCTCGCTCCGCAGTCGCGAGCTTTTCCTGCAGCTCGTCCACAGCGGCTGCATTGCCCGTAATAGCCCGGTCGCGGGCGGCTAGTGCATCTGCCAGCTGCTGCTGAAACACTTCGGCAGCAGCCAAAGATTCTGACAATTGCTGCTGTGCAGTCTCCAGTTCTGCCCGTAGTGCTTGGGACTCTGCTGCATGCTGAGATGAGTCGCGCTCTTGCGTGGCTGCATTCATACTGGAATCTGCAAGCTTCCTCTCCGCCTCTCCTGCTCGCTGCAGAGCTGCATCTCGTTGAAGCATCGCCTCTCTTTTTTCAGACGATACCAGTGACATTTCCTGCTCCCATTCCCGCTTCGCTTGCAAGTGTCCTGAATTGATGGAGGAAAGCTGGGATTTGGATGCCTCAAGCTGTGCATGCACTGAATTCTGGCTGGATTCTAGCAGCTGCAATTTTGCACGCAATTGGCCGTTATCTTGCTTTAGTGTAGCATGGCTTTCATCTTCCTCTACTGCCCCGGGTGGTTGCCTAGAGACCATCTTGGCGTCGTCCGCCACCCTTGCCGTGGAGTCACCTGAAGCAGGCGCCTCATGCCTAGATTGTGCAGGTGCAGGTGTAGGTGGTGGCTGCGCTGATGGAGCTACGGCCGCTGGTGCCGCGGGAGCGGAACTTTGTGCCACGGAGCCAGTGGCGTTCACAAGCGGCGTATCTGACAGGGCTGGATCGCGATTCTCCACACCAGAATCCTCAGGAGAAGAATTTGTAACTTGAACTGGGTCTACATCTACTGGTGCACTTCTGGCCGAAGGGCGAGCAGGTTGCTTGGCTTTCCCCGCAAGTTTCTTAGCCCTGAACTCTTCAAGCTGCATACGTGACGTCAGTTTGATTTCATATCTTCGATACATGCTGTTTATCTCACTGCAAACACTAGCTGAAGGGTGCAAACGCAGACAGCTTGCACAACAGGCTGCAACGATAGCAATCCGCGGAGAGCCGCAATGAACACAGAGCACCTTCTGCTTGCCCTTCGACCGCAGAGCTGCTTTTTTCTGCTGTTCGGTCTGCGCCATGGCTAGTTGAAAAACTACATGCCGTTTGCCGGAAAACACATCTACGGCACCGGGATGTGATCCACGGACATAGAAGCAGGTGCGCTAACTTGCTAGCTAGTTTGTAAATGCCATTCCCTGTTCAGAATGTAATTGCGCACACGGGGTGGCAGTTCACCTCGTAAATCCATCTGTCTCGCGCATTGTGAGCTCTGCGTACAAGTCACCCTTCCCACTCGGGCATGCATGCATGCGCAACCGGAGCGCGTGGCCGGCGCGCATGTCCTGCTGCCCCGACATGTCGGGCTTGTTGCCTGCAGCGCTCACATATGCATGCTGCCGCTTGATCAGGCGTAGCCTGGACGAAGGCTAAGATTGGCCTGGAAGAACAGCAACCTGACTCACCATATGTCCGATGTTCATGGGATGGCTGGCAGTGGTCATTGCAACCTTGCAGCAGATTGGACACACAGGGACATGGCTCTGATCATGACAGTGATGCAAGTAACTGCTTCTACTTTGTGGGTTTGCCCTTGTACTCTTTTGTAACTACTGCTTCTACTAACAAAAGTTCAGCTGGATCAAGCACGTACAATGGATTCGCTTGCTTCAGAATCCAGCCGCCATGGAAAGAGTGACATGGAGGAGGACTTGTGTCGAGTAGGCTGAATGACAAGCTCCACCAACGCAGTGCAGTTCAACATGCCTGGATGCGCCCTGCACTGAGCCTTACACGGCATTTGTGAGTACACCGCCACAGCTTGAATGCTGTACGCCTCAGCGGTTCCTATTTGACAATGCTCAAGCGTCCCATATGAATCGAATCAGTGACTAAAACTGTGCTTTGTGTGACACCGGGAGAAAACGTGCTGCCGGAGAAGTGGTTCTACACCATGATCACAACTCAGCATATCAAGCGGCCCGCTGTCAGGTGGTACACTGACCTTCCTGCCAGAAGGCAGGGTACACTCTGACACAAACTATGCGCAGCAGATAATCGACTAGTCGCGTTCGAGCACTGGCACCCGGAACCGCCAGTAGTCCACAGAAGCTTGATATTGTCCCTTGTCTAGAGTGACCCCACTGCCACCCTCATCCTTACCCAACGCATTCCGCATCATTGTAATCGGCTGCATGGGTGTCTCGCAGTCCTCATCCTGAGCCTTGATGGATATGATACCCCATGGTGCATCCGGTATGTCATCCTGCTTGTCTTCGGATGGCATCGCCTCGTGCTCTTTCGCAACTTGCTCGCGGCTGTACAGGATGATGTCAAGCATCTTAGCTTCTGGGACTTCCACATCTGCTGCTGGTATCCACCTGCAGCAAATCCGCCTGCAACACTGACAGGACCAAGAGCGGTGCATCCATGGCCCATGAGCCCTTCCTTGGAAACAGGCCTGCGTCTTTGGTTACCATGGTTGACCTTTTGCTGGACCTCTTGTCTGCCTGAGACAGAGAATCAGACAGCCATGCAGTCACGAGTGTGTCCAGACAGTGGGAATTCGGTGATGAGCGAAATATTGAAGGGCACACCTGGACAGCACGGCGAGCTCCTCTGGTCTCCGGGACTCGTACGCAGTCCGAATCAACGGTTGATTCTCAGGGGTGATTTGCACATTGCCCGCCTTTGCCCCAACGAAGTTCGGCACGAAGACATGCCTGCACAGGCCATGTGTTGCTACACACATAATGCAGGTGCTTGACATCTCAGTGAGGCGAACAAGGCGACAAGTTGGTGCCGGTGCCCTTGGTCGTGGCCGCCGCCATCATCTGCAGAATTCTTGGATGGCAGCACTGCCATGTGAGCTAGGTTGCTGCATCGCTGCACACCATGATATACAAACAAGGCTTGTGGCAGGTGAAGCGATGGATTAGAGGAAATCGATGCATGTGACCATCAATGGTGTGCAACGACATCCAGCCAAGACATGTCGGGCCATAGCAGCCGATGCAAGTCATAAATGAATCAGAACAGGTCTGCCACACTAGCCCGTCAGCAGGCATCTCAAGCACATATTACATCCTTTCATGTTTTTCTGACACACTGTGCACATGCAAGGTCACGTCGCCCAGTATCACCACCATGTCGACATGTAACCGTATAACGAAGATGTTGTGGGAGGATTTTATAGGCCCGTACGCACATGCAAAATGGGGTGCAAACAGGATGTGCAGCTCTTCCGGAACGCACTTGCAGAATGGTGCGTAGCCGTCTACAAGGGGAGCGCCGTTCTGGTGGAACTCGTGAATTTTCTTGACGAATTCCTCTTTATCTACAGTGAGGCGTGTTCCTGCGTAGAATGGATCATCCCATTGCCTGATTGCAAAGTTGTCAAGGAAGAACACGTCGCCACTGGGAAGGCCCATCGATGCGATTCTGCAGATCATTTCGCTTCGGGCAACAGGTCGATTCAAACATCGACGTGATTTCGGTCAAACTGCACTCTTACATGCCATGCTGTGGGGTGACGGACGGTTTCGTTGGCACCAAAGCACCATGTCTTTCTACACCAAAGTGCTGTACTACACTGAAAGCACGGTAAAGAAGTGGCGGATGTGTAGACCGGGCATATCAAGTAGCAGTTGTGAGGGATGCTTACGCAGTGATCCTGTAAACTGGCAAGCATGCCAATGGATGTACATACCTTCTTGACAAGGTTGGCCAGGCTTGACGGGCAGTTTTACAAGCAGGAGATCTGTAGTGTGGGCCCTTGCGTAGAATAATGAACATCAATAATATTATCGATCAACGAACGTTGGCAAAGATGTCGCACGGGACACTGACTGCTGGCAAGGATCTGGTAGCGACCAGCACTTCGGAACGGGCTATCACTTGACAGGGAGATGATCAATCAAAGCGAGTCATTGAGGCGTCTATATCACTTGCGTGGAAGTGAATTATGCACACGAATTTGGCGCGCAGATGTCCGATGCGTGGGCATGGCGCAGGATTTCCGTAGGCATGCATGGACTTGCACGCGTCTTTTGAAGGCTTTGTGGCAATCGCCCAAGTCATCAGGTAATGTGGAGTGCACTGTGCTGGTTTGATCGGATCTGTTGCACTTGCGCCCCCCATCTGAGGGTCAGCCCCGCCAGCTGGACGATGATGTCTTGACACTGATCAGTGGTCTACGTGTCAAGCAGAAAATCAAGTCCATGAACAAAGAAATCGAAGAAAACAGGCCCCCAATCGCTGTTCGATGGGTTGAACTTGTCGTGAGGCAGCAAAATGCCGCTCCATCACAGCCTGCACGAGGCTGCGTAAACTTCAAGCAGTTCCAAGCCAAGGCTTTGGCACAACCGACACAGCAGACGCAACGGCCCGTCACGTGTGTGATGGATGGGGTAACTCAGCGAAGAGGGATGCAAGAGAGGGGGCATTTGATCAAGTGTGCGACAGCTGCTTCCAGTCCTGCTTCGGGCTGTGGCCGTTCAAATGATGCAAATTAGCCGCAAGCAGCCCTTGGCATGTGGTAAGCCATATTGAACACGTCTGCTACAATCCCTTATTATGGCAAGGGCACATGTATCTGGAGACGAAGAGGCCCGCCATGTTGGCGCTGCAATTCACTGGCTGTCTTGCAGGCAGGATGCAGATGCAAGAGAGACCCGGAAGCGAGAAGACCAAGTGTTCCATGACATCGGGACTAAAACTCAGGTATCACGTGCTACGCAGCGAAGACAATCCAGGCAAGATGTTCCAAAGCAACGCACAAGGCAAGCAGCAGATGCTGGAGAGATTCTAAATCAAATCGCACCACGACGTGCAAAGAAGTCCAGGCATGAAAGTGTGGTTGACACTCAGCCACCATTGGTGCAAAGTCTAGCCTCAGCTGAAGTACCAGCTAGGCCTGGCACACAGCGTGTCGGTAGTGAGGGTGTCAGTGGGACAGACTACCCTTCTACCACTGGGCGGCCCAAGAAGCGCCAGCGTGCAGCAGCGTTTGTGATCGATTAGGTTGTTAGTAAAATTTTCTAGGGGCAGCCTCTGTGCACATGCAAACTGCACCAGCCAGACAGAGTTGTGCCGGTGTTCCCGGCACTTCAGGACGGATCAGTTGCGACAAAGCAATGCCATTACCCTCATGCGAGGCCCTGAAATACGGGCCCCGCATCTGCGGGGAATCATTCACTTGTAACATCGTTACATTTGTGATTCATGAGATTATAATGCTACGCCTTGTGGTGAACCCGGAAGGTCTTTCATTGAGACTGTGGCTGAGCCCCTCTTTGCTGCTCGTGGTTGTGTGATATCTGGGGCCCATCCTGTCAGCGAGATGAGCTGAAACGTGTTAGTTGCCCCACCTTGCTGCCGCGCATCTTCCCCGTATGTGTAGAGCGCAGCAGCCTGCATAGTCGGTGAGTGCATGGTCAGGCTCACAGCGTGGTAGCGCCTATGCTGGAAGACCGATGGATGGCTAGGCAATCATGGTTGCAAATGGACCCACTCCGTGGGAACACAGAAGTGGTCATGCAATGTGTTGCAACATGCTCATCTAGACTGGGGCGCACCGCAAGGGCTGTGTCACGTGGCAGCATGCCGCGCCGCTGCATTGCTGCATTCTGTTCACTATTTACCTGCACATCCCGGGACTCAGCACCTGTGGCACCGCATCGACAATCGCTGATGTGCAGCTGGCCCAGATGCATGCCTCAGCTCGGGGGAGCAACGTCAGGCTGGGTCAGGTACTTTAATCATGCGCACTGGCGCACACCCTGGCCTGAAAAGGTGAGAGTGCTGAACAGCTGCTCTCAGACACGCTTGGCTGGAAGACAGAGCGAGAGTCCTGCTGTCGAGGAGCATACCCGAAGGTGCGTGATTGCATCTGCGGCATCTTCGTACTGTACTGTCAGGTCCTCAGTGTCGACAGTCTGAAGAGTGAAACCTGCACCTGAAAGCAAGCTGCCGGCATCCCGCACCTGCACATCAGGTACAGCTGTGAGCACCAAGAAGCTGTGGCCGTGCTTTGAAAACGCCCAGTGATGGCTGCAGCTGGTGGCCAGCGCTCCTGCATGCCGCGTGTTATCAAGTTCAGTCAAAGCGAACAAACAAACAATTTCGCATAATATACAAACGTCAGTCTGTGATCGGATCAGAGCACAATCACCTAAATGCTGTTATCGATCCGTTGCCAGCAAAGCCATGTGTAGTCCCTAAAGCAATTACAGCAGCATCAGCTGCCGCTGAGAGCAAACGATCTGCTCTATGGATCGACATGATATTAGCTGTGTGGCACACATGCGGCAGGTTCACTTGAACTGGCTTGGGAAAAGTAAGGCCGCACGTGGACGAGTGGCGAGGTCCGCAATGAGAAGCCCCCATCCCGTTCCTCTTCTGCCATTTGACATGCTGCCCTCAGCTCCCACAATGTATCTCCACCAAGCATGCTTGCCAGGAACATCCCATCTGGCTGCAGCACCCGCTTAAACTCTCGGAATGCCCGCTGCATGCACTCGATCTGTAGTCATCAAGATTAGCAGAGGCGTTCGCGGCGGAGGAGCTGCACATGAGCAGGTTGTGAACGCGCACCGGCAGATCATTTACCCAGTGTAGCGAGTTACATGCAACGACCACTGCACATTTCCAAACGATCAGCAAAACTGGAGCTACCAATATTTCGCTATGGCGTTCAGGATCACTGCAGCTCCATGCCTAGGGCTCCCAGGCGTGCAACACACAACCAAGCAGGGATGTGTGTACTGCGCATAGAACTGAAGCCATAAAATAATGCTGGAATGATGCTGGTAGACCCTGCACGTCAGCATGTTGCCATGAACGGTTCTGCTATGAAGGAGCATACAATCGAAGCTTGCATCCGCATATGGAAGGAATTCTTCATCCGCTACTGAAACATCCATGAGGCTCCCATGCTTTGCAATCACAGGCAACAGTGCGTCCTGCACATGCTCGAAATCGATTCCAATAAGCACATCTAGCAGCTACTTGGTCAAGGAAAACTAAATGTGTGCATAGCATGGCTTCTGGGCCTTTCTGCTGGGTAGACAAAGGCACACCTTCACCTTCAAAGCCATTGGCAAAGACTGGTCCATATAAGATACCTTGGCAACTTGGCTGCCAACTGCATCTTCACACAACGATTCCATGAACGTTCGGCCTGCAAAATATGAGGACTGGTCCGGATTGCAAGGACAGAGTTGTTTGCTTCACAGCAGAGTGGCAGCCAGCAGTGCATAGCCAGACAATGTCTTACCCGCACCCCCCACAACGAGCACATTGGTAAACCTCTTGGTAACATCACGAATCTTGTCCAATAGTCTCTCGGCGCATTCCTGATGTAGAGCGTCATGAGGTGCGCCGCGTTCCAGCGACAGTGCGGCCCTGCTTCTGTGGAGCGCTTTAAAATCCCTGGCACAATGCGACCTGGTAATGGCAATGCTCTAAGCAATTACATGCTTGCTGACACCTGGTAAGTAAGATGTACCTGTCAAACACTTCCTCTTGCTCCGCTGTACTGAATAACTTGTTGCAAGCGGGTGCGGCACACACGCTTCCTTCGCACGCGAGCGCACGTAGCTGTCGGCACAACATGCCACTCAACATCAAGGAGGGTTGTGTATACTACGAGTGGAACATGCACTGCTTTTGTCTTGCCCCGTTGTAGAGGATAGCAGGTAACCCGTAGTGGTGGGTTTGGATCACAGACACACTTACTGCTGAAGCACGGGGCGAATTGATTGGCATGTCCACAACATGCTACCATGAGAGAATTATGGCACAGTCTGCTGCATGTGTGAAAACGATTACAGCTCTGAACAGCATGGGTTCAGCATGCATGTTATGTTCCTCATTATGCCTGACTTAATTGCCGTGACTTGGCCATATACTGGGGTCACAACACGCTTGCTTGGTCTACACTCGACGTCACTATCCATGCGTGAGTACTCACAGCCGATTAGCACCCGCCACACAATCTCTCCAGGTGCTCGCCTCATGGGCCAGCTTGTGAGCACCCGCAACACTCGATTCCACCACACAGCCTCTCACATAGGACTGCTTTCCAAATTGATTTCATGCAACGCTTCCGGGGCTGAATCTCCTGACGCTTGCATGGGCCACATCCATCGTCAGATGGCTGAGGTCTTACCGCCTGCCTGCATGCAACCACAGGGGTCAACGCTGCGTCACAACTGGATTAACAGCCAGCAACCAGAATACCACTCAGTGCAGTTGAGATCTATCTGCAGGTGCACACAAAACCAGAGCTGCGGCGCCGATGAGCAGATGCAATTGCTGCCGCAAAGAGGATTGAGACCTGTAGGCACTTATGGAGGCGTACTGTTGCGGCGGCCCTGGCTGCCTGAGCGGCGTGCAGAGTAGTCCATGGAGCGGCGCTTGAGGACGGCAGGGCTGACGAGGCGGTTCGAGGGGGCCGGGGAGGAGGTGTTGGGGGAGCGGGAGGGGGTGGGGGAGGAGAAGCTGCTGGAGCGGCGGCGGCTCTCGGTGCTGCCACCGCTGCCGCCGCGTCCACCAGAGCGGCGGGAGGCATAGTCGACGGAGCGGCGCTTGCGCACGGCATCGCTCACCAGGCGGTTGGTTGGGGCAGGGGAGGTTGTCCGCTCAGGTGCGGAGTAGCTACTGGAGCTGGCAGCACGGCGGGGGGCACTGGAAGAGCGCTGCGCCTCGCGGCCACCGGAGCGACGGGAGGCATAGTCGACGGAGCGGCGCTTGCGCACGGCATCGCTCACCAGGCGGTTGGTAGGGGCAGGGGAGCGGGAGGGGGCATCATAGCTGCTGGACCGGGAGGGGGCATCATAGCTGCTGGGGCTGGGGGGAGAAGGAGCGGAGTACCCGCCGGTGCGGCGGCGGTTGTTCTCCTCCTCGCCACCTGAGCGGCGGGAGGAGTAGTCCACGGACTGGCGGCGCTGCACAGGAGCACGGTTGGTGCCAGCACCAGACCTGCGGCCTTCGCGGCCACCGGAACGGCGCGCAGCGTAATCTGCACAACAGCCATCCTTTTGTTGGTTGAGCCATGATGTTGCTCATGGTCATCAGACCAGGCTTATGTGCAGCATGAGAGCATATGTGCACCGGACAAATCAGCACATCCTCCGCAAGGCCGCTCGCCCTGAGCTCTTAACACGCTCACCTAACTACCCCTGCGCTGTGATTCCCTATCACGCATGCCCGCCGAGGTGATAGCCCGCCGGACTACCTGCTGGTGCGTCAGGCGAGGTCGCGTGCAAGGGTGGCTGCAATGATTGCATCACGGCCGGTTGATGACAGGCAGGGAAGTGTTGAGATCAGAATCCGCTCGATAACTGCGCACGTCATAAAGTTCATTGGCTCATCGCGCGAGTGCACGTGCCCAGGTATCGACCGGAGGGGGATTATTGATAGACCTCCAGGTGTTCCAAATACATCGTATATCAGCACCATCAAGTCAAGACTTCGCAATCCACATGTCCTAATGTTCAATCTCACGCGCTCAACACCGAGGCGCTGGCGGGCCGTTGAGGTGTCTAGAACGTCTACTATAACCCAGCTACCTGCTGCAGCGGACGACGGAACTACAGCTTACACTTGATAGGTTGCATATAACATATCTGTCCAGCGCGCTGGAGGCTCGGAGCGGTGCTTGCGTAAGGGTGGGCCCGTTTGCTACGCTGCAACAGGGTTCAGGCCAGCAACGCAGACGTACACGCAGAAGCCCGCGCGACGAGGTCTATACAAAGCATTTGAAGCATTAGGTATTGTCTTACCTGGCTGGGGTCGGCGTGCGTTCAGCACAACCGCCCGCCGGGCGCTAGCAGCAGGGGCACGCAGTGACAGCATCTCTCTAGTCTTCACAGGTACAGCTGATGGAAACCTATCCTAGACCAAAAAGCACTGCAGAGAGTGGGTTGTGTGCGACGCTTCCTTATAATCCTGCCGCGACTTGTGCCTGCCCGCATGGACAAGCATGCCATCCTGAGGAAACTCCCGATGTCGCCCTGCAGGCGGCACCTAACGCACGTGCGCATGTGGCCCACCCTGCTCGCCGCCGGTGCTAACCTCCCGGCTGCTGTATCTGGAACTTTGCCCAGCCGGATACGCAGCCGATTTTCTAGCTCGAGGAGATATGGGCCAAGCTGAGCACCGACCGAAGGTTTCCATCCATGTATGACGATAGCAGCGATGACAGTTACGTCATGCTCGTAGCAGAACTCTGCAGACCGTGTTGAAACTGCAGTGCCACCGGAGCAACTCGTGTGTCCGACACCCTGCTCCAGCACACGGCACTCGCCTCCGTGCGGCATCGCTCAACCTGAGACACTCAGGCTAATGACGAGATTGGAATTGCACAATCTTGCTCTTTGCTGGGACGACCTTTCACAGTGCCTACGCGCAGCACATATTGCTGAGTCATTCGTCAGCAAGCACAGCCATGGCACAGCGGACGAGAGACCGCAGATACATGGCAGCCTCGGCAATGGTAATTACATACGAGCCTTGCTCATCAGACCATCTGCAGGAGCCCGTGTTCGACGTTTCCAATCCCGCGCCACTGCACACGTACTGAGAGTGCCCTCCTGTACATACAATGGTCCAAAATACATCCGCCACATCGCAGTTCAGGCTTGGTCTGCCCTCACACTGACTGCACATCAACACCAGCATCCATATTGTCACGTTCGGGCTGCGGCATCTTCACTGGCCTTGTCAAGATCCTGCTTCTGCACCTGTGTAATCAGTGGATTGCTGGGCTTTTCTGGGACACGCGTCATTGCAAGAAGCTTCACATGGCCATTGCCAATGTTCCAGATGCGCTTCTCCGTGCGAGCAGAAACTCCCTGAGGATTTACGACGAGATTGAGGGGCTTGTCGGTGCTAGAGGGCAGCTCATAGAATCCCACCAGCACGTGCTGCAGGTGGAAGCACCGCGACTGCAGCTGTGCATACGTCACCGCCTCACCCACCCCACAGATCCAGCTGCTGTCAAACACCTGCACCAACACCCCGCTTACCAACCACATCCTTCGCTTCACCTGGCGTGGCAGAGTGCAGGCTCGCAATCGGATTCAGCTGCATCTGCGAGCCACTAGTGGCAGAACGACACACGATGCACACAGCCCCCTTCACTGCAATCATACAGGCTGCGGCCTCGGCCCACGCAGTCTACATCTATTGTGGTACGCTGATGCTTGGTGGGAAATGTGCCTGGACAAAGCGATCCTGACTCCGTTCTCAGCGGGGCCACTGGCACCGGGCACTCCTGTGACAGATCTCTGCGATTACAAACACCACTCACATCGGCCGAACGGACCCAAGCACCTGCGAGCCATGGAAACAGCAATCACGCTCCGCTGTCCCTGTTCAGCAACCATCCACAGGCCTGGTGTTGCACCTGTCACAGTCCGGTCATGAGCCAACATGGCGCCACCTGACCATGATTCACCGCGCGTCCCTGCTGACGAATGAATTTGCATGCCCCGCGTGCGTGTGTGGCCGATCTTGCCATGGGTAACATGCCAACAGCAAGCGCTGCATCGGGAATCCCCCACCACTGCTCACTGACGTGTCAGTCTGGGGCGCCAGCTTCACGCTCCAGACGTTGCACACCAGCATGCAGCACGAGAACATGCTGTCTACTGTGTGCCACGCCATCATGGACAGCCAGGGGGTCTGCCCGTGAGCACGGGCGGGACGTATCTGGTAGTCCACACGACACCACTAGAGTAGCGCCGGCGCCGTGTTGGTACACACGAAACCTGTGGCCACACAGAAAAACTGTGCTGAAGAGTGCACAGGGGACCGCTCTCCGCATTTCACCGCTCCAGCTGCCAGGCTGGGAACAGCTGTGTTTGACACCTAAGTTTCGCGATCATTTTGGACTCGGGCCTGAAAGGTGTCCCCACAAACTCGCGTTGTTCGCTTTGGGAGGTATGATAAACTGAACACTGTCCGACACGCTCTCAACAGCAGCGCCCACGAGCAGGCGGGGGCGCACCTCTACATCTGCGCTGTCGCCGATTGAGAAGTACGGCACAAGGAGCTTCGGGTAGTGCGCGACGAATGCAAGCATCTTGGAGCTGAAGCTTGTGAAGTTCACACTGATGCCGACAGGCAGCTGCGTGAAGTCCTCAAACCGGGTCTGGCTGCCGTACGCCATCTTCTCGGCGACGATGCTCACCGTCGAGCGGGACGCGCCCTCCAGCCGCATGCGGACGTTCAGCTGCGCTGCCAGCACCTGCACTGAGCGCCCATTCGCGCCCGGGCTGGAAGGCGCTGCGCCTGTGCTGGCCGCAACGGCTGGACACCGCGAGGCCATGCGTGCTGTTGGGAGACGGACCAGGGAGGCGAAAGAGCAGATGGTCGCGAATCACTGCGGCTAGGGTGATCAATGATGGGTGGGTACGATGTGGCGTGATGCGACTGGGGACATCATGCCGGTCGCTGGCCAGTTGTGCGCGGGTGTGAGGGTGCCAGGAAGGTGGTGCAGTGTCAGCTGGCTATGTGGCACGCGTGAAATGGTCAGGTGTTGGCGTTCTGGCGATGGGGGGCGTGCCACAGCCTCGAGGCGCAGGAGGTCGCCGGGGGTCGTGATGTCGTCGTAGCCGTTCGCCATGTCCTGGTCCGGGTCGAGCCACCGCTCATCGCACAGCACCATCGCGATGTCAACACTGCATGCCGCACACACAGCTCAGGAGCTGCCCCGCAGCTGCACACGATCCCTCCCGGATGCCGTGGTCTCCCCCGGCCCTGCTCGCAACGCATGGCGACGCCAGCTGCGCACTGGGCTGGTGCTCTGAAGAGAGCTGGCGCTCGGGAGCAGAGGCGGACGGCCATGGCTTAGCGGGGGCTGCCGTGGGCCCCCGCAAGGACACAGCCAGGATGCACAGCGGAGCGCACCTATTGACGTCGAGCTTTCTGACATCCCGCCGCACCAGTGGGCTGCCATGCACGTGATTCGCCGTCACGTTCTGCAGCCGCACCGCGTCCTCCACTGAGTCTAGCGACTCTGGCGGGTGCTCGTTGAAGAAGGTGACGTGGGAGCCGCGGGGGAGTTGGGTGCGGCCGCGGTCGAGCTCCCGGCAGAGGGCGCACATGAACTGCCGTGTCTTCCAGCCACAGATGAGGACGTGCAGCGGCTCCTCAGAGTCGCGCTGCACCTCGCCCCTGTCCTGCTCTGACTGCATCAACATTCCTGCACACATGACGTGTGGAACGGCCACCGTGGGGCGCCCCTGGGCCTGCCTGTGCAGACCTGCCCGAGTACAGCCACATGCTGCACAGGTGAAACTATGCGTGACCAGTCGAGCGTTGCTGGTGTGTGTACTTGTGCCAGTGGCGTAAGCCCGGACCTCTGGCGGTGCGACACGGAGAGAGTTGTGTACACGCTGCCGGTGCCTGCGTTGACATGAGAAGTCCTGGCGTGTCACGGCAGCTGCCCTGCAATGCTCCGAGGCGCACCGGAGGCTTGGAGCGACACTCCGCACTGGACAGCACTCGAGTCTCGGCTGCAGAAATCCGAGAGCGCTGGCGGGTCCCCGTCGAGCTCTGCATCGTCGCAGCTCTCTGTCGCCAACATTTTCACATGTTGTGGCACCTGCAAGCAGCGCCCTGCTGGTCTTCTGCTGCCTTGAAACAATGCGCTGCGTGAATGAATCCTGTTTCCAGGGCAACCTGACTGCCTGCGTTATGTGCCGTGATCAGGCATCTGTGTCGGAGAGTCGGCCACCTTGCTTGGTGCGCAGTGTTGAGCAGTACGAGGGACGTGCCATGACAAATTCAGATGAGGGCATGCGGGGTTGCCAGCCGCTGTGGGCAACAACGATCGGCTGTGGCAAGGGCCGTATCGGAGAGCTGCCAGACTGTCGGAGCATCACCAGCTCATCACCTGGGCGTATTCGGTAGTCTCGTTCGGGGCAGAGCAAGATGGTTGAGCTGTTGATGATGCCCAGCGTTGTGCAGGTCGGGAAGCGCAACATGACCTCCTCAAAGAGCACACCCACCAGTTCGGGATGCTCCTCCATGGCTACCTGCAGTCACATGCAATTGGCTAGCAGGACGGAGTCGCAGTTGCGTCCTTGCCATCACTGTGCCGACCTTCTCAGCCTGTAGTGTGTCAAATTCGCAGCAAGGCCCACGATCCAAGGCTGCGCTGTGTGCACGCAAACAAACGCCGACTCGCGCGTGTGCAAACGAAAGGGCACAGAAACTCTCCGAATCTGGCTTTGAGGGTAGCACCCCTACCGGCCTCTGTAGACGGGCCAGGGCGAGAGCAAAGCAGCCATGCATCAACAGCTGGAGTTTCTGACAAGCGGAGCAAATCAGTGGACCAACGCAGCGGCGTCGGCATGTCAGTGAAGATGGTTCGCCCCCAAGAGAAAGATATCATGGCGTTGACCCAGGTCTTCGTGGGAGGAACAGGTTGCTCATGTCACAACAGCACAGCTCATCAGGTGCAGGGCAGCTGCCAGAGCACACGGCCGCTCACGGAGCACAGGACGAGGCGGGGGCACGCTGCAGGCGGGGCATGCGTACCCGAGAGTCAGAGGAGAAGTCCCACAGCCGCCGTGTGGTGAGGCCTGCGATGGGCTGGCGGAGCATGCGCACCAGCCGCCGCGCGTTGAGCCGGGCTGTTGCCACGGGAATCACACGCGGAGAGCATGCGTACGTCACGGTCTCAACAGCGTCTTGGTTGTACACCTGCGCCACGGCCACAGGTGTTCACCCGGTTGATCCTCGAGGAGCAGATGGAAACCGCACAGCATGCTGCGCAGCAGTCCGTCCACGGAGCGCGCGACACGGAGAAGCGCAACCTTCAGGGAGGTGAGGCACCAGCGACCGTCCACTGCAGCTCCGCTGCCGCCACATCGCCGACCTCTGCGCAGACGGGGCGGGCCTGGAACGCTGCACAGCCAATGCAGGATGCATTGACAGAAACACGTACATCAGTGGCTGACAGGAGGACAGGGGCTCCAGCACAGGCAGCAGGCGTGTTTGTTGGCATATGGCATGGAACAGAGGGTGTTCATTTGCAGTTCGCCATCTGAGGCTGCACCTCGCAGATGATGTGGCCTTCCTGTTGTCGTTCGAGGCCATCGTCTGGCGCTTGCAGTTCATCCAGGAGCACAGCGACACGAACCGATTGTGCGTCAGCTTCCATCGGTCCCCTGTAAGCACTGTGAACCTGGACAGGCTGCGGAATTCCACTGTGCAGCCTCTGGTGCAGGAGGATCTGCTCTGGCTCACCGTGGAGAGTAGAAGCAGCACCTTGACTGATCTCCGAGAATAACCGTGGACGCAGCATAGTAGGCGTTGACGTTGTGCAGGTCAGGCAGTGTCAGCGGGTTACCCTGCCGGAAAACCAGCGTGCTGCCATGAGTGTCGTCCTCAAGCATTGTCCTGCACAGCTGGACGCCAGGTGTACGTCTCAGCGCCACACGGAGCTTGTTGCTTACTTCCAAGCCATGCAGGGTCGAGGAGTACGCAGCGCACATGAACCAGCACTGGATCTCCAATTTTGGCGTTTCTGATAGAATGACGATCGTCGTGCCACCCACATCCTTATATGCATGACAAATCTGCAAGGTACCAGCAGGTTACAGGTGGAGCACCTCACCGGTCCTCACTGCGAATGAACTAGGTGCACGAATCCGCAAGCACGCATAAACATCAAGCGCACCTGCCTGGTGACAGTGAGCAGCATCTCCCTGTCTCTTGGGCTCCTGCCAAAGGCCAGCAGCAGAAAGTGGCCTGTTTCAAGCACCTGGCTTCCCACCCGGACATTCTGCAAACGGACCGTGCAGTATCACACACACACGTCATGCTGGTGATGCTTTGCATGTCTCTTCAAGCGTCCGCGCAAATACTCGGTTGCAGAGAGGAGCAGCACCTCTTCCAGCCCTTCAAGGAAGGCCTGCTCCACAAGCGCAAGTACAAGCGCAAACGCAAGAAATCCAATCGTTGCAACAAACAGCGAGAACACCTGCAAGCACGGTCTCCCGTTCCGCGAAAGGCATGTGAAGATGGTGCTCTCCTTGCCTAACCAGGCTAGATCAAACAAAAGGGTTGCACTTACCTGCAGAGGAAAAATCACATCATCGTCAAACTCCCCGAAGACGAGCTTGTAGGTGGAGTATCTGCAAGGGCACCAAGCACTGAGACCTTCGCGACCGCGCCTAGCACATCTCCACATCATGTAGTCAACCCCAGCGTATATGTACCAGGAGCAGAAGATCTGCAGCAGCTGGGAAGGCGTACAGTGAGTCCCAGAACTCCGAATCTCCTGCGATGCTGGCTCTTGTTAGAGCTAGAGCCGTAAAGAGGGCAACATTGGCTGCAATGAACAAGCCCAAGTCGTCTAACGTTCCCTGCAAACATGGCTGTTGTCACAGAGACCTTCGTTCTATATTTATACAACGGTTTACATTTGGCGGTAGTTTCTTAGGACCTCTGATAAGCTGTAATTCAACAAATACATTCCACAGAATCTTGGGTGCAGTCGCAGTGTTGAAGTACGTCCGGATGACGCAGCAAGCGGACAAGCATCTCAAACATCCGTCATCGTCGGACACACCTTTCTGTTGATGTAGTAAGTATACCTTACGTAGTCTAGTCCATTTTGGATGACAGGCAGTGTTCGAAGCTTGGTCAGGAGAGAGCTCTCCTGCAGCCGTCGACTGTTGTTCGAGCTAGTTTCTGATTTGAAAATTCGTGTAGCAATTGGTCTCCAGACCCTCGCTTCATCTTCTTGCCTGTCGTACGAGTTCATCGCATGGCTTCCGTCACTCTCGGACCTGGACACAGCATCGCATATTCAAACGCAACGACACCTTGTTCAACGTCGCAAACATGCACACCTACACTTATCACTCCTTGACGTGTGAAGAACTGTTTCAATGCTTCCACGCGTTCTCACGTTTGTGATGGATGGAAATCACAACCGGCGCTTGCTCCTTGTAATCTGAAGAGTGATCACATCACGTACGCAGAGACCGAAACGCACGACCCGCCATTTTCTTGCGTCCCGTTGATATGCACTGCGGTGCGTGGGCGATGCCGGCCCTTGGACGCAGCCAGACGAGGCGGACAACCTAATTGTCGACTAAATCCAGACTCTGGTCGCCGTCCGCGTAACGGCATCATCCTGATCACGGCGCACCGTTACAAATTCCAGATGAAATAGGCATGTGTGAGTTTCCTTAAAGGGTGTCGGAAGAACCTCCCGTGGCGCCAAAGACAATGCTGCACGGCGTTCGAGTTTGTCCAAGAAACATCGCGTTGTGATGTAAATTGAATTCAAGCGCAGCACAAGATCATCTTGACCATGTTGTTGTAGATGGCCGTGACTCTGCTGCGCCCTGCGTTGCATGCTACTCTTGTACTTGTGGCAATGCCACTCGTGAGCGACTTGCAAATGCAGCGCGATCATGGCCCGTTCCCTGGCGCACTGATGGTCTGGCCTGCAGCCAAGCCGTGCCAAACTATTTATGCGCTGGCCGATGTTTGATATGTTTTTGCTATCAACAGCAACATGCATCGATACTAGCGTGCGCTTCAGAACGGTAAGGTATCGAGGCCGTGTGCTAGAGTGTTCAAAGGGAACGCGGACGTGACCCATGTGATGCCCAGATTGGATGCTGCAGCGTCGAATCAAAACATTGCTTAGTGCCAGGCACTGCATTGGAACGACCGTTAGGTTGTGCGTGCCGTGGGCAACACAAGCGCATAGCAGCAGCCGTTGGGACAGCCTGCCATTCGCTCCTCTCGCGGGCACACTTGCTTCAAGCATCCTCCGGGCACGCTTTAGCACATACCAACCACTACAGCTGACTGAAGATCTGCAGCGAGAATTGCGTGCATCTGTTTCGCAATTGGACAGCCTTGTGAATCAACTGAACGATGCCAGCTCGCTGTCAGGCTCTAAACGACAGACGCTCCAACGTACCGTCAGCCGCATACAGGAAACCTCCGTCCTTCTCGATGAGTATGATCATCTGTGGAGCGAGGTCCGCCATCGCATGTTCATCAAGACTGCACAAGCTTCAGGCACAACCTTGGTCAATCTGCATTATGCACCCGATCACGGCACATAGGACATTTTTGCAGATGGAGGACTACAAGGCGCTCGCATCAGACGATGATGATCCAGAGCTCGCAAAGTCCGCAAGGCTAGAGATTGCTGAGCTTGAACAGCATCGCGAGTCAGTGGAGGAGCGCCTTCTGCTTAGCCTCCTGCCCCATGATGATGCGGATGATCGAGACATCATGCTGGAAGTAAGAGCGGCTGCAGGTGGCCAAGAAGCATCTCATTTCGCACAAGAGCTTTTTGGGATGTACAAGGCATTTGCTGGTGTGCACCATGCCTTCGTGGACATGTCTGCAGGACTGCAAATGCAAGTGCATGGCATCTTGATCAGTATGATTGTCGCTTTCTTCGTCCGCGCCAGTGATTCTGGTGATGTATCCGCTTTTTTTACTATGAAAGCATGATATCAACTGTCTCGTGAGTGACATAGCAGACTTAGCGGGAGCGTTCCACAGGGAGCCAAGGCTGGAAGTTTGAAGACGTCACATCTGCAACAAATCTGGTGGCAGTGATATCCGGGGAGAGTGTGTACCAGCAGCTGAAGTATGAGAATGGTGTACACCGCATCCAGCGTGTCCCTGTGACGGAGAGCAAGGGGAGAGTTCATACCAGCACTGCCTCCGTTGTGGTGATGCCACAGGCAGACGTGTCTGCAGTGGAGATCAACCAGGCTGATCTGAAAGTGGAGACCATGCGGGCCTCCGGAGCTGGCGGGCAACATGTCAACACAACAGACAGTGCTGTCCGCCTTACCCACATGCCCTCTGGTGTTGTTGTGTCAGCATCTGTGCGTTCAACCCCTTCTTCATCACACCATGCCCTTGCCTGCTTTTGTATGCGTTGTTTGCACTCTGCTGTACACTGCATGGTCTCATTCTGGCCTCTGCAGTTCAATCATTTTGAGCGTGTGCCCTCATGAGACTAGCTTAACAGGCCACATGTTTGGTGCGGAGCAGTTGATGAAGCTGCTGTATGCAGCGAGGTAAGATTTGTTATGAGAACAGCAATGCCTGTTGCAGAATCAACGATCACAGCATCAGAACAAAGCCAGAGCAATGCAACTGCTCGCTGCGAGGCTGCAAGATGCGGAACGGTGTGATTAGCCTCCAGACATCTGCGCTGCGTGCCGTGGTAAGTGTCAGCATGTGGATGACGCCTTGCCCTTGCCGCAGGCAGCGGCAGCAGGCCAGCCAGAGCTCAGAACGAAGAGCACTGCTGGGCACTGGAGACAGAAGCGAAAGGATTCGTACGTATAACTTTCAGGAGAATCGTATCACAGACCATCGCATCGGTTGCACCGTGCATGGCATTGAGGCGATGCTGGCTGGCACCAAGTTAGATGACATGATCAGCAGACTGCGGGAACAGGATCAGAAGGACCGTCTCATGCAAGTTCTTGCGAACACGTGACAGATGGTGCCCACTGTAGTCGCCGCTCCATGTCAGTATGCAGCTGCATGCAGCGTTCATCAGATTCGGGAGACGGGATGATAATTGTAGCAGTTTATTTCACCAAATCTGAGTCACCGGCGCTATATCCTTGTAATCCTGCTGTATTAAAGTATTTCCATTACCTTCCCGACATAGGCTCAATTGGTACACGTGCACAGTACTGACCGCTGAATATTAAACGTGGTTGTTCACAGGTGCAGGCATGCGTGTGCTTGTAGACACGGAAGATCATCGATGCATTGAAAATTACACGCTTGACCGCTTTCAAGCTTGGCTCACACACGGGCACATACACGGTACGTACACGGGCGCATAATCTGGCTTTGATATTGGATGGTTGTCGGACCACGCTACGTACGTGTGTTTCTGCGGAGCCGGCTGTGATGTTAACATTTGCGTGACATATTGCACAGGAGCGCAAACAAAGTCGTCCGCTTACAGTATGGCGTCGCCGGAAAAGAAAACTCTGTTGCGGCCATTGCGATCCAAGGGGAAGACGCCCGGGGCTCGGAGAGAGCGGGTGAGCCATTCATACCAAAGTGACAGGCTTTCGAATAAAGAGACGCAATAACACAACAACCATGGCTATGCAGAATGATAGATTTATTCCAAATCGTGGTGGGACCGACATTGAGAACGCTGGCCTTCTTGAGCAGTTGAATACAGGCGGTTCGGTGCGAGCCTCTGCTCTGTTGACACCGACGTCGAGACATGGCGAATGCACTTGTGTCCTGACTTCACGAGCACACTTGAGTGACACCTCTTCTTGCAGGAGTTTCAGTGTGAGCTTGCTAAACAGTTGAGCGTAGGTGATCACCGAATCCTCTCCTTCAAGAGCTCGGTGCGGCCCCATGCCAGCAGAAAACGGTGGCCCTGCCAACTCCCTTCACCGAAGTAGGAGAGCCATTACTGCCATATCTGACTGAGATCATCTGTGCCTGTTGCCCTGCTCGTACAGTTACATCGACGACTCCCCTCAGTGTTGCTTACAACCATGGCAGTGTTGCAGAAACCCAAACTTCCCGAGCCACATAAGCAGGATGACCACGGAGCATGCTCAAAAGGGGGCATGAGATCTCATCGATATATTTCTCCCCATCCTGACCGTGTCCTGGATGCTCCGGACCTTGTGGATGATTTTTACTTGAACATCCTTGACTGGGGTGCAAAAAATCAGGTGTGTTTTTTATTTTCACAATCACGTTTAAATCTGCTTCTCTTGTCTCAGCCTGGGAAAGTACGTGGCACCTCGCTCGTGTCATGACATTGAAGTGTGCTGCAGCTGGTGGTTGGACTTGGCCCTTGCTTGTACTTGTGGGATGGAGACACTGGAGAAGTTGACTTATTCCATGAGTTCAGTGAATCACTCTACATCTGTTCGGTGAAGTGGACAGAGCGTGGCACGCATCTGGCCATCGGCATGTCTGATAACACGATCCAAGTGCATGATGTGGCCGCAAAGAAGCATCTTCGCTGTATGCGGGGCCAAACTGGGCGTGTGAATGCGCTATCTTGGAATGAAACCATCCTCTCTTCGGGCGGTCAAGGGGGTCAGATCATGAACAGTGATGTGCGAGTGAAGCAACACGCTGTGTCTACAGTTCAGGGGCACGCAGGTGAAATTTGCGGCCTCTCGTGGTCGCCCACCAAAAGCCAGCTTGCGTCTGGTGGGAGTGATAGCGTGTTGGCTGTATGGGATTCCAGGTGAGTACGATTGGGCTGTGATCGATACTCTGGAGCAGCATGGTCTTTGTGAGATACAGTGTGGATAGGCATTGCTGGTACAAAGCATGTCGTCGTACCCCCCAAACCAAGTGCAGCGTTCGTGCGGGCAGTCATGAATGTTACCATGTTCGGCGTCTGGTGGATACTGAGAATGCACCGTGCCCATGCAGGAACTTTGATCAGGCGGCGCATACGTTTACAGAGCATGCAGCTGCAGTCAAAGCGATAGCTTGGTGTCCGTTTCAGCGAAAAGTTTTGGCTTCTGGGGGTGGTACAAGGGACCACCACGTTCGCATATGGGATACCAACGCAGGATCGCAGCTTGCTGCAATAGATGCCAAATCCCAAGTACGTTGTCAACAACATACAGAGCATGTAGATGTAGCCCTTTCCCCATTTCTTATTTGGGAACATCATTGCCATCGGTAATTCGTGTGACAAGATGCATCCGGCCTTATGCTGCACGAGACTGCGACACAGGCTGCGAACGTGGCTCAGGCATTCACTGTGCAGGTTTGCTCTTTACTTTGGAATCCACATGACAAAGAGATCCTGGGAGGCCTTGGACAGAACGGAAATCAGTTGCGATTGTGGCGCTGGCCTTCCTGCAACCATGTGGTGGATTTGTTCGGACACAAAGAAAGAGTGTTGCATATGGCGCTGTCAGCAGATGGTTGCACCGTCTGCAGGTAAGATTGAACACTCACGGCTCAACTTGTTTCATGAGATTGACTGTTCCATGTTCACTTTCAACTTTGCTGCAGTGGGGCACCAGATGAAACTTTGCAATTCTGGAAGGTATTTGAGAAGTCTGCATCGCGCCAAGGTGCTCTAAAGCAGAAGAACAGCAATAGTGTACTGCAGAGCGTAGGGATTCGCTAGGATATTCATGTGCCATGTTGATTTGAGATGCAGATCAGATTGTTACATTGGTATTCCTGCATACAGCTGCACATCGTTCATCTATGGCACCGCTGGCACGAGTGGGGCCCCAGCTGGAGCATCGCTGTTATCAAGCCTTCTTCCTTGTTTTGCGAGCCCGTATCTTTGGCAGGGTATCACTGAGGAAAGTTACGTTCTTGTGTGCTGTTAATAATGCTGCTGTGAATGCTTCTCCCTCGGGATATTTCTTGACGGGTGCCACCCTACATCCAATATCTCTTAACCAGCCAGTCACCTGCACAGCAACCAACATGTCAAGAGTATGCCATTGCTGTGATCTCATCCCTGAGGTTCAAGTGGGCACGCACGTCTTTGGGACTGAAGGGTCTCAATGTCTTGATGAGTGCGCGTCCCATATCCATTGTTATCCTGTTTTTGTTGCATCGAATAGCACAAACTGCAAGGGTCGTTTTAATCAAAAGCTTCTCACGGTCGGATATGTTTAACGTCATGCCTTGTTCACAGTGTTCCAAGCTTCCAAATTTTTGCGCAAAGTGAACAACAGCAGCTGGAGAAACGAAGCCACTTTTGGCTGCGAATGGCTGTAGGTGCAGGACCCTGGCTTGCTTGGCTGCGAAGGGATCCTCCTCTTCTTCATCCCCTACCGCTGCAAACAGACATGGTGTTTGCAATCCTTGAACAAGAACAGAACACAGCTAGGCAGGCTCATGGGCAATGGCCAAGTTCTCTCAGTGCATGTGCCATCATTGCACCAGCACGGATACTCTTAGCATACCTTCTTCTGCAGGACCTTCTAACGGTGTCACGCCCTCGTCCAAAACTACTCCGGAACGTAGCAAGAGTATCTTTCGGCAGACTTGATACAGAGCCAGCCACTGACTGCACTCGTCTTGTTCAGTTTCTAGCAATCGGCCCTTCTG
The DNA here is from genome assembly GCA_032360965.1 of Ulva armoricana. Taxonomy (NCBI): domain Eukaryota; kingdom Viridiplantae; phylum Chlorophyta; class Ulvophyceae; order Ulvales; family Ulvaceae; genus Ulva; species Ulva armoricana. The sequence goes on from JAUMHO010000008.1 coordinate 3,076,011, forward strand.
CTTTGTATGCAGCATAAAGCGCACGAACGGATCCAAGAGCTTCCACAAGTCATTTGACTGTAATTCTGCAAACTTGGCAGGGCTCTTCAGGGCATCCAAAAAATGGCTTGCGTGCATATGCCTCAAGTCTGCACTTGTGACAAGGGCGGATATCTGGTATGCATTTTCTGCATCTTGTGCGTCTGGGTTATGTATGGGTATGCTGCGCTCGGCAGCAAGCTTTCCCATCACCTGCACAGTGGACCGCTTGGGACATCACAACCACGTGCACGTGATTGATAGGCGCCCTCCAATGCTGACCCTAGAAAGGCTGAGGCCATGCTTAGATGGTCCCGTACCTGGGCCGTGGTGAGACCTGCAGCCTTCGCCTTGTTCCCAAGGTCTTCAATTGCCGCCTCCATTTCACCACGGTTTGCGACATTGCCTTCAAGTGTCCTTGTTACTTCTCTCTGGCCCATCTGCCTGACTCTGCACAGCAGTCTACCAAGTGAGGTATCGAGTAGCCGACAGAATACTCCATGCAGTCGCTGCCAGCATCTGCACACCGTCGTCTACTACCGAACTGTTGCACAAGCTCGGTGTTCCGCCGGATACGATTGGATCTGTCCCCCAGGCTGACATCTTCCACCATGCTTGGTGCGTCGTATGTCCTGTCAGCAAGTCGTGGCCTCAGTCGCACCACCTGCTCCCCTGCTGCCGGCAACAAAGTTACAGTCTTGCGCTTATGGTTTCGGATTCCAACGAAGATTCTGCAGCAGTCACACGTGAGAAGTCTCAATTTAGACAGGCATTACGAGCAGGGAGATCTGAGATGTTACCTAGTCGTGGCATTGGCGGTTGGATCTGTTGCAGCAACCATGTGTACCTTGCCCTGCACTTTGAATGTCATTAACACCACACACAGCGTGATGTAAGCAAGAAAGAGCGTACAGACAGCATACTTGATCACTCAACGCAATATACGTGCCATCATCTTCGTATATTGCCGTTGTTGGAAGGGACGGCTCCAGAGTTGCTGCACTGCCTCGGACTACCATTCCAGCAGCCTCGGAGGCAACTCGTACTGTGTACAAATCAGATGCCATGGTACTTCCTGAGCTACAGCCTAGAGAGAGTTTACTGGAACGTTGTCCGCATCATGCTTACAAACTACCGACAATTACCCATCCACGCACGGAAGCACTAGGCCTTGCGTTGGGGACGCGACACCGTGGGCCCGAAAATGATCACAGCAAACACCCTTCACAGATAGCTTTGTTATCCAGTAACATACAATTTGTGGACAGGGCAGCGGGTGGTTTGTGCGACACAGGACGGGATACCTGTGCACGAGCGGACAGTGGCCAGGGTGCAGCTCGAGGGTACGCCAGTTGCATGGGGGCTGCAGGTCCCATCTGGCATGCACTCTACAGATGAAAGAGAGGGAAGAAAACGATAAATGATGGTACAGCCGTACAGCAGCCCCAACCGTTACACATGGCAAGGCGTGACAACTTTCCTTTAAGAAGCGAGAGTGCATCCGCCTGCGCGTGCTCACTGCTGACCCCTGCAGTACATCATCCAAAATAAATGTCGCTCAGTAGAAGGGCCATTACTGTCTGGCATATGTACCGTGTTCATCTGCAGAACCAAATAATCATCGTAGAAATAGAATTTGTTGGCCCATTGGTGTGCATAACGGTGATAAGTGCTCCTCCGCCACGGCTCAGGCGGTGGTAATTGCGCCCTCAAGTGCAGGCCAGGGTGCATTGGTCAGGAAAGATGTTGCAAACCGAAGTGTTGTACGCTGGCTGTTGTATAACCACCAATGCTGCCGTCCGTTACACTGTCGAGACCTGTGCAGCAATCGTACGCAAGATATGCCAGCTGTTGTACCGCACTGTGCAACATGGCATTGTTCATCCACGGCCTTTGAGCGATTTAACATTGTTTCAAAATGGCAGGCGGGAGACTATTTTAGTCTATCAGACAAGAGCTGCCAGACCCAGTGCGTAACACACTGCAGTGTCGCTATCTCTTGCACAGTGGTTATGAGTTTGGTTCCTGGCATCGTTCCTGATTTTCAAACTCTGCCTAGACCGGAGCATTGTCCCACCATGAATCCATGGAAGCCTGATACGGAGTCGTACAGAGAATGCTACAGCATGGAACTACGACATACAGTGTCGAACTTGCATCCAAGGATGCAGGAACCACGTTGGCACTGTGCATCCAGTCCAGCAAGACTAATCCCAACCCATGGGTGGTGCAGGTGAACCCAAAATTGGCTTCGGCTGATATCCAGATACAGGAAGTGGCAGGTGAAACTGCCCATCACATGCACCAGCATGCCTACACAGGCTACAGCAAGGTATTGAACATGTCCAGTCAGCCAGTCCAGCCAGGACAACAACCAAATATTTATCAATTTTTATTTCTGCCAATTTGCGTCTGGCCCCTTGCCTCTGGCATAGCTTTGTATGATATTCTTCAAACCCCGAGTGCAAGGCCGAATCGACTTCTACCTTGTCCCCGAGTCACGGCGAGTTTGGATGATATAAGTCCATTCTCCAACACAGTGACAACTGATGTATATTTCTTAAGGTACTGATAGTAAGCCACCAAGAAGCGCTTGATCAACATGCTGTACGGTGTGTCAACGGGAAATAAAGTGTACGTGAAGTGCCCCGGACAGAGGCACCTTGGGGCAATGCTGCAGACGCAGTGAACCTGAAACGTCCTGCAGCAAGTCTGAGGTCCACGGTATCTTGCTACAGATTAATTTTCACCTAGTTATAGTCAGGTGTTTGGAGCAATGCTGCAACCGCTTCCTCTTCATCTGCAAGCACCACATGTCCCATGGGCATGCATCAAATGTAGCAGACGTGTGCCGAAAGGCACCCTAGCTAGGGGACCGTCAAACCTAGACAATTGCAAGCAAATTTTCTTCAAATTACCATGGGCGCACCATCTTCATTCGGGCTGGCAAGCAACTGGTAGATGTCGTGGCTCGGTGAAGGTGGCAGGCTTATACCAACGTCACTGATTGCATAAGACAATGTACATGACCTAGCATCCAACTGTTTGGCAGGTTGCATGCTTCGCCCATCAGGTCTTGGGACCGGTGCTAGGTCTGCAGTGCCGCTTTGACGGTCTGAGCACAGCAATGGCGTATCTCCACCACGGGATGCCTACATAGTGGCGACAGCCTGGCTAGCTGTCACTGCAATGACGTTGCACATTTCAAACTGTCACATGTGCAGCATCATTACCGCCGTGCTTGAGATCTTGGGCAGAGATCCTGTGCTCATGGCTTGTGAGCAGGTTTCCAATATAGCGAGTGATTTTCTGTCTTTTGGGGGCTGGACAGCCACCTGCAGCGACAGGGATTGCTCCGTCTGTCCATCATCAACCAGATTAACCTTGCAGTCTTTCCACGAATCTAGGCGGTCTTCACCAGGAATTCGCCAGTGCCCACTCCTAACAAAGTTTTTCCACCGCATTTGATCGCATGTCAGTAGCTGAGAGTCTGCAACAGATCTGGGAGCACTGTATATGCAACAATGCCAGGTCAACCTGCCGTTGTGCTGTCGCACTGACGGTGTGCGCGACGTGGGCCTAATCAGCGCAATTTTGGTCAATAGCCTTGTTGTTCCTTGTTTGCGATCCAAGGATTTGTCTGTGAACAGCACACGGGCGCACACGGATGTAAGAAAGCTCAGGAACTCCTACGTGCCCCACTTGGGCATCAATCCACAGACCCAGGACCAGCACCTTGCGCAACATGGTTACATACTTGTTGCTTTTTTGGGGTTTTAAGCGCGTCCTGCTCGCGCACGCCTCGCCGCTTTTGCCCGCTTCCTCCAGCCCTGCTGCTGCTGGATCTAGACTCGCGAGCAGCCTCTAGATAAGCACCAGCATCCGGGCTTATACGCACAGCTTTTTCATAGCGGCTTTTAGATTCCCGACGCACCATTAAGTCACGGCTACTTATTCTTCGCACGGCAGGGTCGAGACAACGCCGCGAGCCATTGCCATGGGTTAAACGTATCAGCAGTTCGGACACGAGCTGATGCTTTCGTAAACATGCGAGGGCCGGGCTCGATCTCGCGTTTTTGCGCGTACCTGTGCTTCCGTACATCTGCTACATGCATGCATCCAGGAGTTTTTGGCTCCTTCCATGCTGCAATGCGTAGCCTGAGGACCATCTCGTCTTGTTTACTTGGCACGGTGTTCATCATCCTTGCTGTCGAGAATGATGCCGGAAGGAACGGCTTGCTTTGGAACAGATCCCAGACCTAAGCACGGCAATTAAAGTGCTGCTGTCACCGCTGCCAGCGCAGTTGCATTAGCTGTGGTGGTTTCGAAATGTAACATGTCGCGATCGGCACCGGGGTATGTGCTGGCCTCTGCAACAGTCCTTGGAGTTGGCGTATCGGCACTGGCTTGCAGGGCCTTATACCAATGGATAAAACAAAACCGGCCCCAGCTGCTCTTCATGCGGAGGTAGTTCTACGAGTTTCTATGTTGGCACGTTTTTGGTGTTGGAAGCGTAGCTTGTTGTCAGACTATCACCCACGAATGTGCCATTGTCGTGCTGTGCCTGGTATGTCCTTGCCCGCGATCAGCCTCTTTTATTCATACAGGTACAGCCAGTATACCCACACACGACACCCTCATGAGGCAATTGTCAAGACCCTGGTATCAGGCATGGATTATTCTGCGCTGAGAGCTATTCTGACATGCGCAGAGCCCTCATGCATACAGCCTGGATGCCTAGAGAGTCTCCAATATTCGTGGGTGCACAGTCGCAGCCAGCTCCAACAGATGGCAGATGATTTGGCTGAAACTGAGGTGTGCGTTGCCCACTGGCCGTCCTCACATGGCCATGGGTTGGGCGGTGCTGCCATTACACAGGGGCCTCCACAGTCGCCATGTTGAGGTCACCACCCTGAGACTTTGAATCAGCCCACTTGTGTACTTCAGTTACACGTGCACGGCCATGTACGTCTGGCTGTTGTGGAAGTCTACAACAGTCATCCGTTTGTACAAACGTACCGCAGCCAAGCCTGCCGCACCTACACCATCAGCAGCATGCAGGTTTTCAGCGTGGACATGGAGGCTCATAGCGTTTGGACTTTTGAGTCAATGCCGTGCCTGCTGCAAGTGTGTGCTCATGGCCACGCATACGTTGTCGACTTGCTCGCCCTGCATGACCACATGCACCTCCTGAAGCCAGCCTTTGAGGATGCACGCATCTTGAAGGTCTTCCATGGAGGCAACGCTGACATGCAGTGGCTGCAGCAGCTGGGCTTGTTCCCAGTGCACATCCTGGACACCTGCGAACTCGCACAGGTGCATCTCGCTCCCTTCCAATCCAGTAGCCAAACTTGTATCCCCCACGGTCAGTCGCAGGCTGTGATACATGCTGACAAAGCCTCTGTTATGCATCCGGTACCGATCGGGCCGGAACTGGAAGTGGTGCAAAGTGCAGGCCACCTGGACTGAACCGAGGTGTGGCTGGCCTGTGCGTTCAGATGCACGCTCAAGTAATGCTGCCTGACCACCTGCCGTACTGTAGGAGGCTGTAAAGGTACAGAAGCTGGCCAAGCCGGGCCTTGGCCATGTGCTGAAGGAGATCTGTAGGATCGACACAGACAAAGCGTTGGCGTCCTCAGACTGGCGCCGCAGGCCACTCACTGACTCACAACTCTACTACAGCATCTTAGATGTTTCCTTCCTCCAGTACATTGCCGCCTCCCTGCTAGATCTACTGCTAGACGCAGGCACAGCCCCACTGTCCAGCCAGGTGGCAGATCACCGCGCGGCGGCGGGCAGTGCTTCGGAGCAAGCATTCCCGGCACACCCATCGCGCATGGCTGACACTGATGCAGAATTGAGCGTGCATGGGCATCAGGAACAGGGCCGAGCTTCTGCGGGCTCCCCGGCCATTGACAGCAGTTGTGGTCAAGGGACGAGTGTCTCTGTGCGTGCTGCAGAGGGCGAGGGCGCCTCCATGCACCCAAGCGGCGCAGATCCGGTAATGGCTCAGGAGGACGGTGCAGGCAGGGAGCATGAAGCCAGAGCTGATGGACAGGATGCCGCATGGAGCTGTGGCGCACTCGCGGAGACTGCCCCACAGGATTGTGTGGAAGACGTAGATGGATTCGTGCGAGTTTCTGCAGCCTGGAAGCGCAGCCAGAAGATGTGCCTGGCATTGTACAAACCTGGTGCGGACTGCGGCTGTGCCTTGCGCATAGCTGTGGCCTCTTGCATGCACCCTCAATTGTGATGCTTGCATGAGATCTGAGGAGGTGGCAGAGCTACCTGGCTGGAAAATCCCTGCATTGCACACACCATCCACGGGTCTTCAAATTGCCGTGGGCTCTTGCGCCATTTTCAACTGCTCGTGTGTGTGGACGGGCTCGGCCGGTTTGTCGGACCTCAGGCGGACACACGGTCATGAGCACTGGGGTCGCAGTGGTGTCTGGCGCATCTGAACGAAGCTCTAAGGTTACGCTTTGCTTTGCAGCATCGTGCGGCCAGGTAGCACAGGCAGCGGCTGTGCGGATTGCGGCCAAGGAGGAGGCACAGGAGCGAGCAGCGTGCAAGCGCCGCAAGGAGCCCTTCCTGGCAGACCCAAGCGTGCCGCGCATCGTGGCGGCGGCGTGCTGGTGGCGCACCTGCGTCGCCCATGCCACCAGCATCAGTCCGGCGATGGTGCTGCCTGACAGGTGCGCCCATGCACAGCTGCCGTTCTGCCAGCCCTGGCATAGCGGCACCTACGCACGGCATCAGTCGGCCGCGCCTCGTGCTTGAAAAAACGGCAGTACCCTGGTGTGCGTGGAATCTGTCGTATCGTAGTCAGTACTGCATGAGCTGCATCGCGAATGGACTGTCTCGCGTGTGTGGCTGCCTTGCCAGAGCAGCGTGTTTCCAGAGCGGCTGTGCTGCCGTGGCTCGTTGTCACTGCAAAGGCATGCGCAAGAGGCTCCCACCATGCTCAAACCGTGGGGAGCACTATCTCCTGTGCAGGCTTGTGAGCTACCTGGTTTACAAGAGGCCCACCACGAGCTGGGGGCTCCTCGCATGCCTGCGGAGGTGGTCCCGCAAGCATCGCGAGAAGCACGCAGAGCGCTTGCAGGCGTCCGACCACATTCTGCCTGGCGAGAACATGGAAAGAAACCCGTTCTTGTGGTGCGATGCGGCTCAAGTGCTCCTTGGCACGCCAGCGGGTGTGTACAGCAGCAGCTGTGCAGCTCTGTGTCGTGTGGCATGTACGTTGTCGGCACAGGCACTGAAGCGAAGCCGCACCTGCAGTAATAGGGCCTGTATCGCCCGTGGAGGTGCCTGGTACTGTCGTCCGCTGATCACTTCGCTGAGGTGTTGTTTCAGGCAGGGTGCCACAGATATGCCCCCCACTGGCTGGATGCCATGTCAAGTGCGCTGACCTGGCAGCTTATGCAGCTCCCAACAGCGCGCTCACTGGGCTGCAGGTATCTGGATAGATGGGAGGCGGGGGCATGCACAGCGGTTGCTTGTCCCTGGCTGAGCAGCCTTCTCACCCGGGCATATAACCCTCAGTCCATTCTCCCAGTGGAGGTGCGCGCAGCCGCATACCAGCCATGACCATGAAGCATTGATTCAAGCATGGCAGCAGCCATCTGCACACACTTTGTTCCTGCCCTCATGCTGGACACTGGTGCCCACAGTTTAAATGCAGCCATTCCGTAAAGCCGCCTTTGGTGCCTGTCACAAACTGCAATCAGCCGCCGCCGCCGGCGTTGACCTTTGTGCGCCAGGCACTTTTCCCGTGTCATTACCATGGCTGTTCCTCGAGCCATAACAGCAGCCACACCGGACTGTCATTCTTGAGCTCCCTGTACTTCCAGCTCTAGATCCGCCTCAACTCTGGGCTGGTGCGAATGTGGCTTCTACACTCATGTGCCATGCGGCCTGCTCGGGTTGGGAGTGCTTCAAATCCTGTGCTTGGTTTCAGGTGGACAGGATTGAAGCAGCATACCAGAGCCAAAGTTCTAATAGCGCCAAAAATGGCAACGTCGCGAGACTGCCAAAGCCGCCAACATCAAAGAAGAAGGAATGCGAGGCAGTGCGGAAGGAGCAGGCGGCTCAGGCAGCGGCGCAGGCTCGTGCCCGCATCATCCAGAAGTTCTCCAAGAAGAAGCCTGCGTACTCAAACTGCCGCATGCTGGCGCAGGACGGCTCCGAGCTCGCCGCCTGTGACCTCAAGAAGATCTGCTGGTACGTGGAGAAGGGCCTGGCAGAGTGGGTGGCCGGGCATGGCAGGAACTCGGAGCAGCCGACCATCCAGCTGAACTTCCAGCACAAGACGGCTGACCAGCTGCGGGGCGTTGACGCTGGGTTCTACTTCGAGGTCAAGCGCAACCAGTGTGTTGGCTGTGGAGAAGCCGGCCACTACCTCAAATACCGGTCCGCCCCCACCCCTCCATCATGGTGGCTGATGCATCTCTGTTGCTCGTGAGCTGCTGGCGCCCGTGTGGTGGCCATCTGCTGTCGAATCGGAGCACACGAAGTGGCTGTTTATCTTGAAGAAGAGGAGACGTCGATGTAGGCTGGTGGTTGCGATGCAATGAGTGATGCAATGTGTGCAGCGTTTCGCAGTGTGCCGCTGCGAGACGTGGCCATAAGTCCTGTCTCCTCTTGCTGAAGGCTTGAGCGGAGGGGTCCGCTGCGTCAGACTCTGGCTGGCGTGGCCGCGGGCCACCAGAGCTGGGTGGCACACAGCTGCAGGTGGGACCGATGCAAGACACCGGCGTTGATTGGGTGTGCCGCTTGCAGGATCGTGCCGGACTGCTACCGCAAGAACTTCCCTGTCCGGCTGAAGAGCCACCGTAGTCATGACATCGTGCTCCTCTGCATTGACTGCCACGACCAGGCACACACCGCTGCCGAGCAGCTCAAGCGCCGCATCGCAGCGGCTTTCAATGTGCCCGTTCAGCCAAGCCACTCCCCGCCAGAGGTCCCCACCGCACACGCCGCCGCATCTGCATCCGCGGCCACAAGCACGCCAGATGCAGCACCAGAGAGCTCCGCGCCTGTCGCCTGCAGCCACGAAAGAGGATCCACCTCCGAGGGCGGCACGGCCAATGCAGGGCCGTCGTGCGATGGTGCGGCTGGAGACAACGGCAGCGCCAGCGCCAGCGACGCGCAGGCTGCCGGCCCAGAGGTGGGGCGCGAGGGCGGGCCGGGGCCACTGTACGTGCGCAAGGCTGCGCTGACATTGGAACGGCAGACCACGCTCCCGGAAGGCAGGCGGCGTGAGTTTGGAGGGGACATCATCAGGTGTGTGACAACGCCTCGGGAGGCGGCTGCCGCGTGCACCTGGACTGCCGCAGACATACACGCAGTGCATGCAGCTTGAGGCCTTCGGTCGATGCGTTTGTGACCTCAGCGCCTGCCTTGCACATGGGACTGGGAGGATGCGGGGATATGCCACGAGCAGCTTTTCCGGCAGTCTGGCATGAGGCGGTCTGTAGTCATGGGCAGCTATGCGCTTGTGTGTGGCTTGTGAACACGCGTCCACCAGCGGCGGGCACATGCTCGGCCTCCGGTCCACATGTTCCCAGCGTGTCTGCAATCAGCCCCTGTGGAGATTGACTCGTGGATAGAAAGGCAATGACCTGGTATCGCGGCTGCAGCTGATGGTGTGACACGCGGCCACACTGCAGGTACCTGCACGGGCGGCAGCCGGAAGAGGGCGAGGAACTGCAGCCTGGGGATCTTGAGGCGGCTCTACTGGCTGGGCTTGGCAAGATCAAGCGCAATCAGGCTGTGCGGCAGATGGTGGCGGCCGGGCGGCCGTGCCCGACAGGGTACACCATCGGTGAGGTCGACGGCAGGGTGACAGTCACAGCGGCTCCCCCAGAGCACGGGGGCCACCTGTGGCACGGTCGCCAGGTCGTGGCCCTGATCATGGCCTCACAAGGCCTGAACGGCTTGCAGGTGTGACAGCGCTCCTTTGTGCTGCACGTGCTGAGGTGCCTGGGCCATAATTGTGCTCGACGCTTTGTTTTTCACGTGCTGCTGCCATCACAGTGGTCCACCAATATGCATTTCTCCTCTTTTGGTGCGGCTGCCACAACAACACAAATCTGCGTTGGCTGTGCAGGAATTAGTCGTAGCATTTAGGGAAGTGTTCTTGGAAGCCGTGCAACCACAGGCACTACCATCCACCTGGAATGTCCACCACGACGCGCCCAGAGAGTTTGGGCCACACTCAATCTTTCAAGTCAACGCGGCTGGTGGCGGTGTCTCCGACGTTCCTGACGACATTGTGCCACCCGGGGAAGATGGTGCAGGCTGAAGCATGTAGTGGGGTAGTGTGCTGTCTGAGAGGGCTGGTGCATCCGGAGGTCACAGATTTCAACAGCGCAGTCGTAGGAGGGTGATGCGTCACAGAGGCTTCTGAAGCCACTTCTGTACTACCACATTCAGTGGACGGATTCATGTCGACGAAAAAGGTGTATACTTTGCAAATGTGACATGTTCCTCCAGCTCCAATTCTCAATATCTGGCGCTGACAAGGGCAGAGACTGTCCCTGTGCCACACACAATCAATATCGTGTCAGTAACAGAGTACCCCGTGCTCTTGGGAAGGTTGTACGCTTGCTTTCAACGTCTCCAGCCAACCCGCATTCCCACGCATTCCCGCATTCCCGCAACCCGCATTCCCACGAGCTCCTATATGTGGAAGTGTGCTTGTCTGATGCACCCAACACCATTGCTTGCATGGCAGCCACTTACCCCACAGCCCGGTGTGACAGCAGACACCAGGGCGCATAGCAGCTACACCCTTCCCCACCACGCTGCCGAGCATCTCACATGCATATTTCTTGAGCTCACGTGCAACTCCCCAGTCCCCAGGAGCAACGCCATCAGTCGCGACTGGCTGTGCTTGTATCTAGTACTGTTCGGTTGCACCAGAGGCATAGTCCTGTGGTGCCACCCTGTCAAAGTCACCCTGCCCCAGGTAGTGGCACCTGGCAGAACGCTCCAGTGATGCTCAATGCGCAGTGTTGTCACATGCACAGCAGAATACCAAGTTCAGTCACCGCATCAGATTCTCAAGATGTCAAATATGGACGAGAGACGGCACGAGCTGATAGAAATGCCAAAAATCAGAGAGCATGAGCTGGGACAAAGTCAATGCATGTGCGGCTGGCGATTGAGGTGTATAATGGTCCTTCACATGTACACTCCCTGCTGCTCTGATAGGTTTCTGCCATCGCGCTTGTAATCCATATGATCATTCCTGTTGCTTCGTGCAAGTGAAGAGTGTTTCAGACAACACTGGCCACAGTAGCAACTTTGAGGACACATGTATTGTTCCGCGCTCCACAAAAGAGCATACCAGCATCACACGCCCATGCGGAAGCTATGTGCTACTACTACTGTCTGATATCCAGTATGGCGTTTCTGTGAAAATTGTCTGTTGCCAGTCACGACACATCACACGCAGAACCAAACAGTGTGTTTCCTTGCTCTGCTGCTCGGCGGTGCACGTCTACGTGGTTTGCACACGTCAACCCAACAATCTCGCACTAGACTGCGGCGGTAGTGAATCGAAGCGATATATTGTACACAGCGGACAGTACATGATGTGCTCCGAAGGCCTGTGCAATGGCTTCAGCTGCAGTTATCTTTGAAGGATAAGTATGTCAAGATAATCAAGCTTCAGTGGTTTATCTGTTGTAATCTTGAAGTGGGTGGCTGTCCACGTGCACATACGTTTAACTGACGTTTCTTTCACTAGCCGCAACTCGGGTATGACCAACTGGCCTACCGTTCAAGGGATTGGCAATGCTGCTGCTGCCCAATTCGTGCAGTGATGCCCAACTTGTTACAGACCCATGGGAATGAGGAGGCAGGAAGCCATTCTACTTGAGTGGGATGAAACGAGAAGAGGTTGTTGCACCAATCCCAGCACGTCCATGCCGAACAGGCTTGTATGTGATGGAGAACTCGCCCAGGTAGTGCCCGACCATCTCAGGCTGCAGAACTTCGGGAGTGAGAGAAGCATGGGGGAAAGTACTGAATTACGGGATTATGAGATGCAGGCCAGGTAAATCTGCACGACTTGGCCACGCAGGCAGTGAGACACACCTTGATTTCGACCTGGTTGAAGGTCTTTCCGTTGTAAACACCAACGAGAGAGCCAATCATCTCAGGAAGTATAACTGCGTCACGAAGATGCGTGCGAACAGGATCTGGCTTCTCACCAGGCGTTGCGTTCTTCTTCTGCACAGTCACAACCAGGTAAGCCGCACATGAATGAAGCAATCAAAAATACGCGTTAAAACGCGGCAGCACCACCGCCGTCAAGTGTGCCAACACTGTTGGCAGAAACGTACCGCTTTGCGCAGGCGGTTCACCAGACCAACATGCTTCCTGCGGTTGTTTTTCCGGAGCAGCCTGCACGATTGGAAATAACTTATGATGTCTATTCTCACCCCTAGTGGAGAGATGGAGACTGCGCGGCAAGGGCTGGCCTCGTCAGAGGACAGTGGAACGGCCGCAAGTAACATGATCGCACTTGCGTCGTGCACGAGCGTGGAACAGATCCAGCAAGGCATCGAGCTCAAGCTCAAGGAGCTGCTCGAGGTCAACGCCTCGGTAGGAAAACTTCTTGAACGAGCGTTTCTTCCTCTCCTCGCCTGTATCAGCCTGCACTCGCAGCACATACTGGCCGCGGATTTTGAACACCACAGTGAAACGTTAAAATGGTCGTGAATAAAACAGTTGCGAGTGCTCCCATTTAATCATGCGGAACGGTGGCTGGACGAACATACCATGATTGCCAGTCGTAGATAAACCAACAGAACACGAAAAAGGCCGACAGCCATCTGCATTCGCCTTCATCAGCAGCAGGACTGCTTAGGTCCTGATGAAGGGCTGTTGCCATTCTTCCGACCAAGTGGCCACAGGGGCGTTTGCATGACGTCAGGCAGACGGGCCGCGCTGCAGCACTATGCTGTGCATGGCAATCGCACAGGCCAAGCTGCCGGTTCAGCTGCATGGGGAAGCGCTGACGAACGTACAAAATACATGAACCGCTGATGGATATTTGATATCAACTGTGTTTCACCCAGTCCCGTGCATCCACTCCGCTCGTCCGTTGCTGTGAGCCTGGCCTGGCTCCCTTTCATGTCTACATTGTCGTATGATGTGTAGTGCCGAAGAAGAATCGTTAAATAGCAATATAGAAAAGCTCGGCGAGCTTGCTTCGCTGCTCGCTGACTGCCCCGACCTGCGACCCTGGGGACCAAACAAGCGCAAGTACCGAACAATTGCCTGGGACGACGTGCGATTCAGAATTTATCTCGACTTATGGATGATTTGCTTCCTTGTATCTTTGGTTTGGGACCGAGGTGAAGATGCAGTTGCCCGCCAAACGAACAGTCTCGATCTGCATGACTGCGGCGCTCGTACCTTGTCAGCGGTAGCCTTCACACTGCCATCTTACGGGCTCTACGTAGGAATTCTGCTCGTGAATATGCTTGTTCTACTCCTAATAACACGCCTGTTTCAAAGCTCGGCATGACATCGTAGCAGCGCGTGCCCGTATGCACGGCTGATTGGGGATATGTGATCGCACGCAGCTTTGTATGCATTGATTTGTTCATTGTTTATACAAAATGCGTCTATTCTGGCTTGGTGTCTCAGCCTCGCGCCGCTGGTTCGACACGCGCTTGCAGAGGTCAACATGTTGCGCTTCCGCGACGTCGTGTGAAGGGATTTCTTGCTCGCTCGCCTGCCTTTGTTTCCAGTCGCTGTCTGCCTGGGGAATTTTTACTTGTGATGTTGTTCACTGTGTCCCATACTACTCTCGTTCGATATGACCTCGGCTGCCACATGTACACAAGTCGGAACCCAGATGAGACTATATATTGGCAGCAAATTCAGACAGTCTGCATCGTCTGGCTTTTGGAATTTTCCTTTGTCTCTGAAGCACATGCAATAACAGATCCTGCGTCTTCGAGGATCACGATGACACACTTGTGGCCCTCAGCCGTCACTCACATTGTGCCATCTGCATGCAGTGCAAGCGGCTGCCAAGCTGACAGCCCTCCTGGATCCGGCGAGTCTGCAAATCTGTTTTCGAGCTTTGATCTTTCCGCATTATAATGACATCGACATCATCAGGGGATGTTTTTCCGAACCCCATTTTTGAGGGTTCTGAGAAACGGCTGGAGGTGCATTTTTCTGATGTTGATCCGAGTGGACCTTCCACCTACGGCTTGCGAGCAATTGACCGCAGTACACTGGACGTTCTGATGGAACTCGCAGCTTGCGAGATTGTGTCCTGCACATCCAACGCTTACCTGGATTCGTATGTCTTGTCAGAGTCGTCCTTGTTCGTCTATCCCCGGACATGGATTCTGAAGACATGTGGCACCACCAAGCTTCTTAACTGCCTGGCGGTAAGGCTCTATGTCAGCTTCTGAATATTTGTCTCTGCTGGTACCTACTTCCAGGGTATTATGTTGGTATGCTAGTGACCCTCTCACTGTCGTTGTGAGGCTAATACTCCAACTTTATCAGCCAGGTTGCGAAAGTTCCTGTCAGGTCATTGTTCCAGTGTTTCATTTGATGCCAAGACTGTGAACGGTTTTTATGCTGCAGAAACTCCTTGAGGTCGCTCGCAATCTTGGGCTGGTACCATGCTATGGCAAGTACTCACGTGCCTCTTTCCTGTACCCAGATTTACAGCCTGAAGAGTACAAGTCATTCGACAGCGAGCTCGGTCATTTGCGCAGCCACCTTGGCCACATTGGCAATGGTGGCTCTGCGTTTGTCCTGGGTGACAAGTTCCACGGACTGCAGTGGCACTTATTCGTCGTGTCAGATGACACAGCTGTAGAGACTTCAGGCGCGCTGCATGGCGCCAGCTCAGCTTGTGTGCCACTGCATACCATGGAAGTTTGTATGACTGACCTTCAACCGGCAGCTTCACAGCAGTTTGTACGTACGGAAGCCTTCGTGAGCAGCAAGCACACCACCAACACCACAGGGATCCGCGCGCTGATGCCACATGGTGACATTGATGACTATGTCTTCGAGCCCTGTGGGTGAGCCCATACCTAGATCTCTGGAATGCCTGCATTTTTTCCCCAAGTGTCCGTGTTTATACTGGAACAATCTGGGTCTGTTCGTTGTGGCCACTATCATGACAAAAGTGACACAGGTGTAGTGTTAATTGTGGGTGTGTGTTCACAGGTACTCCATGAATGGCATCGACGGACATGAGCATATGACAATTCATGTCACACCAGAGGAGGGTTTCTCATACGCTTCGTGCGAGCTGCATGGATTTGATCAGGAAACCTTTGATCCTACAGCCATGGTAAATTCCATGACATCAATCTTCCGGCCAGGCCGCCTTGTGGTTGCATGTGCAACCAAGGCTGACATGGATGGTAGTAGCTACATGTGGGCCTCCTCCATCTCGATCCATGGGTACAGCTGTGCCGGTGCCACATGCCAGGAATTACCGACTGGCGGACGTGTCTGGTTCTACTCACTTGTGCGGGACTGCTTTCAACGGTGCCCCCGCACACAGTCCTGTCCGGCTCGCCTCTCCAAGTGGCCCTCATTCTCAACACACAGTCTCCCAAAGAATTCTTCTGAAGATCGCATGGATACTCTGACGTTCCGCAGCAAGCGAGCTGGAAGTCCTGCCTTCGGCGACTCAGGATCATCAGGATCGGACATGGACATCTTGGACATGGAAGGCAGTCCTGTTGCTGCAAATGGCGTCACGCATAGGTGAGCTCCGCTGTGCTTGTTATGCCCACACTCCCTGCCTCCTGGAGGATGTGCCTCTTCTTTATCAGGAGTAGGAAGGGATTCTGGTTCTTGTGAGGAGACTGTGCCAACAGCATGTGCACTTCTGAATGCGGTCCCTAACCATTGTGATTCACACATGCAGCGCTTCAGATTCTACGCTTGTTGATCAGATTTGTTGCCACATCACAAAAACAATGTCTACATGTGCAATGCCGACATTCTGCAATGTCTAATTTATACAAACTTCGTGTGCAGGAGCGGTGTTACAGCCCTGGCTGCGGCAAACACAGCCGATGTCATCAAGTTTGCAGAGGGCATGGTGCAGAACCTCCCACAGGACTCATCTGCTTTCATTGTCAACCTTGCCGCCATTGCAGCTGCTGTTCGGCAATGGCGCAGCGTTGTGCCGTCCGTAGCACCCGTGCACACCATTGCCGACTGCACCAATGCAGCAGTGCTCATCCGCCTGCAGGAGGTCGGGGCTACGTTGGTCGCAACCACTCCCGGCGATGTGGCTGCCCTGAGGCATGCAGGTCTGAGTCTGAAAAGCACAATCGTGCATGGTGCGGGTTGGAAGCCTCGTGAGGTGAGGGATGCGGTCTCCGCAGGCGCGCAGGTGTTTGCTGTGTCGCGTGCCGCTGAACTTCCCAAGCTGCAGCGGTTCGCTCCCACTGCCCAGCTATTGTTAGTGGTGGGCGGTCGGGAGGCTGGCGCACGCTCGGTGGCTGTTGCGGCAGCGGCGGCTCGGGCCGGCATCGCCGTCTGCGGCGTTCTGGTGGCAGGTGACATGAAGGCTGGGGCTGCTGAATCTATGGCTCTGGCAAGGCGTGTGTGCTGTGAGCTGGAGGAGGAGGGTCACATTCTTGAGCGTGTGGTGTTCTCGGATGTGGCCGGCAGGTGTTGCCCGGATGCACTCGCAAGGGCGCTGGAGAATGACGGCACTTGGACCGCACGTTTATCAGTTTGCGCTGGTGGTGCTGGGCTTGTGTCGGATGCGCTGACCATGCTGGCGAGTGTTTACACGGTTGATGATGAGGGTGTGCACGTCACTGATGTACCCATGACACCTGATAGTGCAACCAAACCCCATGCTGTCCTCCTTGGGGAAAGTGATTGTGACGGCGACACTTGTGTGCGGGACGTCATGGACGGATTGAATCATGGCCAGTATGTGTTACCGCCAGTGCAGGCTGGTGACTGGCTTGCTTTCCATGGGGGTGGAGGCCTACAGAGTACTTGTGGCGGCCCCCTGGTCTACATCGATGTTGAGGACCAAGTTTAGGATTTCATGGATTTCATGGCACTGTGAGCTCATTAGGGCATTTTCGTGTGGAGATGGTGGCAATATGAGACACTGTCGGGGCACATGCAACGCTGAGCTTGTGTAATGGGCAGACACATGGTGGTCCATTCAGTGAATGCCTGCCAATGTTTTCTGGATAGACTGATTAGGTTTTCCTATGCATATTGTACATTTCCGGACTTCACGATTGATTGACCATGCTGATCCTGAGACAGTCTTTAGGTTGGTTCATAATTGGTGATGCATTGCCAACACAAACTTCAACTAACGAATATAGAAATGTTTTGCCAGGTAGAACGCCGACGTTGGTTGTCGCTGGCAAAGCTCCAATGACGTTTCGCAGAAACTGACTGTGTGTACTCTTGAGTCAATACAGTGTTGCGACGTGTGTGGACTGCTGACTGGCAGAACCCGAGAGAACAGGCTGTGACTGAACAGGCCGTACATACCCCAAATTGGGTTTTGGCACTGGGATAGGCTCGCGTCCTTGAACGATGGGCTACAATTTATGCATTGGTAGAGTGTGCACTGAACATCAGCCTCGCAAAGCCGCCCAGCTCCGCCATGGAACGAGTGCTCTTGCTACATGCATGGGTGTCATAGCCAGGCTGTCACAAGTGGCTGCTGGGTTGGTTGGTTGCACCTGTGAACGACAGCTGCTTACACGAGGTTGAAGAGTGAGATAAAGTGATGTATAGACCCAGAAGCACTGCGTCCTTGATGCGATAAACTACCTGCTTCCTCCGCCTCGGACACCAGTGTCACCTTGCCGCTCCCACCCGGTGCTGCTGCAGAGAGCCCGCAAGGTGGCCTGCCGCCGCGCCTCTGATTACGCCAGCGGCATCCGCCAAGCTGGCTGCGAATGGCGCCAGATCCTCAATGCTGCGAGATAGCTAGATGTTACTGAATCTGGTATCAGGGGTTCCAGGTCACTTGGGTTTGGCATAATTCCCGTATTTTTTTAGTGATTCCATGTGTTTGTTTTCTGTTCGTCTGGTTATACCCATGTTATGCCGCTGCCATACCACAAAAGTAGCACATGCCAACTCTACATGGAGCCTAGGAATCAACTGGGTTGCGCAGATATAAGGCGCCCCGCAATGGTCAACACAAAAAAACATGCAGTGGCACTGCCTTCTTCTGCTTGTGCTCTCTCAGTGCCTAATTCCTGACTGGAACGGCCTTTGCAGCTCTACTCAAAGTCACGGGGGGGTTTGATCTCAGGCTCAAAAGCTTGGGAGGCTCATGTTTGGCTTGTGGGAGGGCGCCCACCTTGGGGGGCAGAATCCTGGATGCGATGCATGTGGTTCTTGCTGGGCACACATGCAGGCTTGCTCATGACTGATGCCCGGCCGGGCCGCTTGATACTGAAGTACGTAGTCCGCTCGATACCCCACCTCCTCCTGTATCCTTTGGTTCTGCTTCACCTGGATGGGGATCAACGATTGCAACCCAACCAACACAACTCGGACATCGAACCAGTCTCAAGCCCGCATCGGGCACAGCACCCATGCTGGTCGGGGCGAACAGATGCAACACAGGGGGAAAGTTGTTCCAATGCATGCTTCCGTGTGCAACCAGGAGCCAGTGCACTTTACGGTGCTGTCAAGCTTGCTTGTGTGAAGCTTGTCCCCTGTGGAAGGTCTATAGGCACTGCATACACATCGCTCTGTGAGTGTGACCGTCTAGCCGATGAAGCCTAGCTTTCCATTACAAAAGCTTGCAGTCAGTTCAGATGCTGGTGCACCAATGTGCCCATCCCGCATGGTAGTGTGCCCTTCTCCTGGATGCAGTGCTGTTGCATAGTGCATTTTTTTTTCCGGATGTGCACATTAATCTACACTGTCACAATTACAATTCTTGACACATTTATGGCGCTGTAACAAAGGCAGCCTGCAGACTGCCGACTGAGCATGCATAACATCTTGGCTGCACAATCTAGATTCCTCCACTGGGTGCCGTTCATCGATGCTTCTGCGTGAGAAGACTTGAGCTTGTCGTGTTTTCCATATGTTCCAGTGATGGCGCAAACCACAACAAGACAAGCTCTGCCTGCCTGTTCACGTCTTACAAAATCAGACAGGGAAATACGCTTCAATTTGCTCTCTGTTGTGACTGCTGAGCTGACCTGAGCTTGTGTCGTATGCCCAGCTTCTGGAATATTCCAGATTGTTTAGTGGCGATGCGTGGCAGGGATACCAACAGCGATGACCGCACCGCCTCAGCTGCGGTTCGAGTACACCATAATATCAAACACTTTGGGTGTGGTTCTGGATAGAGTGAT
The DNA here is from genome assembly GCA_032360965.1 of Ulva armoricana. NCBI lineage: Eukaryota > Viridiplantae > Chlorophyta > Ulvophyceae > Ulvales > Ulvaceae > Ulva > Ulva armoricana. Next base: position 3,095,405 of record JAUMHO010000008.1, read on the forward strand.
TCGATTCCCAGATATCAGTTTGCGCTTCTTTGTGGCGTGTGAATGTGCGAGTCCATCAGCGTACCCACAACCACAGACGACCACATAGGACCGCCCGCGTGTGCACGATCAGCACAATAGATCTATGGTGATAAGCTCATTAACAGGTCTACGCACAGCAAGTAGATTGCCCAGGAAGGCAGCTGTCGAGCTCACTGAAAGTGCTGCTGAGCGCATCAAGGAGCTACTCTCCGTCAGGCATAAGGTACGCGTTCGCGCACAAAGTGTACACGTGCAACTAAATTTGCACACGATCTACCTGAGCCCCTATGGAGCCACGATGTTGATCTAAGAAGTGTTCGCGGCTGCGTTGCACTTGCGCCATTGACAGGAACACAGCCATGCACCTGTTGCATCTGTCATCCCGCAGCCCACTTCACTGCACTCAGTTGAGAGACACGTCAATACTGACGTCCACATTTTACAATACAGGAATACATCAAGCTTGGAGTAAAGCAGCGTGGCTGTAATGGATTGGCTTACACCATGAACTATGCAAATGAGAAGGGCAAGTTTGATGAAGAGGTGAATGATAAAGGCGTCCGGTTGCTGATAGAACCGTCAGCATTGATGCATATCATCGGAACAAAAATGGACTTTGTCTCGGACAGGCTGAAGTACGCACTCATGGAATGCAAGTGACCGAATGTCCATGCCTGTTTGCGCATCCATATGTGGATCCACGGAACACACGTAGGCCCTACATAAGGAGCGGGGCACTTGCAGGCGTGAGTTCGTATTTGTCAACCCCAACTCGAAAGGATCCTGTGGTTGCGGTGAATCGTTCACTACATGAGATTCAAAGGCGGGCACGGTTTAAGTAGAAGGCATAGTCTCAACATGTTGATTTGTGGCACCTCCGCATGCCATAACGGATTACAGCCTGAAATTACTGTCTTGCTTACTAGTGATGTCCAGCCCTGCAGGGTATGTGTGTAGCGCAGGTGTGACATTCATTGTGGACTTGATTGGGGTCATATCGTGTTTTAAGGAAGACGATGTCCGGAGACTCAAGAAGGTGTCACCGCTTACACAGCTACAGACAGAACAGCATAGCACTGTGTCAGTGGTATGCACTGCAGCACTTGCTCGGCACAGTCAGGTTATGAGTAGGCACAGTGAAATGACATTGCGTTCTAGAAAAACTATGTAACAGTTGGCCGACACTGGGTATATAACTGGTTAAAAAAGATATTCTCAATTTGTGTGAACACAGTATACCAAGTCACACTGCCGTCACATACAGTGATGGTGTTGCTCTGACCCAAAAATCGTATACAATTACGTCATGACACTCAGCGGATGTGCGTCCGCATCGTTGCAGTCACAGCTGTAGCATTCCTGGATGTGGAGGTGTGTGGCTTGGGTCCGGGGAAAACATTCCAGAATCTCAAGGTCTCGTCACCAGCACCTGTGACGATGGTTTGTCCATCAGGAGACATCGCCAGATATAAAACTCGCAGCGTGTGCCCTGTCAGTGTTGCCAGCTTGCTCATGTTGGGATACTTCCACACGATGATCTGGTTCTGGGAGTACCCATGAGTGGAAACGATTTCATTGACATTCTTTGACCAAGCCAGGTTGCAAACCTGCACACGAACGTGGCATTTGCCATGCTCGTTGGACCTGGAGTTGATAAACCAGCGTCTCATGGTTCTGCTCAACCTTGCTAGCATGTAAAACTTGACAGCTGAATCGAGTCCACAAAGCACGCAACACACCTGAGAGCCAGTGTCAATGGTGTTGAGCCTTATGTTGGTGGCTGTGTTCCAGAATCGGATGCACCGGTCTGCGGTGCCACCTCCAGAAGCCAGGAGGCCGTGCTGATGAGGAGACCAGGCAATCGCTTTGACTGCAGCCGTGTGATCGGAAAACTTAATCATGGGGCTACTGCTGTTGAGTGACCAGATGCACAACTGGTTATCATTTCCACCCGATGCTAGCTGCCGATTGTCTGGTGACCACTTCAGGCCACACACCTCAGACCGATGAGCAGAGCACCTGCAGCAGTCGCGCCGTGAACATCAAAGAAACAGCATCTGTTGCAGTGAACTGTCAAGGTCATTGCAAGCATGCACCGCCGGGATGAGTGCCATTATTCTGGCAGCGCGCACTTTTGTACCATAGCCTCCTGGGCACGAACATCTCGTTGCAGAACGATCCGATCACGTGAACCAGTGGATAGGAGATGAGAGTTCCAGGCCATTGTCCCAACCCTTGCCCTGTGGCCTGGCATGTTTCGGATCTGCTTGAGTTTTGACACGTCAAATATACGGGTATCTCCATGCGTCGTTCCCACTGAGAGATATGTACCTCTTTGGCTCCAAGCCACAGAGCACACAGTGTCATTTGTGGGAGCCAGATCAACTAATTTGGTCACTTTGCACGTACATGCACTCCAGAGATAAACGCAGGAACCCAGTCCGACAGCCAGTACATTTTGGCTCGACCAGTCCACCAGGTTCAGATAAAAGTCATCCTGTAGAGATGGTGCATCTAGCACTTTGAACGGGCCCCGTGGAATCTTTCGGGGAACTCTGCATGATGGCATGGCATGTTCAGTGCTGTCATGCATGACTAAGCTGGAAACTTGAATCAAAGCTACCTTCCCCTGCTGTGCTATGCAAGTACAAGGTATGCTGCGCACCTTCTAGGGGAAGCAGACGCGCCAGCGTATTGTGCAATGACATCTGCTGCTCCTGGAGATGTCTGGAACGGTGACTGCGGTGCAGAGCCTGCTGCTGGGGTGTGCCTGTCTCCTGATATGAATCTGAACATCTTATTGCCCGGTGCGACTGGTGATCTTAGAGCCTCACTGTTAAGAGCTGGCTTGTCTGTCGTTGATGGCACTGGTGACCTGGACGACCCATTCGCGCGTCAGCACAGGAACGGTGGCTCAGTTCGTCGACAAGGCCAGGTCAGCTCTCAGGATAGCCAACAAGCAGAGCTTGACGCGTAGACACACCCAAGCAAGGTCTGTCTCAACATGTTTCTGTAGGCATGGTTTGCATCCTCCCTCTCTTGCTGCACAGGCGACTCGTGAGCAGCACGCTCCCGGTCCAGAACAGAGAAATCCAGCCGGGAGTTGGTTGCACGACTGGGGATGAATCTATCAGAGTACACAATTGATCTCCGTGGAGACGAAAACACAGTGGATGGTGATTCAAGCGATCTTCGCAAGGCATCAACTGTTGGCGAGGCTGTGGGGGTAGCTGGCTCATTGTTGCTCGGGTCAATCGGTGCTGGTCTCTCTCGAGCCCGATCCATCTGCACGGCAACAGGCTCAGAACTTTGCCATAATTTCCTTGCCACTGTGGTTTGTATAGATCATGTGCTCATCCTGTGCTGATGCATTTGCCGTGCTGGATTGCGAAGACTGTACACAGGCACCTACTGCAGTTTCTGGTACGGTCTTCATAAGAACACCTCAAGAAATTTACTACCTTCATGTCACAGGGATTGGTCACTTGCCAACCCGGAGTCCTTACCCGGACCGGGTAGTACACGCTGTACCAGATACAGGCGCCCTACCAACGCAATACAATTCGTGAAACATGACGTTATAAGAATCTTGAGCAAAACAAAGATTTGGAACACGTCATCATGCCAGTGCAAAACTAATCTCGACCAAAGTTGAGAGGAGTGAAACGGGCGTCGCACGTTGGCTGGAAAGTTTCAAGCTTCAACTTGCACTTATTCCTTCGAAGTGCATGTACTTGTCATCGTCCATCACATATCATTCCTGTCGCTCGGTGCCAATATGAATCACTGTGCACCCACCCAATCTAAGCGCTTTTCTAATCTGAAAGGATTACAGACTGGCCATAACTCTGGACGAAACTGAAACAAAACTTCCTATATACCAAAGCGTATATGTTTTTCCTGCTACGTGCAAGCCCCAAAGCGCTCGAGCAGACGGGCAAGTGGAAAGCACATCTGCATGCGGACTACACGAACCACCGACAGCCCCGACGCTCGTTGTGACGGATTTCGTGATTAAGTCTATATGAACCGAATAAATGCGCCATCAGTCCGCACCGACGCGGGAGCGCGCTTGCGCGAGTTGCGCTACCTCATGCATAGGACAAGTTGCAATATCGCCAGTGCTACGCTCGTGATTCATGGCAGTCTAAACTTGTGTATGAGACCAGCCCTCTGCCCGTGTTTATTCGTAGGGTCTGGATGACGCTGTACTGGCAGTAATTTGACTCTGGCACGCACGAGAGCTCACTAAAAGTGTGTTGACAGCAGGGAACGTGCAGACACTCCACGTCGTCAAAACGCACGGCACCGGATTGTGCAGTTCAGTGCTGATAAAATTGTTCTACTCGCAATGAGAGCTAAAGTGTGGCTGCAAATGAGCCTGGCTCGAGCTTGATTCGAGGTCGTCGAAGATCATGCGACTTGGCAGAATTTCTGGCGCCAGTCGTGTTGCAGGAAGGCGTCAGGTTTGAGCTTAAATGTCTGCATCTGTATATACTGTGCATCTCTCTCTTGACGAGCCCCCCACACTCTCATTGCTAGCCAATCTGGCGCGCTCTGCGCGTGTTCACCCACCACGCCCAAGTCAGTTCGCCTGTGCAAGTAAAGACGCCGGCTGTCAATGTAATACTCTGCTGCTGCCTTCGGCGTCTAACTTATCAGTGCAGATTATGGTCGATCATTATCATGTGCATCGCCGAATACCATATGTGCAGCCTCCGAAACCCCTTGCCACGCTCGAAATAGGCCACTGATACATCTGTGCACCATGAAACTTAGCACGACATTATTATCGATGTACAACTATGTTAGGTCGCCGGAATACACTACTGTTCGTGCATATTGCCAGCCCCTGCCACTGCTCCGGGAGGACTTCTCAGTGTGCTAAAGCGCACTGTGACATTACCACATGCCCATCGAAATTTCGCTAATTGCAGAGCTCAAGCTTCGAGGGCACATCCACCGGAAGCCGCCTTCTAATTCAGAGCTAAACTGTAGCTAGCCGTCGGGGCTCATGTAAAGTAAAAAAAAAAAAAAAAAAAAGGAATCGGGCATCACGCCAAACCCAAGCGGGCATCGGCCACAGCACCCCTACTGGTAGGGGCGGACAGGTGCAA
>JAUMHO010000008.1:3102025-3168688 GCA_032360965.1 Ulva armoricana
TTGTACCAATCGGCTGTGTCCCCACCGTCTCAGGTGCGAACGACGCATATTCAACTCCTGCCAGGGCGTGGTTCCTATAGTCATGCAACACGGCCGTTCTATCTATAGCACCACTTGAAGTGTATCTTTGGGGTAAATGCGATTCTCATCAGGAATGTGATGACATCCATTGATTAAACCGTAGCTGCGGGCATTGCATTCATTTCCGATGTTGGTGGCTGACTGGTCAGTCACTCTCCTCACTCAGTCGGCGGTGTCCAGTGCTTTTGTGTGCTTCAAACTTCTATGCCCGTGCAAATCCGCTCCACGAGAGTGTATGTGGCAGTGTGGTTCAGAGTGACATTGGTCAAACATTCCAGAGGCAAACCAAGGACATCGCACCATCACATCTCAGCAAACAGTCCGATCTGCCTGCCACGGCCGCTGTGCCTGACACATGAGCCATGGCTCGTAAGCATGTTCTAAACATCAGCGAATTCCACATGCACAAACCAACAATCAATCCCGTCTTCACACTCATCAGCTCCCTATCCTGGAATCCACGCCGGCTGCCCGGTCATGGCGGCAGTGCGATGCGTCAACCGGCTGTAGTCGGACCCCGACAACGGCGAGCAGCAGATGTTGCGGCCAGCCCCTTGGGCGGGCTGCGTTTGCACTGTATGGGACCAGAGGTGGGCCATGCCGCCTACGTTGCCGCCGCCGCACTGTGCCAGGGTGCGGCCAAACCCGCACCTCCTCCGTAAAGTTATGGCAGAGCATGTCGCTGTAGCCAGAGGCAACTCAGACAGTAGATCCTGCAACCATCGTCGGCACCCTCGCCGATGTGCAGCCCACAGTGTACCAGGCCGGCGCCTTGCGACGGTGCGACGCGCTGATCTGCCTCAGTGCTGCAGCTGACATCGTGCAGCGAGCCACACACCACCCACACTGTGATATGAAGAAAAAATCCCCCCCCTGAGAATAGCGCCAGACCTGAACGGGCATCGGCCACAGCGCCCCTGCAGTTAGGGGCGGACAAAGCGGACGGGGTAGTCACATCCACGGGGGGGGGGGGCCACATCCAAGAAACATTCGTTCGAGTGGGGGTGGTGAGAAGGCAGAGGGCAAGGGGCAACACCAGTGAGCCATGCCCTGAGGAAGGTCCAATCCGGGAGGCAGACACCACACGTACTGTTAGAACACCGCACGTCCGAGGAGGCTGGCAAGGAGTCCAGCAAGGACGCAACACACACAGACGACGCAATTAGAAGAGCAGCCACAAGAGCACCATGGTGCACAGCAGTGGCGTAACCGCGATAGCCACCCCCTCCAGCGCAAGGATCGGATCGAGGAGGAAGGGGATTATGTTAACTGTTGCAGTATCAGTGCAGCTGCCACCCACCGGGAATGCATGATTGACAACAGCACGTGCGGCCGGGTTACGGGCGGTGGCATGTAAGAGGTCTCGGCGGTGCCACGAAATCCCCTGCATGCCGTCATGGAGCATGACGCATGTGCACGACGTGACAAGGTGCCCAATGTGGCGCCAACGATTTTCCTGGGGTGGTCGGCATCAACCTCAACCGGGATGTCATAAACCTGGCCCGGGCGTGGCACAGGCGACAGGTATCGTGGCATCCCAGAAGGCCGTACGAGAAAGTGTGGTCATGTGGGAGATTGGAGGACCACAGTGACATAATCGGTTGTCTCAGCAGGCCCGTCCCCCTTGGACCGGGTATTTGGTCGAGTCACCGTGAGTTAGGCGTCACGGAAATCAAAGGATGGGAGGCGGCCCCGCACACGTGGCAGGCCAAATACGACTGTACTGGTCTTGAGGATATTGATGAACCAGCCCCACGTAGCGTTTGGGCTGTGCACTGTATCAATGACCATATGGAGTCTTCGCAGTGTCCAAGACACCCCGGCCAAGTCATCATCGTATGCTTGACCCGCATAGTTGCGGGTATTGCAGCCCCGGCACATAACAACCACATCCTGCACCGGAAGGGAGTAAATGTCATCAAGGACAGAGTCAACGAAGATAACATACAGGAGGGGGGAAAGAGGGCACCCCTGGGCGACACCCCGTCGGATCGGGTATGGTGACGAGCGGGCATCGCCAACACGAGCGCGACTGGTCGCTGCTGTGTACATTCGGTCGACGGCTGCAGACTCCTTCCCGGTAACACCTTTTTGTAGCAGCCAAAGTAGTAGGAGGTCGTGTGGGATAGAGTTATATGCTTTGGCGGCGTCAAAGAAACATGCGAATGTCGGGGAGCCTGCATCTGTGCGTTGATGTACGACTGTAGCGAGGGTTTTCAGGGCATTAATTAGATTTATAAGGGTCCCACGGCCCGGCCGGAATGCAAAATGTTGGTCATGGAGGGTGGCTAAGTGAAGGATACGTCGGGTCGGCAGGTTTGTGAATAGCTTATCTAATACTGGCATCAGGGTCAGTGGTCTATAGTTGCTGCAGTCTGCTGAGTCGCCCTCCTTGGGGAGGTGCGTAACAACCCCTTGCCTCCAGGAGCTAGGGATACATTCAGCGCCATAGACACCGTTGAAGGCTGTAGCGCAGTAACCGGATGCCACCAGTTCTAGAGAACTTCAGGTTCTCAACTGTCACGTTGTCGAGTCCGGCTGCTTTGTGGTTCTTGAGCCGGGAGAGCCCCCTGTGGACCTCACCCAACGTGAAGGGGTCGTCGAGGCCATCGGGCAGTGGCGTGCAGCGTTGATTCGTTCAGTAGCCATCGTATGAAGGCGGCGCTCTGCTGCTGAACAGGGTGTGCGTACATCTGCCAGGGCATTGCCATGCCATGCCTGTCGCCCACCCTATCATGTCCCATCGCTCCTCACATATGCCTCATGGTCACCTCGTCACCTTTGGGTCGACAGCCATTACCGCGACATGCCACCTCTGCGGTGGCCGTTTATTGCCCTCCTGCCCGGACCATGGCTCGGCTCCTGTGGGTCAGGCTCGACGAGAGCACAGATGCATGGCAGCACATTGTAAGTGTCACATTTACATTTACATTTTACATTGAACACTTGCTCTTCGTGTGTCCCTGTACATCTTGCTCGGACGGCAATTCCGTTGTTGGCGTCCTGCGCAAGGACCTTGCCATGGCTTGTACAGCACGTGCTGGGTGCACCCAGGCAGGAGAAGTGTTGCAGGCTGTGTTTCCTGATGACTCTATCTCGGTGGATGTCGCATCGGCGTGTCTTGTCCCATTCCTCCTTGACCCCGCTGGTGCCCTGGGCCGTCACCCCTTCTGCTCCCGTGTTACACCTGTCCGCCCCTACCGGTAGGGGTGCTGTGGCCGAAGCCCGTTTAGGTTTGGCGTGATGACCGATATGTTTTTTAAAGTAAAAATTTTATGTCCGGAGTGCCTGTGCCTTGTCCCAATCAGGCGTACACAGGACACCTGTGGTGGGGTGTCATAGGGAATACTAAAGAAAAGAAAAGAAAAGAAAAATCCTTTCTCGAAAACTCGGGAATCACGCCAAACCCAAGCAGGCATCGGCCACTACTGCTAGGGATGGCGTGGCACGGCGGGGGGATCTTGCAGGTAGGTAGGCCTGTGACTGATGCATTGCATATGATATCATGAGCCCGGTCTGGTGTGGCAGCTCCGCATCCCGGGGGCTCCGGTGCAAGCGTCTTCACGGTGGCGTAGGGGGCGTGTATGCTCGTACCTGCGGCATGCATTTTGTGTACACCCGCGTGCCTGGAGATGAAGCTCCATAACGCGCACCTGAAGTTCAGTCAGGCATGTGGTAGGGCGTGCACAAAATTGCCGCTCACCGCTCGCCACTGGCAAAGACGGATTGCTAGCACGACGCCAGAATTGTGGTCTCGCATGCGAAGTCTCAAGTCAAACTTGGGCTCCAAGTCAGAGTGGCCTTCCAGTGGCGCTCCGTTGGCCGGTTGACTCCGTTATCTGCATACGACGGTCTATGTTCCAAAGCGAATCGTCTCGGCACGCAGAGGTGGACAGCACGATGTCACTGGGGCTTTCAGTGGTGTACATACATAATTATAACGCATGTACACTGTGTGCGTCATGACCATGAAACGCCGTTTGCAGCGAAACACGGATCGAGAGCCATCGACAACCGATCGAACGAGTATACGTAGTTTGACCTTCACGGACTGCCAAGATGGCATTGGCTGTGTGTACCTTCAGGGCTTGTGCACGGGTCTTGCGCAGTGCTTGTAACGCCTGCAGGCACGAAAACGAGGATCACCTGATGTTCGCCGACATTGCATGCATTGACGAGAGGAACGCTTTCGTGGGAGCTGAACACGCGCCACGACGACAAGATGGCTGTGCAGCAGTGTCGACATCATTTCCGAGGCTGTGCATAGCGCGGCGGTGTATCGTACGCACCATGATCCACATTCCACTGGCAACGGCACCTGTATCACTTCTGGTGTTGCAGGAAACATGACGCTCTGTGTGAAAGCAGAAAATTGCGTAGCACTTTGATCCTGCAAAGGATTGATTCCGCTCTGTGGTACATGGGCGCCCACCATGGCTAGTTTTGGTGTCGTGCACCTGCTCAAGCCTACTGGAGGCTTCGTCCGGGTGGAGATCGCGCTTCCACCACCTGCAGAAAATGGACAGAATACGTCCGACAGTCTGTACGCGTGGGTGCATGAACAGGTGGTCGAGGAGAATGTAGACACCTCTCTGGCAAAGCAAGACCCGTTTCTGGTGTGCAGCACTGACTGATCACAGCTTTACAAGCCAAAACGCCGTCCTTTGTGCATGCGATGACGCATTCTGATGTCACAGACACGTTTGTTGCAGCTGGCGACCACAAATCACCTCGATGCCGAGACAGTCCTCGCCAAGGATGCTGTTGTGATGCCTGGCACAGAGATTTACTACTTCAGGAAACCACTGGTACAGCACTCTGTGAAGTTCAGCTCCGTGGAAGCCCTATTTTTCACGCCTCCCCCTCCCAGTGTTGAAACTGGCAAGGTACGCCATGTGGTTGACCCCCGATGCATGCCGCAGGGGCGGGGCCGCTTGCATCCAGCCTGTCAACGATGCCACCCGTGCTTGAGATCGCCCGCCACTGCTGCCTGAGAGCCTTGTGCATGCTCTGCAGGCATGGAAGGCTGTGCTGTACATGAAGCGGTTTCCGCACTTGTGGACCTGGCGCCGCAAACCGTCCGTGGCTGGAATGGACCCATGGCAACCGACCGAAGTCGTGTTCCACGACAAGAAGATCCCAAACCACATGCGTTTCCAGGAAGCCCGGTGGCTGTGTCCACCGGTGCACATGTCTGACGATGTCCGTGCTGAGTTTGGGACTGCTGCGGGCGCCATCGAGCCCCCGGAGAACGTGTGGCCTCGCCCTACCCTGCCATGCACACCACACCTACCCATCTCCCGTCTTTCCGCATGGCGTATGCCCGCCAGCAAGCAGCACCGGCTTGGCACGGCTGCGGCGTGTGGCGCAACGTGCCCACCCGCGGCAGCAGCAGGCGGGGGCCAGACCGCCGGTCGGTGTGCAGATTCAGATGCTCAGCACGTTTGACTACCTGGAGTGGGCGTTTGAGGACCTGTTCGGGAGCTGGGTGCCCTCCTCTCAGAGGTTCTGCCCGGCGTTCCCGCATCAGTTCCCCGAGCACCGGGACCCGATGTTTGACCGGTCGAGCCTCATCGCCCGCCTGCTGAACCGTGCATATGGCCCCGTTGAAGACGCGGTCATTGACGGCACTGCCGTCTTCTGGTGCGCAACACGACACCCTCGTCTGTCTGTGCCTCCCGACCTGCCGTGCCCACGGGCTTGGAGCCTCCGCGGCTTGCACTGACCCGGCCGAGGCCCAGCAGCCCACTCCTCCCTCGGCCCTCGCCTAGACACGGCAGCAAAGTGGCCTCCTTATCCTCTGCCGTGTCCAGGCGATCCTCGTATCCTAGGCACGGCAGCAAAGTGGCCGAAACTGGCGTGGGGGAGGTCCGGCTGGGCTGTGGCGGGAGAGCCACCGTCCAGAAGGGACCGAGGTGGATTGATCATGCATGCTGTGCAGGCTGGCGGCGGCAACCGCGGAGGATAAGAGGTTTATCACGCTGCTTCGGCACGCGCATGTGCTGCCGTTTGCACCCCTGCCGAGCACGAGCACAGACGCGGATCTGTCCGGCCGGGACACCATGTACGCCGTCCTGCAGCCCGTGGACCACGTATCCAGCATTGTGCTGGATGACATCGCGCTCGCGCATGCTGACCGCGCTGTGCGGCGTGCGCCTGCCGCACAGCACGCGGCACCGGACGGCCCCAGCGGCAGCGCGGGCTTGCAGCGGCAGGGCTTGGCGTCGCGGATGGAGCAGATGGTTCCGGCGGGTGCTGCGCCTCGAGCGGGTGATGGTGCGCCGGGAGCGCCAGAGGGCCAGCTGACAAAGCGGCAGCGCACCCAGGAGGACGGGGCTGCTGCTCAGGCCGCCCAGGACCCTCGGCCGGCCGCTCAGGCCGCTCCGGGCAAGCCTACAGGCGCCGGGAGCTCGCAGCGGCCCGACCAGAGCGTTCCCCTGACGGTGCGCCATCACACTCGCACTCGGCTACCCTGATGCTTTCAGCTGTTTCTGGAGCTTGTCTAATGGGGGCATAACAAAATTTGCGTGCGCATGCGGCCCCTGTTACGGGCCTGGTCTGGTGCTGTCAGGGTACCTGGTGCATGTTGCCGTGTGGCGCGTGAGCGCCTTGTCAGGGCCATGCGTGTAGACCACACACGAAGGGCCGATGCGCTGCAGACACAGCACCTGACTGCGTTGTTATCTGAAGCTGCCCCGAGGGCTGAGCCGTGCGTCCCCACACCCCAGGCACAGGTGGAAGGTCCGGTCGCAGAGGTGTATCCGCAGTGGCCGGTAGCCCCGCCAAGTATGCGTGTGGTGCCACATCATGGCCGCCAGCCGCACCCGTGCCGGTGGGCCAGGCACTGCTGGTCTGGGCCGGCGCTTGCGGCGGACATGGAGACGTTCGCGCGGTCGCGGTTGCTCGGGCCCAGACTGCGGCTCACTGTCAGCAAACCGGTGTGTGTGCAGAAGCCGTCAGCGGTGCCCCTGCAGAGCATGCTGTGGCACCTCACGCAGCGCGCGGACAGAGGGCCGGAACCATTCGAGACGGGCTTCATCGTCCACGTTGTGCCTGTTGTGATGATCATGCAAGCGTGCGGCCCCCCCTGTTCCTCCACCTGCCCCCGCTTGTCGCTGACACGTCCCTCAAGCCTTGCGCGGAGCGACCGCTGGCGAGCGCCCGCATTGCCACAGCGCAGATCACATGCGTACCACGCAGCCGGAGACTGCGCTGTGCTGTGGTTTCGCATACGCTGCGCTCCGTGCAGGCAGCATGCACGGTTCTTGCCGCAGCACCTCGCTCCCCCGGTGTCCTTCGACAGCCCCCGGCTGCTGGGCCCCAGCGGCCCGGACCCGCGGCCCCCGGCGGACCGCCGGCGCGGCATCGTGTTTGGTTGCGACATCGACCATACGCTCATCAACCAGGCGCATGCCGTGCTCCCCAAAGTGCCTGCCGGCTGGTACCCTGAGGGCTTTCCGCCGTGGGGACAGCAGAGCGCTGCGCCGCCGACTGCGATCGCGAAGAGTGACCTCCTCATGCATTACATCATGGCCAACCGGAAGCTCCTCCACATCACCAACTTTTCCGACAACAACAAGACGTGGCCGGACTCCGCACGGGTACGTGGAGCCAGCGCTGTCTCGGGCCGACCCCCTACATTGACGGCACATGGAGAGCACTGCGTGCATTCGCGTCGACATCGTTGGGAGCAGCGAAGCGCAAGAAGGCACCGACTGTAGACCGCCTGACCGTGTTTTTCCTGTGCTTGCTCGGCTGCGACGTGCTGCGGTGCTCGTCCGGGCAGGGCAGAGTCCGACTCACCTCGGATGTGGAGGCTTGCAAGTATCAGAGGGTTGGTGCTGCAGGCGCTGAAGATGAAAGGCAAGAGCGACAACGAGGCGATGGTCGCGCTGATAGACATGGTGGTGGAGCATGTGAGGAAGCGCCGCGCCTTTCTGGTCGTGACTCCGGACCAGACGTTCAAGCCGCCCCAGGCAGACGACAACGCCTTCGCACCCGGCAGCCCCTACATTGACGAGCCCAAGTCCAAGCACCTGCACATGAATGTCATCTTCCCGCGGCGGGACCTCGGCACGCTCATCAAGTCGTGCTGCCCCCTCATCCCGGGCCACATGCAGACCTGCTTCGTCAACTACAAGGCCGTGTTCACCACGGCCGCCACACAGACGTACGCTGGTCCGTGCTCCCCTGTGGACACGACACTGCCCCTGCCTCCCTCTCGCCTCTGCCAGGCCTACATGCATCATGCCGGCCACACTCATGCTTAGCCAGGCCGGCAGCGGAGAGTGCCTCTCCAGCCTCCCCTATTCAGCAGGCACATGGCGATCTGCAGTTACTGGCTGTCCAGGTCGGCGAATACGTACTCCTGACCAGTGGAGGACCTTGCCAACCCCCTGGGCTCGTCCCCGGAAGGGGCTGCCAATACAGCAAGATTGCGTGCATGCAGACATCGTCATCCAGGGGCTCTTTGAGCTCACGCGGCTGTGGGTGGAGTACTCGCACGACTTCCGGCAGGAGCTGCATTACTGCCAGGTGTCTGCGTTCTTCAATGGCCCCGTGCTCAGCATGGCGTATGGCCGCAACCTCGGGCCGGACCCCCTCCTCGAGTGGCACCCCTGCCCTGTTGACAGCGGCATCACAAAGAACTTTGCCAAGGTGCGCTGCAAGCCTCAGCTCTGCCTGCTCTGGGAGGCTTCAGTGGGACTGCAGCGCAGGTAGGCATGCCTTGCGCTGGGCGCAGCAGTCGTGGTCGCCTTGCTCTCTGCGCACCATGGCATGAGGGGACGGCTCCGCGGTGCCAGAGCTGCTGACGGTTCTGCGGTGCCAGAGCCGCTGAGCGAGGGCCTGCGCATGAATCCTGGCCGGGCGCGAGTGAGAGTGTGCTCGGGTGCAGTTCCTGCTGTTTGGGGGCCTCCCGAATGGCAGCACGCTGCACACGCCCTCGTGGGATCTGACCAAGTTGGCGGCGATCATCTTGGATGACTCTCCGGTGGCGTGGGGGCCCATGGAGAAGCCGCTGCTTCTGCACCTGGCCGTGGCGAGGCGGTTCAAGGATGTCGAGGACAAGATGTCGATCGCGGACTATGTGCATTACCTTGGCAACTTTGGGGCAGACTTCCATGTCACACCACAGAGCAGTGTACAGACGGACATCCCGACTCCGTTGAGCAGTGCAGCGGGTCGCATGCGCATCATGTTTGACCAGTGTGTGAAGGCCATCCTGCCAAAGCGGCCGCCACTGGACTTGTTGCTGCCCCTGTCGCTGTACCACTGGCAGGAGGGTACCTCCATGCAGCAGGTCCACAACCGTGCTCTGGAAGACGAGGTGCGGAAGGTCAAGCAGCTGCACGAACTGAAGGTTGAGCATGAGGCAAAGATTCGGACTCTGGAGACCGAGTTGCAAAAAGTGAAGTCGCAACTCAACAAGGGCCGCCAGTGAGTTGGTGTAGAGAGTGGGTATGCGTCCATAGACATGCCACGAGTGTTTCCCCTAGTTTTCCGGAACCGCCTATATCCAGCATGTATTCTTTCACTGTGTAAATTCGATGCAATGGGTGTGAAGCGGCATGCTTGTGCACGTGGATGTGCACAGGTCCTGCCGGTGCCAACCTGCAACCTGACTCGGGCATGGCATCCCTGAGGCTGTTTACACGCACATTCACTGCTACGCCATCAGTAACGGGTTCTTGCATGGTAGCCAGTGCATAGCTGATGGCTCCGTTACAGCTTTGTGTTCCACTGGTTGGTGCACGCACGCACTGCTGCACCAGAGGGCTGCACATCAGTCGCTGTCCTCACCTTCAGGCTGCCGGCCTCGTTTCTTGACGGGGTCTTTATCCTGTCTGCCACGGGCGTATGCCTCCTTCATTCTCGCCTTGTTGGCGTTGGACACCTCCTTATGGTCTACCAACGGCTTGGGATAGTCCTGCCCGATGACGCACTTGGCCCTCTTCTGCACATCTAGCGGAGCCGTCCACGGCTCGTATATGTACTTGGCCGGAAAGTCTTTCAGCACCGGCACAAAATGCCTGATGAAGTCTCCGTTTTTGTCGTACTTCTGCCCAAACGTGACAGGCGAATACACTCTGCAGCAACAGCATCCGGATCATCACTGTGTATCTTCTGCCGTGTGAAGCATGCCACACCCTTCTGGCACTCTACTGTGGCGTTGGCGACGCAGCCCGTGACCACCAAGCCAGCTAGCAGCCACACGAGCTGACCTCGGTTCACGCCAACCATACCAACAGCGCTCGGCCCACGGTGTCCTATCGCGGCCGCTGCCTCCACGCAGAACACCCGACCGCTGCCACTCGCGTCTACCCCCACACATACCGTCTCGGTCGCGCATTCCGCCAACCGTTACCGCTCCGGTGCGCGACACACCCGACCGCGGCGCTGCACGACAGACAACAGCAGACACTGGGCAGCGTCACCCCGGGTCAACACATGCACGACGCTGTCAAGCGGCGCCTGTCAGGCGCCCGGGCAAGTGACGCTGCCCAGTGTCTGCTGTTGCTGTTGCCCGGGCGCCTGACAGCCTCGCACGCACGGGCCGCCACTGCGGGCCGAAATCTACATCCAGGTGCACCACTTGCCACGGCAGGCAGCTGGAGTCTCGGACGCAGTGGCGCGGCGGCGTCGCCTCAAGCCACGGGCACCCTCGTGGCGAGCCATGGCCATGGCATCAGTGCTCCCCGAGCGGTCAACACATGCACCAGATGCGGCGGGCACAGGGCGCACCGGAAGTACTGGTAGAAGAAGCGGCTGGCGGACAGCCACTGCCAGTTGCCGTTGTTGATGTAGTGGTCGGCGTCGATGAGGTGCTTGTCAAAGACGTCGCGGCCGCGCTCCCAGTGCAGGAAGAGGTCGCCGCGGGTGAGGAAGCACGCGACGCTGTGCCGCGCGAGATGGTGCATCCACCCCCACGTGCGCAGCTGGTTCATGACCGCGTCGATCCAAGGAAACCTGCACTGCGCCATGGGATCGGCCACCGCCACCGCCCCCCGACGCCTCGTCACCGTGCCGCCCCAAACGTCATGCATGCGGCACTGCAGGCATGTCCAAACTCGCATAGTGACGGCCACACGCGGTCCCGGGAGCAAGGCGCGGGCGGGCGTGGGCGTGTCGCGGAAGCACACAGGTCGACCACGTCAAGGCTGCACGCAGGTACGTGTGTGCGTAGCAAGTGGTGGGTGCATGCATGGCGGGCAGCGGGTGCGCGCCCCGTCTTGCCGTTCTCCCACGCCGTCAGCCACTCCTCGTTGTCATCCCAGGGGATCTGCCGCACATCAGGGTTGCCTTCCATCTGCACGCCGAGAGGGGCCATCAACGCTGCACACTGCATCGCCGTGCCCTGATGCATCTGATGCATCATGGCCATTGCCGCCGGTGACCGCGCAGACCCTCCAGCTACTCCGCGCGGATCAGTGCGGGCCCCAACCTCCGGCATGCCACCGCGGCGGCCACTGCCACGTATGCCGGTGCAGTGCATGCTGATCAACACCCACACGCCCCATCACGGCCAATCCCCACGCAACAGTGCCTACACACGGGCCCCACAGGGACTCAGCAGAATCACAGCACGCAGCGCGAGGGGCGCACCTGCTCGTGGTTAGGCGTGGCGAGGCCGACGGTGTAGAAAAACTCGCGCCAGAGCAGTTGGCCGCGGAGGGACACCGGGGGGTCGGTGTGCGGCCCCTTGGCGTAGACAGCGGCGAGGGCGTGGTAGAAGGTGCGCACAGAGAGGCACCCGAACTTGAGGTACGGCGACAGCACCGTTGTCGCGGGCTCGGGGTCAAACGCGGCCGGGTTGCCTTTCGGCTTCTCGAACCGCCGCACCCACTCCTCGCGGGCCATGTACTTCCGCAGCCGCGCCAGCGCCTCGTCTTCGCCGCCCTGCACGCTGCGTGCGGATGCAGTGGGGAGGCCGGCGCGCCCGAGTGGCGGGACGGTGAGTCACCTGGTGCGTCTGCGGCGGGTGTGGCCAGAAGTGCGTACGAGTTTGTGGCGGAGGCAGCTGCGTGAAAGGCTGCTGACGACCGTGGCACACCTGCAGCCCCGGGCTTGCGTGTACCGGCACGCGGCGGCTCTGAGGGCACGCTGGAAGCGGTGCGACCGTGGCGCGCTCGTGCGCTGTGAGGCTGCGGAATTCTACCGCACATCTCGACTACTGCAGTTTCGCGAGACCCGTGGCGACCCGGGTGTGGCCACAGTGCCATAGAAGCAGGCGCCTTGGTGAGCCAGGTGGCGACACCCATATCTGTGAGGCCTTACCTTCTCAGTGGCTGGATGGTTTGGCCAGGTACCTGGGGCTGCATGGCGCAGCGCGGGCGATGTGGTGCCGCATCCTCCAGGCAGGGGCTCGCCAGGTGGGGCCGTCGTGCGTGTGGCTGACACCAGTGCTATGCAGCGGGAAGGTGGTCTGGTGCGTGTGGTGCCATCTGCAGCGGCCCCTCTGCTAATGGAGTGGCACGTGTTGTGCTAGGCAGAGCGAGCAGTTCACCTGGAACGGTGATCCCTTGCCATCGTTGACGAGCTCCAGGTCGAGATCGTCAGCGGAAGGCACTGTCCCAGTGCCCTTCCACAGCCACGCCTCGATTGCAGATAGGTCTGTGGGCGTTGCGGCCACTTTCTGAGGCGCTTCGATCGGCTGTGCAGGCCTTGGCATCTTCCGGGCGAGGGCCTGGAACGATGACATGGTTCCCGGTGCTTTGCCGCTGTTCTTGCGTATCAGTTCGTCGCTATCCCACAGTGTGTGCCCTGTTGGCGCCTTGACCTGCAAACCCACGCAGCCAGTGTGCACCTGTGTACGTATGACTGGTGGAGCTACTCCGCATGCAGAGAATCAATCACCCTTGTTTATGGTGGGCCACGATGGCACTGTGTGTGCTTGTGTGAGATGAGGCTAGCCAGGTTGGTTGGACCTCCAGCACACGGAGACATGCAGGGCAAGCTGCCATCAGCACACCTCGATGCCCATGTCGACAAGCGTCTCGGACACTGACTTGTCTCTTTCTAGCGCATACGGCTCCGTGTCCTTTTCAAAGTATACGTTGCTGATCTGGAGTGCCTTGGCAACTGCGGGCAGCACTTCTTTCGGGTCGCCGTGCAACACAATTAGGCGGCCATGCCGCTTTCGTAGATTGTCGTCCAGATTCTGTAAGCTTTGCAGGAGGAAATTGACTCTTGCTGAGCCGACGTTGCCTGAGCTGATGAACCATGGGTCCAAGCAGAATACTGGGTAGAGTGCATCTGCCTTGTCACTGGCCGCATGCAGGGCAGGATTGTCGTGCAGCCTCAGCCCCTGCACAGAGTATCAACACATATGATGTCCTGTGTCCAGATCCCTCAAGCGGCTCCACAGCGGCACCCTTGCATCTGGCGGACTGGCCACATGCGTGTGCCACCGCGAGCATGTGGCCCTGCTCCGCAGAAGCCCAACAAAAACCATAGGAGCCCAACCGAGAGTCAGCGGCGCAATACGGCCGCATGCCCACAACATATGTACTGCGGATATTAACGCGGCCACACTGCGGGCGTGAGTGCGCGCAGCGCATCGGGCGGCATTGTGCGGTCAGGGAGAGCGGAAGCTGCTGTGAGCAACCAACACACAAATGTGATGCCCAACTCTCTAGGTGACACCTATCTGACTGCAAACTCGGTCTTGCTGGTATCATCCGCCTTGTTGCACGTCTGGATCAAACGGCAATGCAAACACGAGCAGGCCAAGTACTGCCTGTGCACTGGCAGCGAGTCGCGAAGCACACACCTTCCGAAACCAGAGGACAGCTACTTTCTTTGGCATACCACCTACCTGTGCACTTGCTGAATGTGAACGCACAGGTGCTACGCGCCCCGAGCGCTGTGCACACTGAGCTGGTCTGGTGAAAGGGCAACCGCTACGCAGGCATTGCCGCATAGAATAACGCAAAGGGCAACCTAGTCGAGAATCAGGCCCGACTTGTAGCAAGATGTGGTGGCATGTGCCTGTATGTACATTCCGTGCAGCAACTTTTGCTGCCCAGGTGCGTCCAGCAGTCGGGGTCGCCTGGCAAAACGTGGACCCGGAGGGCTTTAAAACACAGCGGTTCTACACGTGATTGTGCCAGCTTTACAAGCATACAAATTTGCCGCACTCGGACCCAGACGTCATGGTCGAGGTGCTTTTGCTGCTTGCTCGATTTGGGAGTTGTACTGCTCGAATTCCAACGGTGCAAGCGCACACGCGCTCATGCATGCGCAATACTCGTGTATGGCGTGTATCTGCGATCAGGACATAAATGAACCATGCCAACATCAAGGATCGGATGTAAACAGCGCACCGTCCGTATGCAAACCTTTCGTAAAGGTTTTTTGGCTTCGTGATCCTCCAGTGAATGTGAACTGTAACGTCTCGGCGTGCAGAAATGCATGTACTCGGGTCACTGTCAAAGCAGCGCCCGTGGTGAGAATGTACCGGCGCGTGTACCTACAGGCTATACATTTCGATGCAGCGTTGGAAGTAGGCGGGAAGTACCTGGCTTCGGGCCCGGTACTGACGCAACCATGGCAACGGCAGCTTGGCTCGACACCGGCTTTACTGAGTTCTCCTGCATCAACCGGGACGTCCTTGTTTCGAAATCGTCCTACATGTGCATGCTTGCCTCATTGCGGCGATCCCTGGCATGCTCCGAAATGCCAGGGCAGCAGGGCGATCAGTTCGATGGCCACCGGCGCCACGGACAAGACCGACAGCTCCGCCGAGCAGCAAGAGCCATCAGACCAGCACATCCTACGGCAGCTTCTTGTGCACCTGTGGCCAAAAGACAACCCAGAATTTCGAACCCGGGTTGTGGGGGCCCTGGGCCTGCTCGTTGGCTCTAAGCTCCTGAACATCCAGGCATGCCTCTGCGATGACACCGTTCTCCAGCTGGCCAGAGGGGTGGCACCACGCACGTCCGCTGCCAGCCCACTTCATCTCCCCATCTCTGAGTGTGCATCAGTTCGGCGCAGGTGCCCTTTTTGTTCAAGTACACGGTCGATGCTCTCGCCACACCCGGAGCCGTGGACCCGGAGCTGGCGACCACTGCTGCCCTGGCAGCGCCCGTCACCCTCATTGCAGCGTACGGCTGCGCCCGTGCAGGCACGGCCGTGATGAGCGAGCTGCGCAACGCCGTGTTTGCCAAGGTAGCGCAAGGAGCCATCCGCAAAGTCGGGCGCCAGGTGCGGCCCCCACCCCCTCCCATGCCCCCAACACACAAACACCTCCAAAACCCACCAACCCGGGCACCCTCACGCTCTCGCGATTGACGGTCATCACACGCCTCTGCCACCCTCACAGTGCCCACCTGACAGCAGCCCCCTCCCCTCTCCCGCGGCATCAACCAGAGGTGCGGCTGGACCAGCATGCGTGACAGCAGCGGCCGTGCAGGTCTTTGAGCACCTGCACGGGCTGGACTTCACGTTCCACGTCGGCCGACAGACGGGCGGCCTCGCGCGAGCCATCGACCGCGGCACGCGAGGCATCAACTTCATCCTCTCCTCCATGATCTTCAACGTCGTCCCCACCGCGCTCGAGGTTCTGCTCGTCTCTGGCATCCTCGCCTACAAGTGCGGCCCCCCGCTCGCCGGCCTCGCGCTCGCGACGCTCGCTGCGTACACGTGGTTCACCTTTTCGATGACCGCATGGCGCACACAGTTCCGTGTTCGCATGAACAAGATGGATGCCCAGGCCTCCACCCGTGCCGTGGACGCTCTCCTCAACTATGAAACCGTGCGCCCCCCCCCGCCTCGCAACGGCGCGCCCCGGCTAGTGTGACCACGGTGTAGTCGGGAATGTGTGCATGCATGTGTGGCATGCATGCAGGTGCGGATGTTTGGGAACGAGGCGCTGGAGGTCCGCCGGTACGACGCGTGCCTACAGGAGTACGAGCGCGCGGCGCTCTCGACGCAGCAGTCGCTGTCGGCGCTGAATGTCGGCCAGAACCTCATCTTCTCAACGTCGCTGACGCTCGCGATGCTACTGACTGCGCAGGGCGTGGCCGCGGGGGACCTCACCGTCGGCGACATCGTCATGGTCAACGGCCTGCTCTTCCAGCTCAGCCTGCCCCTCAACTTTCTCGGCACGGTGTACCGGGAGGCCAAGCAGAGCCTCGTTGACATGGGCGCCATGTTTGCGCTGCTGCAGGAACAGTCCAAGGTGCGGCCTCCAGGGCGCGCGGGCCTGCCACACACCCAATGCCCGAGTCATCCGTGCTGTGGGCAGAGTCACCGCCTCTGCGCATGGTTTGCCATTCAGGCGCTGGTCCCCGCCGGCACGCGAGCGCTGTTCACAACAGCACCGCCGCGTTGATGCAGAGCGCCAGCGCTGACGGTGCATCAGCGCACTGCTGTGGCGCACCCCTCTGGGGTTGCTACTCCTGCAGGACCCGGACAGGGTCGATCACGCATCTCGGCGTGGCTCGCAACTCAGCGTCGCATGAGACCCGGTTGCGGCGGCGGGCCGCGCCCCGGTCAGCCTCGCACACGCTTCCACCCATGCCACCGTCATGCACGCATGACACGCACAGCACGCTGGTCCGGACCTCGCACCCCGCCGCAGCTGCCGCTGTTGGCAAACCCTGTGAAACCGCAACGACAGCCCCTAACTGTCCACGTGCTGTGCAGATCAAATCGGCGCCAGGTGCCCCCCTGCTGCCCCCCTCACAGGTGGGCTACGACATTGACTTCCGTGACGTCCACTTTGCATACCGCCCCGATGCGCCCATCCTGCGCGGCGTCAACTTCTCTGTACCTGCTGGCTCCACCTGCGCCATCGTCGGCACTTCTGGCTCCGGCAAGTCGACCCTGTTCCGCCTGCTGCACCGCTTCTACGACCCATCAGCGGGCTCCGTGCGCATCGCCGGCCGCGACGTGCGCGAGTGGGACCTAGCGTCCTTGCGGCACCCGATCGCAGCGGTGCCTCAAGATGTGGTGCTGTTCAACGACACAATCGCGTACAACATAGAGTATGGACGGCCGGGGGCGCCCCAGGAGGACATTGAGGCAGCCGCACGTGCCGCGAAGCTGCATGATGCCATACTTGGCATGCCAGACAGGTATGAAACGCACGTCGGTGAGCGCGGGCTGAAGCTCAGCGGCGGCGAGAAGCAGCGGCTGGCCCTGGCACGGGCGTTCCTCAAGGTGCGTGCGACACAGAGGTAGCAAGGCCGGCCATTGCCAAGGCACATTGCTCATGTCTCACTTGATGCAGACATCACAGGCCTTCTGCCCGCTGCGGCAGTCGTGTGAGACAGGGGCGACACATTTGAACTTTGTGAGTCACCATGCGTGGATGCAGACATCCTGTTCGTATGAAAGACATGCACGAAGGTGGGGGTTGTCGTGCATGCTGGTGGCGGGCCGGTGTCGGTCAAAACCGGTTTTGAGCGCTACAGCTGCGGTCTGCATGGAAACATGCAGTGTATGGAGAGGCAACGATCGGCTTCATGTGTGCAGCGGCCGACGGTGTTACTGTTTGATGAGGCGACGTCGGCGCTGGACGCAACAACAGAGCGCATGATCCTCGCGAGCCTGGCCGAGCTAGCGGCCGGACGGACTGCGCTGTTCGTCGCACACCGGCTGAGCACGGCCGCGCAGTGCGACCAGATCGTCGTGCTCGAGGCCGGCCAGGCTGTGGAGCAGGGCACGCACGCGGAGCTGCTGCAGCGCGGCGGCCGCTACGCCGAACTTTGGTCCCAGAACGCGACGGTGGATGACATGGACGCTCTCGCCGTGGGCACCACGAGCAGGTAGCCGAATTACACAGCACACAGCACTATCTCAGCTGCGCCACCGACCGCCTACCTGAGCCGTAGCACACAGCACAGCCGTATCCCGGGGGTGGGTGGTCGTCAATCGGCGCAGACCTTGGCCTGCTTTGCCGGAGGAGCATCCCCAGGGTCTGGAATGCCCGGCAGTGCGGGGGCGGCTGTTGCGGGGGCCAGCGCATGGAGCGCGGCGGCTTCGCGCGACTGCTCGGCCTTGGCATGCGCAAGGGCCTCCTCCTTCTCGAGCTGCAGCCGCTTGCGCTCCGGGAGCTTGGGGACCGGATGCGGGCGGCCGACGGCGGCCGCCGCCGCCGCCAGCTTGTCCACGATGGCCTTGCAGAATGGCACCGTGAGGGTCTTGCACCTGACAAACTCGTCTCGGATGTCCGTGTGCTCTTGTAGCCAGCAGCCGACCATCTTGTGCAGATGTCCCTACACGCAGTTGCACGCGGTGGGCGTGGCTGGGGGTGTGCGGACACTCTACCCCGTGCTGTGGCGCTGCTCGTTGCTTGCCGACTCGTGCGTGTAGACAACAGGCACGTGGGTCGACGGCGGCGTGCGTCAACTGCATGCGGCAGCGGTGAAGGGCGCACTCGGACCATGCGCATCGGCACGGGGTGCTGCTCCACGAGAGAGAGGTACTCGCGGGCCATGTCAAAGCGCTTGAGCGGCGTGAGCGGATCCACGGCGCCCCGCGGGGGCCAGAAGAGGGCGGGGTCGTCGAGGAGCGGCGAGGCGGACATGACGCCGTCGGCGCCTGTGTACTCGAGCAGCCGCTGGGCGTCGGCCAGGCTCTGCACGTCGCCGTTGCCAAGTACGGGGATGTGGAGGGCGCGCTTGACGGCGCGGATGGCGTCCCAGTCAGCGCGGACGTCCCGCGCGTTCTTCTGGTCGCGTGTGCGGCCGTGCACGGCGACAAGGGATGCCCCGGCGCTCTCGATTATGCGCGCGTACCGCAGCGTGTCCTCGAGCTTGGGGAAGATGCGGATCTTCGCGCTGACAGGGGTTGCAACTTTCTGGACCAGCAGCGGCTCGGTAAGGCTGGGGATGTGATTGGTGCAACTGTTACATGTAATAGCATGCATAGATACAGTCAAGGCCGCTGCATGCACGTGGGAAACACGCTCAGAGCTGCCACCGCTCCCCTGCATAGCGAGGGCAAGGCGGAAATTCGCAGGTCATCGGAGAGCGCGACCGCCGCGTGGTGACGCAGTGCTCTGTACTGTGTGCACATGAAGCTGCCGCATCGCCGTCGGTACTTCCTTTGGATTACGAATAGAAGCATGTATACGAGTGAGGCTTTGACATAAGTGGAACAAGAGCACGCGTGCGGGTCAGCTGACTGCGACTGTATGGTTGTGGCCGTGTGTGCGCACACACAAAGTACCCGCGCCCTGGCCTGCCTGTGCAAATATTTACCGACCAATGCCACGAAAAAACTGAGCCTCTAAGCTGCCTCGTTGTCACATCGATCGTCCATCCGATATGCTCAGACTGCAGATGTTCAGGCAGACGCATAGGTTGAGCGCATTCTGGCAGGTCCGCACCTCGTGCAGTGCACGAATTAAGGATGCTACGCACGGAAGGTCATCCATCAAGAATGCCCCGTAGTTCCCTCGCTTGGCGATGCGTTGTGGGCAGCCAAAGTTGAGGTCCACATAGTCGCAGGAGCCGTCGTCCACGTGTTTGGCAGCTTGAAGTAAAACTTCGGGATCATTCGCACAGAATTGTACAAATAAAGGACGGTCTTCCGCGCACGTGGATAGATGCTCAGCGCGATATCTTTCGCTCTCCGAGAACAGCCGTGCGTGCATCATTGGTGTATACGCAGCAGTTGCCCCGTACCGCCGGCATAGCATTCGAAACGGAAGCTCCGACTGCATAGTGAATATGCCGTTAGCTCTGTGTGAAAATTTGCGCCATTTCTGAGAAAGTGACGCTTGCACAGCAGGCCCCGCGCGTATGCCATCACATTTACTGCACGGTAAGTTGGCAGAGCTGGATACGAATGAACGACGTAAATCACTGCTATCGCAGCGCGTAAGCACACCTGATCCACCATAGGCGCAACGGAGTACTTGGGCGCTCCCAGCTTGTTCCAGTGCTGCCATGCTTTCTCTGCATGTTCGGGTGCGGAGTCGTCAGTCCCGTCAGTCATGGTTAGAAGATTCCAGCTGAATATTTGAACAAGTTTGTCGGACAGAGATGTTTCCTTGCAAGGCCTATTCAAATCCTGCTTCAACAAGTGATGTGGCCGAAGCCATCGCGTAGGTACCATAAACTACGCCGGCGCGCGCTCGATCGCAGTAGGGGATTTGTGACAGGTCTTCTGCAGCATTGCTACGCTCACACGCCGGCTCGCACACGTGAACTGCTCAACGCGTCCGTCGCCGTAGTGCCGACGTGGCTTCAGGTGCAGATCGAGCCTGAGACGGCCACCTGAAATACAGCCACCTGGACGTGTGCGTTGCTGCTGCTGCGGTCATACTGGGTTCTCGTAGCCTGTGGTGGTGGTAGCAGCCATCACCAGCACCGATGCCACTGCTGGGACGACTGTGCACAGGGGAAAGAAGGTCATGCTGTCCGTTAATGCTGCCGTTACAATCATACAGACTGGGGAAGGGACAGGGCAGTCGGTCATGGAAGACCGCCTGTCCTGAGTGTTCAAACATCATACACACATAGTTCGCAACAGGTGCTGCTTGGACGGTGAGCATCCCAGGGCTGGACATACTGGGCCATTGGAAACTTCTACGGAAAACTCGAAAGGTGCCGAAAGGATGGAAAAGCTGGCGCTGTGCATGTCTTGAACAGTGCGGCTGGTCTTCTGGCGGCTTGCATGACACAGGTGGGCTCTTTGGGTACGTCCGCTTTGCCAGGAGTTTTGCCACACGGCATGGGGCTGTGTCTGCGGGTGCGGGGCGAGGTGCAACTCGGTCTAGCGGGTCGCGCCCTGGCTACACTGGGAATGCGAGAGGCCACGGGTGCGAGCAACAAGTGCCGAGGCCATGAAGGCCACCTTGCGGCGCAGCTTCCCGAGGCCGCGGCCGCGGTCGCTGCTGCGGCAGGGGGGTGTGGCATTGGCATGCGTCTCTGCTGGGATGGGGGGCGCGGGTGGGGGGCTGCAAAGGCCACTGCCGTGGACCGAACTTGACATGCATGCCTGCGAGAAGTCTGCGGTGGGTGGGCGGGAGGTAAGATCCCCGTCTGCGTCGGCGTCCATGAACCGAGGCGGCAGGCATAGCATGGCATGCATGTCAGGCGGAGGCCCTGACGGGGGGGTACTGGGGCGGCGCGGGGTGCGCGACGGCGGGCGGGGGGGCCTGGGGCGGCGCGGGATGCGGGTGGGCATGCTGGGGGCTGGCGGGCGGGCCTGATCAGCATCCGGGATGAACCCGGTACCGCTGGGGCGCATGCGCGCCTCGACTGCTGGGCTCTCTTCGATCGCGCCAAGGGCTTGCAGACTAACATCGCGGAGAATGTGGTGGTCGAGCCTGTCATCCGTGTGCAAGCGCGCCACATCCAGGAGCTCATCATCATCGGAGGCCCACACAGATGACAATGGCTCCATGTCGAGCGAGTATAGCAGGCGGGACGAGATGGAGGAGGTAGAGGTCGAATCGTCAAGGTCACTGCAAAGTGGCGCACGAATGGCGCACAGGGCCTCGGGGGTATCCCCTTGAGAGTTGGCCCGCACAGGCGATGGCCCAGGCTGTGTGTCATCTGCAGCCTCGTCAGAAAGCGATGGCATGGGGGACGAAAACGGGGAGACCTCCTGCAAGATGGCCGAAACTAACTGGAGGTTGTACATGCGTGGCGTTGTTGTTACGCATGCAGCAGGCCGTCCACCGAATGCAACTCCAGCGCACTGAGCTGCGAGGGCAGTGCACACGCTGCATGAGCCAAAGCCAGAGCTGAAGGCGTATCTCGAAGTCGCATGCACAATCTGAGTACACAAGGATCGCAATATGTTAGCAAGATCACTCGCACTTGCGTTCGACAAAGCAGTCGGAGGGCGTGAATTCCAAAGACGCGCACCCACTCGAAACATGGGTGTCCTTCAGCGTCCAATCGCATGGGCTGAAACCTGTCGCCTACGCCCATCCTGACGGGCTTATCAACTTGATAAATCTGTACAGAAGATACGGGTGTGGAGAGACGAGGGTGCCAGCCGGTTCTCGGCATAGTCCCGACGTTAACGCACGGGAGCGTGCATCGAGACACAGCGTAGATTCCAAACCACGTACCAATAGTTGATCACGCAGCTCTGTCTGCTGTGCAAGATCGTCTGCAGAGCCGTTACGTGTGCTCCACGCTTTGCTTTGGTTGCCCATTCGTACTACGCATTGTCTGTCGTGAAAGCCAAAGAGGATCTGCGCACACAAAGAGCAGGTACACTGGTTCAGTCTAGCATGATTTATGCCAAACGAGGTGCCCAAAAAGGCATAGCTGGTGACAACCACCAGATCATGTCTTGCACCCGCGTCCGGCCGTTCTTATGACAGCGAAAGCATGAATGATGGTTCACACACCTCATCAACACGTCTGAGATTTGCAATTGAGAGGTTTAATGGCACCCCCGCATGGTCTAGCATGGGAGAGCTGTCGTGCCCTTCCGGCACCAGCGGACGGTGCACCAGCGGAAGATCAGAATGCTGCGATACCACTGCGTCGTAAAATGATGTACCCATGCTGGTATCTTATAGGTGTCTATAGACAGACGCTACACGTACAAAGCTTTCTAGAGGAAAGAATGAGATCCTGTGCTTGATCAAGCGCTTGCAATTGATCAAGCTTGATCAATGAGAAAACTCCACTTTCAAGTGGGAGGTCCGACCAGAGGCACAAAAATGGGGGCTACCGACCGGTAATGCGCCAGTCCCAATTTGGGGCGTTTATGGCATCTGCGCAGGCGCGTGCTGTTGCACGTTGGTGAATGTCTAGCACATGACAAGGCTAATGCATGAAAGCAGCGTCGACGTTCTCTTGTCCCTGTCTGTCGCGACAGGTCGTGTCCGACGTGGCATGCCAGTGTCCATGGTTGGTGCAGTGTGTGAGTATCTTCAACGAGGTAAGAAAATGCAGGTGACTGTTGCTCTTACAGACTGAGCGGGCGAAACGTGACTAGTTTCAGCCTTGTCAAAGGGCCTCAGCAGACGTCGGAGAACAGTCAGAAATCGTCAACGAACACAGCGTGTGTACAGTTCCTATGTGTACAGTTCCTAATATATCCTAAGAGAAAGCAGTGGCCATAGCGAGTGTAACACCTGCCAAAATGGACAGGCGTATTAGGTCCTTCAAGGCCCGCAGATGCATCAACCATCTATCATATAGCATATATCACGCCGACGCCGCCGCATAATTACGCGACTGAACCCTGCAGGGCCGGGGAGAGCCCGTGCGCAACGCCTACAGGACCCTCACAGAGTGCGCCGCACCCGTCAGCCTGGAGGTTGTGCCGGTAAATTGCAGAGTGCACTCCCAAGACGACCTCGGCGGAGCCGTCGCTGCGGCCGCGGAGCTCGATCTGCCACACCGCCCACAGGGCATCGTATGCGCCGGCACCCCCCTCGGCTCTGGCGCCTTCCTCAGGGAGTACTGCCAGGAGCGCGCAAACAAAACATGTGCGTTGATCGACCACCTCCTCGACCTGCCCCTTTCCGCCCAGGACAAGTGGCTTGTTCTGCGTGGATCCCTGCAGAAACGCATGGCGCACCTCGCGCGAGTGCTGCCGTGGGCGTTCGTCGAGGACGCGGTCCGGCAAGTGGAGGCCCGGGCTGTCGCCGCCGTGCGCGAGATCGCGCGCGACCCAGACATTCCGGCCACGACTCTGGAGCAGCTCCACCTGCCCCTGCGCCACGGCGGATTCGGCCTCGCCGACACGACAGAGGCCGAGGCCAACGTGGCACTGGTCTCCGCCACGGCGCTGGCCCAGCAGGCTTTGAGCACAGCCCCTGAGCGCTTCCAAGCCGTTTGCTGGCGCATACGGTGTGCAGAAAAGAGTGTTGTGGGGAGAATTGCATCAGAGTGTAGCAGAGGTGTCAGTGTGGGGCCCGCAAGCGCTCGACGATGAGTTCATGTCTGACAAACTGCATGAACTAGGAAAGAAAGTGACCCGGGCAGTAGGTAAGGCACGGTGTGATGCTCTGCTGCAACAAATGGCAGACGGGTCCTCGGAGGGGGAGAAAGCCATTGCGCGGATGCTCAGCTGCGCATGCAGGGGGTTCTCACTTTTCTAGACTCATTGCCAACCGGCAGATGGCTGACCCTGAATGACGTAGAGTTCGTGCATGCAGTGTTGTTCAGAGGTGGATTCCCACTTGCGATGCTGCCCGCAGGCTGCGAGGTGGCCTGTGGTTGCATGCAGAAGATCCGGGCGGGTGACGTAGATCACGCGATGTGTTGTAGTAACAATGCAGGCCTGTGGGTGTTGCGCCACGATATTACCGTTTCGGTTTGGCGCCGCCGTGCAGGTAAAGCACGCTTTGATACCTCGCATGAGCCTGAGGTGCGTAAGCTGAGCAGGGCGATCATGGATGACAGCAAGGGTGACGTGTCGCTGTATGACGTAGCAGATGGTGCTGTTGCCTTGGATGTGAGCTTCATCCAACCAGCAGGGAACAAGGTTGCTGCAAAGGCAGCCAAGGTGGTAGGCAGTGCAGCAGAGGTGAGAGAGAAGAAAAAGACTGAAAAGTACAAGGAGCGTGCGCAGGGCGGGTACAAGTTCATACCTCTTGCCCATGAGATGTTTGGTGGGTTGGGCAAGGAGGCGATGAAGTATCTGCACCATCTTGCAGAGAGTGCATGCGGTAGGAGGAACAAGAGCGATGTGTCGATGTGGATGGCACAGTCGCTGAGAGAGTTCAGTGCAGCAGGGAGCAAAGGGAATAGCTGGGTGATCAGAAATACCATGTCGCACGTTGCACAGATTGCAGGGACTAGTTTCGAACCGGTGTGTCCAGGAGGGACGTATGCAGAGAATGTGTGATTAGCTGGTCTGATCCAAGACATGTACGCTATTGCGTGATGCACCTGTGACCGTGCCTCTCTTCGATGTAACGCATATGCATCTGCTGTCTGAGACCCACATCGCATAGACGGCCAGCAAGACCCCTAAGCCACGCCAGGCATGGCTGTACTGCTAGGGGCCCTTTTCCCCGGCCGGCCACCACCAGTCCTAACACAGGCACACGCACTACCTTTCACAGATATTATGTACCCCTTATATATTATGGAGAGTTCCATTTATGACCTTAGAGACCAGACTCATGACAGCGAGCTTTTCCATTGCAGGGCAGGCCGACGAGATACCGAGGTGGCAGATCCATGAGACTGCACAACCAGGCGAACACCTACGCTGATACGGTGTGGTCTCCCGCTGCCCAGCACGCCGATGATGCACCGGCACTGTCTACCGAGCTGCCGTACCGGGACCCCCCAATACCCGGCTCGTCGCCACCCAAGTCCAAGCGGTGTGGGCCGACGCCGTTGCTGTAAAATGTGACACTTACTCGCCATATCCTACAAGGACCTTGACATCTCCGGATAACCGGGACCACGGGCCAAGGGGGTAAACCACCTGGAAACCCCCCATCAGACAACCGCACGCAACTCGCAGGGCCTCCTCCTGTGCTAAGCAAGGTGGTCACGCGCGATTGTGTTCGAAACCCAGGGGGGCACGCAGAATCAAACCCAAGACCTTCCGAGGAGGGGGTCAGCTTTTATACCGTCCTCCGACCACATTGCTGTGGCCTTGGAGTAAATCCGAGACACGGTCAAGCTCAGGCACAGCGACACCATCACCGCAGGCATCCAATACTTGCTCATGCTTGCAAGTGAGATGCTCGGAGGCAATCGAGGCTGAAAAGGTCAAAATCGAAGAGCTACAGCGCGGATGCGCGACCTCCGCAACCGCGCCCAGCCGCCATCGCGCTCGCCGAAGCGGCGGGGCTTGACCACAGTCGCAATCGCACAGCCACGGTCGAGGACCATGGGCTCGCTGGCTATATTCACAGCCACGTCCGCAACGGCAATGACGGTCGGGCAGCTCAGTGCCTTGACAGCAGCCGCATGGCAGTGGTCGATGACGCAACGATCGCGCAGCTCAAGGCACTCCACCCATGTTGCAACAGCACCCCCTCCCCATTTCCCCCTCTGTGGACGAGGCCCCCACTGGGCCGGCGCAGGTCGACGCTGACAAGTTCTTGAGCATCCTCCAGCGCCTCGCACAAGGAACATCAGCGGGGCTGAGCGGCTGGATGTATGAGCACATCCGAGCGGCAGGCTTGTACAACAACCGGATTAGAGATGCCATGGATGCATGAGGGGATTTGTCAATGACATAATCTCAGGTGAAAGCTCTCAGTTTCACCTCCTGCTCGCCAGCCGCCTGATCTGTCGTAATATGACGACAGTGCTGCGCATGCATGCATGGCGGCGGCGCTGTGCGGCACTAGTACATGCATGAGGGATCCCTGCAGATCCGC
The DNA here is from genome assembly GCA_032360965.1 of Ulva armoricana. Classification (NCBI taxonomy): domain Eukaryota; kingdom Viridiplantae; phylum Chlorophyta; class Ulvophyceae; order Ulvales; family Ulvaceae; genus Ulva; species Ulva armoricana. The sequence continues at coordinate 3,128,382 of JAUMHO010000008.1, forward strand.
AGATCTGCGTCAGCCATGTCGCGGTGTTGAGTGAGATCTCTGGTTGTGTTTGTATCTGTGGCATTTGACCAAAGGCCATATAAGATATGAGCCACTGACTGCAGCTGACTGACTGCAGCTGTAATGACTCTTTCGTCAACAAGTCTCACATGGCATCTGTCTGACTAGCGCATTAACCATGCCGTCAACCCAAAGCAAGGTATGCTGCGCTGTCTCCCTGCGTATGTGTGATCGTTCCTGATGCCAACGGGCTGAACCCGCCTATGAGACAAGCCGCCTATGATCGGTGCTTGCGCCACCCCAGATCGGCGAAGGTATCTCAGGCGGTGTGGAGATCCTAGGGCATTCATTGCGGCTACACTTCTGCAACCCCAGAGGTCGCCACGGTTCAGGTTGACTTGCAGAATGCATCCAACCCGACTGACCGCAATGCCATGAATCGCGCAGCGGCGGACACACTCCTGGGCTTGCTCCCATATGTGCTCATGTCATACCAACAGCATTCCCCGCTGGTGACGCGACGCGCAGCTGGCACGCACGAGGTACTCCGGAGCGAGACCGGTGTGCGACATCTCTTCGCATTGACGTACCATCCCACGCTGCGCATGGCGCAGGAGCACGCAGCAGAGGCAGTCGCCACCGCGTGCCACGACGACACCTATCTCCAAGGGGAGGAGGAAGCTGTCGTTGCAGATGCAAAACGCACCACGCACCACCATGCACGACAGCCGCGCAAGACAGTGGTCTTCTGCGCGGATCGCAAGAAGGCCCGGAACGTCGCTGCAACGCTTGGGGCGACGGTTGCGACAGGCGGCATCGTCGCATGCAGCGCAGCACTGGGCATTGCAATTGTCGCATGTGCTGGTATCGCCTCGTGCATGCGACGATTCCACAGCGCTGTGCTGTCGCCACGCTGCTCACAGCCGTAGAGTTTTGCATCAGCGCACGACTCCGCCTCGACGAGGACCTCGTGGGCCAAGACAGAGACCCTGCGCCCGTGTGCGGCTGATCAAGAACGGCAGGTGGCACCCACTCTCTTATATGCGGCGCTCTCTTATATGTGGAACACGGTGGTGGCACGGCACACCACGATGGCGGAAGCCTGGCCCTGGATCGCCGGCCGCGGCAGTATCGCAGCCAGCCGTGAGCCGCATGTGAAACAGCTCCCGCCCTGCCCTCCGACGGCCCCCTCCGGAGGTGGGCAACTGCCCACGCACGCAAAACCTTCCGCCTCGGCGGCCCCTCTCCCGTCTCCGCCTCGGCCGTGCCTTCTACCTTCCATGGCACCTGCCACGAATGTGCATGCAAGCCAAGCAGTGTTATATCCACGGCGCTGGCAAGTATGAAGCTAGGCAAGGTGGAGGCTGGCAGGATTACGCAGTCTCGGTCTGCACGCCGCTACCTTATGGAAGTGGCTACCGGGACCTGCGCCTGCGTCTGTGCGATGCTGGGTCTCAGACAGCATCTACATGATCAAATCAGTAGATGTCAGCCCTGAACGACCGCCCTCGTTCTGCTATACATTCTTAACTATTACATCGACTGTGACACGCACGCACACACACACACACAACAACAAAGATCCGGCCATGAAATTTGCCAGCCATACGCTCTGCGACGTGTGGGCTCGACAGCAGGAAATGAATCTGGGTTGGACGTCTGGGTTGCGTGGCCCCTACCCATCTGCGATTTCAGCATATCCGTGTATGTGAACAATTCTACTTTGTAATTCAAAGCCTGTTGGTTGGTTCAGGCATGGTACCCGATTCCCTTGTTTTCTTTGACGATTAGAGCTCCTGTGGTAGAAGCGTGACATAGCTATCAGCTGCGACCGAGTCTGTTGCAGTGAGGCAGCCAGCTGCTCCGTGCTGATGCTGTACTGCCGGTGCCGGCTTGTCCCTGGCTGCAAGGTCGTGATCACCACTGGCAACAGCCTGCTGCAAGAACTAAGCAGCTAGCGGAGATACTACTGTTCAAACCACATTAGTGCCAGGAATGTGTGGGGAGCCCTACACAGCCGGGTGCACCATCCGCTTACCACACAGCAGAAGAGCAGGCGCCCCGCTGTACGAGGCAGCAATGCACGTCTGCAAATGCTGTGCCCTGCAGTGCCCGCAGCTGCGGGCTTCACCAGCATCCCACATAGGGCCCATTTGTGGCTGTTGTGATAACACTGCAACATGCAGCTGGGCACAGATGATGTTGAGCGTTGAGTTTGATGGCGCTAGTTTGTCAGTGGTGATTGTGAGCCCCGTTTCGGTGCACCGCACAGGCTGCCTCGGAGAGCAAATCACGTCTCGGCTTCCATACTCAAATTCTCTCGCAAGTTGACGGAGGAGATACTGTTGCTGCCTCGGATGACCTGCTATAACACCAGCGAGCACGTAGACGCAGTGCGCAGTCCGGCAGAAGATCGGGGCAGGCCCGCGATGGGAACACACAACCTTCCCATCCTGAGCGCCTAAGCTGAAATAACCTTCGCGATCAGCACAGATTTCTACAGAAAGTACTCTCCGACCTGGACGGGTGGGATTGACGTGTCCCCTGCGTTTCTGTGAGATCTGTTTATTCGTGTGTGCACGTAGTCGTTGCCCACCGCGATCGCGCAAAGGCTGTAACTACGCTTTGCAATGAACATAGCAGATCAATTTCTGAAGCCCTCATGCTGAGTTTCTGAAAGACATTCCAGAATATTTCAACTTGGAGACCCACTGACTCGAAGGGTGTAACCAAAAGCAATCGATTAACCACCGCACGCACGAGACCGCGCGCGATCCGTGTCAGATCTTGCCGAGACCGTCGCGACGTTGAAGCATACGATTCTCTGCAAGTCTGCACGTGGTCTCTGTCTTCCAATGGAGGGCTTGCTGATACAGTGCGCAACTTCTGGTGTGCAAGGCCAGCCAACGCAACCACATGCAACGTTTTTTGCCAGGCAGTTCTTTGTCAGCTGGTCCGGGGTCCTGACTCTTGTCTACACCGGCTTTCCTCGGCCAGTGTTGAACTTCAAGTCAGTCCTAGATGGCAGGTGCCCTGCACTAGCACAAGAACATCCTGGGTCAAAGTGGCCCAAGACAAGCCTGGCTGCTGTTAACGACGAAAGCCCAAGTATCAGCAAGGATGAGTTGGAGGTTCTCCATGGAATCTGCGAGGCTGCAAACTCATTGCTGACTCGGCAAGGGGCTGATCAGTTTCCAGTTCACTTTGACAGCTTCTCATATGTGCACTTCCAGAACAGGTTTGTCGCAGCTTCTGTCACGGGGCTTCAATACGTGGTTCAGGGCGCAAGCCTCGCATACGAATGCAGGTGTCTCTCCAGCGTGTTCCTCAGGTTGAGCGTCCCATTCCACGCCATGCCTGCGGCACCGGAAACAGAGGCGCCTCCTTGTGGTGCACATCACCCAGCTCAACGCAGTAGCAATGGTACTGGCTGCATTAGTGAGTGGGCCTCTCACGGCCATGTACAGGTCGTCTCGCCGCCTCCGCAAGCGAACAGTTGGCCTCCACCAGCTGAACTGCAGAACACCCGACGTGTTGTGGAGCAAGCAAAGCATCCTGATTACTGGTGTTTCCCGACTGGCTGTGAATTCTCGTTGCAGAGAAGGGCACTGCACTCCATCGCAAAGGCTGTATTGGTTGCGCGTTCACTGGGCATCACGCCTCACGCCTGTGCCCACGTACCTGCTACCCGAGTGTGCCCGGTGCTGATGTAGGGGCTCGCATGCGGTTAGGGTGTGATGCCTTCACCAATTACAGTCATCCAACCGTCTCTCGTTTGTGGTTCTTGTCGGACTCTACCTCGTCCAAACAAACGTGGTTTTGGTGCATGCTCAAGTCTGGGTGGTGCGAGTAGCAGCCTGCGCCGACAGCGGGCGTCCGCAATCATGTGCTAACCTGTGCCACTGCTGCAGGAAGTATGTGGCCAAGCCAGGCAATCGGCGCTCTCACTACGCCATGGCGGCATCTGGCACCACACTGTGTTGCTTCCTCGCTGACGCTGCTGTTGCGTCGCAGCAGAAGGAGCGCCTCCTCGGTGTGCCTCACAGCATCTCAGAGCGGTGGCGGTGTGCCTCACAGGCTCCCGCTTCTGATCCCTCGCATTTCACACCAGCTTTGCTCGCATACACGGTGGCCAACGGACCTGTGCACGTCGCAGAATGTGCGACGCACAAGCCACAACTGACCCAGCATGGCAACCACAGCCCGCTGGTCAGGCCAGCTGCCTTGCCACAGCTGCAAGGCAGACTGTTGCCAGTGGCGCCCTCATTGGTGGAACCACAGCATCGTTCCTTGCAGATTGCATCCGGAGTTTCCAGGCGATGGTGAATGACAAGTTGCCAGGCCTGTACTCATTCTTTCCACTGGACAGTCTCCACATCACGATCCGTGGACTCTCGTGATGTACAGCCTGCCTGATGTGGATTTGAACAATCTCAGATTCGTGAGTTCCACCCTCTCTGTCCATGTCTTGGACCTGTGGTTGACCGTGCCAGCGCGATGGGACGGCAAGCCCTGACGCGATGTGCATGTTTCAGGGACATGTTTCAGGGACATGTTTCAGGTACACACACAGGGACACAGACCAGTCGTTGTGAGAGGCACGCATGGCCCCTCAGCGTGTCCGTCCGCAACCACTGCGAGCGGGAGGCACCATGCACTGGCGCTTGTGGTCGCCAGCGGCGGTGCGCTGCAGATGGTCACGTATCTGCCATGTTAACAGCTATCACCAGGCTGGCTGCTGCTGTGGTGTCGCCGTACCGGCATGCAGCCCATCGAAGCGCCTCACCAAAACGTCAGGGCCACCCCCCAGGAGGAGCAGTCCATCGACGGTCGCGCCTCATCTACTTCCAAGGCATCAGAGTGCAAGTCCGTTGGCACCAGAGGTCCTGGACACGTGGTCCTTCCTTCACCCAGAGCTCCGGGTGCAAGAGGTTCTAGTACAGAGCATTGGGCAACCACGGGCACCGCTGTAGCGACACATGCCTTGTGTCCGCCGTCACGTGCTGTTTTGCATGCATGTGGCGATCTTCCCGTAACGATCATGCAGTCCCGATTCCCAGGACAGCGTCGCTACCTGTTGTGCTCTTGAAGCTGGAATGAAGGCACCTCAGGGCACGAAGCTGGCAGGTGTTTGTTGTGGTCCCGGCGATGCTACATTGGGCCAATCATGTCGCAGTGCACATGCATATAACACTCGAAGTGTTTGCATATGGCCATGGATCGTGGTGGTCCATTGTGCTGTACTCAGTAGGCGGGTTCCATGAGCGCATGGACATGGTGCGGTGTATTGGTCTTGCACAAGAACCAGACCGGATGCTCCGTGACTCGGATGCTCTGGGCATCCACATTACATACAACGGCAGCAGCAGACATTGCAGAAGCAACTTGTTATCTGATTCAATGTTGGCCCTGTGCAGCACTCGCGGAACCATACGTGCATGCCTCTCTTGTGGGTGTGCTGCATCGACTGAGGGCCCCTCAGTGAGTGCACACTCGTGAAATTTCAGAACACCATATACCTGCCCCAGTGGCCTTGCAGTGGCGTACACACTTCGATCATTAATGACAAAGTGTTATCAATGTCGTCAGTGCCATTGAGACCCGTCATCCGACTCGGCCAAGGGCATGAGCTTGTCCAGGTCACCCAGTGGCCACCTAGTGGTGAAACTGTACGGCAGGAGACCACGCAAAGTACCAGGGCTGAACTCGGTGATGTTTAGTGTTATATGTTGCGCTTACTGTCCTCTGAACTCGCACGCTGACACTTGCCTTGCTACTGTAGCCTCCTGCGGGCCCGAAAAGACGGCCTGAGGACGGTAAAATGGGCTTTTTATTGCTTGACCAGATAATACAGACGGCCTTTTGGGTCGCTCTAGGAGGTCAGGGGCGAGACTGTACCGCAGCAAGGCCGTCGACCGGTTCGGCCTCATAAATCATAAAACCATACAGAATGTCCTCGAATTGGAATTCGTGGATGTATATTTGGGAGACGCGGTCGATAGCCCTGATTCAGACGTGTGTCACGCCCAAGCTGTCGAGGACGGTCCTCACGCGTCAGCAAGGTGTGGGACGTTGGAAAACGTGGGATTTACAACACTTGATTCAAGATGGGCCCAGTCTAGACAGAGTTGAGCGCACAGAGTTGAACGGCTGACAGAGTTGAACGGTCTCGCATTGTGCTGACTAGTACTCCGCAATTAGAGTAACTTTATCAACTGAAAGCAAATTGCGCATTCGCCAGACCAGGCTCGGTGCCGACCTTCGCACACGTGTCTGATATGCTAAGCGGAGAACCTCAAAATGTGATCTACCCAGTCGACACCAGCCAACTGGGCGTGGGCCTGATCTTTCAACGAAGCAGCGACGGCTGGTCAGCTCTAGCTGCAGCTCGACTGCTGTAACGAGCTTGCGGAGCAGGTGTGACATATGCTTCATGTAATAGAATCACATGCTTGATAGGTGCGCGAACCTCTGAACTGTGTCCTTGACGCGTACTCACATCACCGCTCAGGACTCTCTGGCAGAATCCTCCACGGACAGTGCGGGCCACACATGGGTCACGTGACAACATCGCTGTCATGCATGCATGGAATGTCTGGGTGCAGCTGGAGCCATCCTTGTCCTCAAATGGACACGAGCGATTCGCATATATTCCTAGCTTGCTTGACCAGAGCCCCAAAGTAACCTGTCTCCTATCGTTCATATCCTTTCAACACACTTAGCACCACAACACAATGATCCACAACGTTCGCGCTGCCAAGCCGGCCTCCTTCGGCCTTGCCGCCCCCAAGGCTCGATTTGTTGCTGCTTCTCGCCCAACAGTAAAGGCCAACTTCAAGGTTACCCTCCAGATGCCAGATGGTACGCAAGAGTTGGAGTGTGCAGGTGACCAGTTCATCGTCGACGCAGCTGAGGTGCGCTACACGACACACACGTACATGTCAAATGTTCGACCCGACAGCAGCAGACGAATTATTCAGCAGAGAGTAGCCGGCTGCGGGCAGGTCTGCAGTGGTGGGTTGCGCTCGGCTGCTAGGATCTCACCCTGACTGCTCGACGATCCGAGGACTAGTTCAGATTGCGTGTGCATTCCTAGGGAAGTCAACTAGTGAAGCTACATCTACCGGCCTCAGCATTCTGTCGAGAAGCACATTCTGCGTCGCTGACTGCGCCCATTTGGGGTTCAACTGAGCGGAGCCAGCGTAGTCGCGTGCAGAGATGCTGCGATGACAGCATTCCGCACCACTTGATTTACCACGCAATTTGTCAGTTGGATGTGCTGGTGCAGTCATTCCTGTTGTGATAACGTGCTTGTGAAGACGCCCCAGTCGTGCAACCGATGGTGCAAACCCGCGAAATCTACAACGCATGTGTGTTTGCAGCATCGATTTACGTCAAAACCTGCCCTGGCTCAGTCTCAACTTTTAATTATTGTTTGCAGGAGGCTGGCATTGACCTTCCCTACTCATGCCGTGCTGGCACCTGCTCCACATGTGCTGGCATTGTTAAGGTTTGCCTCATCCAAGTGTTGTACAGCTGTGATTGGTGATAGTCTACTGGTCTACCGGTTGAGTCATGTGGCTACCGTGGCCAGTTGCAGCTCCTCCAATCGATCATATTCTTTGTATAGGCCGTGTTCCTTGACGTGGCTATGCCAACACATCAGCTGTCATGTTACTGAGCGAGTGTCAAGCACTACCACTGCTCTGGCCAACCCGGGTGATTAATTTTCAGGAAGGCGAGGTTGACCAAAGCGATGGTTCATTCCTTGACGAGGAGCAGCTGGAGAGCGGATTTGTGCTCACCTGCGTTGCATACCCGGAATCCGACATCGTCCTCGTGACCCACCAAGAGGAGGAGTTGTACTAAGCATTTCTGCCTCTGTGCAAGCCCGGCTCGGATAGTAGGCTATGCCTTGGTTCGAGTGTCGCAACTGAGTGAATGTCAATCCTGAGGCAGAATTTACAGTCATACCCTGAGTGTGCTAGTGGTTTACTTCTCCCTTTGCTACCAGCAATGCCTGTAACACGTGGTACCTCACATATCCCATGCCATGGACAATGTGGTAGACAAGTAGTATCCAGTAGCACAACGTGGGATGGTGTGTAACGCAAGGACGATAGACTGCTGCCGCACATGTTACTGATGTTCGACATGGTAAATTTCCAATTCACCCCATGATGGTCCTACTGAAAGCTTGACTGGTAAGGGTACAGTCAAGCACCACAGGTCATCACCTTGTGCAGCAGCCTCCAGGGTGGTCTTTATGACGCGAGCGGCTGTTGTCAAGTGCTCCTTCCGCACCAGGAACAACAGTTCATCATGTATCTGCAATATGGCATAACTGAAACGGGCATGTGTAGTCAAAACCAGCAATGGTTAGTCAGTAGCCCACCGTAAACAAGTCTTGCAACCGATATATTGGGGGGGGTGTCGCACTTGCAAACACAGCGTTACATCGCCGCTCATGCCATTCTCAGCAATCACATCCTTCACACGTAACATGCTCCACTTGGAGATGTCCGCAGCCGCAGCTTGACACGACGTATTGATGGCGCAACGCTGCGCAGCGCTACGGGCACGTTCGTCTGCACTGTCGATATCTGACAGCCACCGACGCCGTCGGCATGTGACCGTCTCGACGTACTTGCACTCCTCGCATGCCTGCGCAATTCTATCCTGCCACCGCTGAATCTGCACCGCAACCCAAACATATCACACTTGCGACAGTCTCGGTGGGCCACGGCGATGCAATGATCAGTGCATACAGGGGGTAGATCGGAGCCAGGGAGGTGCCAGATGACGTGCAGCCTCATGTCTTCTTTGATGTATGAAGAGGAAGCCAGCACTTCAAGCGACCGTCCTGCTAAGTGCGTATGTACATGTGCCACCCACATCACTCACCAGGAGTGGCGACAGCGCAACATCATGCAGCCTGTCTCCACGGGCGTGACATATGCAGCCATGCTGCGCCTGCCACACATGGGCCACCGGGTCATAGACACGTGCCTCACAAACCGGCGCACAGGGAAATGGCTAGCACATGGGTGTGGTCACGGACAGACGTGTGATTGGGCCAACAGCCCTGCACAGGGGCCATTACGACGGCAGGGGACGAGGGCATGCCCGTGGGTGCTGAGCGAGCATCTGCTGCCGTAGCGCTGCCGCCGTGTTGAGATCACAGCCGAGCTTCGTCGCGAGGGCCTTGGCGCCCATGCCATACAGGATGCCGTAGAAGAGCTGTTTGACGGCCGTACGCTCCTCCGCCGTCACGGCCGCCTCTGCCTTGTCGTGCATCTCCGCCGCCAGCCGCAGGAATGGGTCCAGCAGGCCCTCGCTGAAGAGCCGCTGCAGGTGCGTCTCACCCGCGAGATGCGCCATCAGCCGCAGCTCCACCTGGCGATAGTCCGCAGCCAGCATGCACCAGCCGCGTGGCGCGCTGAAGACGGACCGCAGATTGATGTGGGCCGTCTCACGAGTGCCGTCGCCGCGCACCGGCCCGCATACATCTCGCGGGTTGGGCGTGCACTGCATGCAAACATACCTCAACCCCCTCACTGCACCCGGCATGCACTACCCAACGCCGCGCTACTACACCGAGTGTCGTGCACCAGCGTGTACGTAAGGGGAGTGCCCTAAACCACAACCTCACCGCCACCCTCCTCAGACCACTGGAGCCGAGTAGCGGCGGCAAACCACAGCCTCGCGGTTGCCGCATTCAGTGGTACATCTCACTCGAGGCTGGGGAGGTCAAGCTCATGCGATGAGTGCTCCTGCGGGCCGGCTGCGGGTAGCGGCGCACCTGCAGGTTGGGAGCGTCTGTCGTCAGCCGGCCGGTCTCGCTCTTTGTCTGGTGGATGTCGGCGCTCAGCCGCAGCAGCACGCCGCCGCTCTGGCTTGCCTGCGACTCTGGGAACGGCCGGGCGCGCGCCAGCAACGCCTTCAGGCCGGACTCCACAACACCCCGCCGACCGCCAGTCTCCCGGTCGCCCTCCAAGAACTTTGTCAGCGTCGCGTTGCTGCGCCACTCCATGATGTAGCGCACAACCTCCGGGCAGTCTGGCTGCACTTGGAGCATCGTCTCCAGCACCGAGCTCGCTGTGGACTTTCCGCTCGCCTTCTCCTGCACCCACTGACGATTCAACAGGGTGACGCAACACATGCACTCATCCGAATCTGGCGGGGCCAAAGGCCGCGACCCCTGCGCACCACCGCATCGTCCTGAACCTGCATTCCATATGCATGCTGTCTTGTGGCGCTTGTGCGACACAGACAGTCGAGCGGCCATCAATCGACGGGCACGCAACGGCACCAAAAAGGAGCGCAGCGCTCACAGAGTATGTCCAAAATGGAGCACCGCGCAGCAGCAGCCGTCTGACCAGCACACCAGCAACGGCTGTAACAGGAACGAGCGTCTGCACCGCTGCAAGCAGGGCCCCACACAATCAACCCCCACAGATCAGACCCTCAGGAGGTCAGCCCCCCGGCACAGCGTGGGACAAGATCGGCGGGGCACCTCCGTGTCCGGCGGCGGCGTCAGCTTCAGCCGAGTCCACAGCAGCTCCTTCACCTGCCGATTGCTCGCCGTCGGCTCCGTGAAGTCCGAGATGCCGTGTTGCCTCGCAACCCGCCGGATCTCCGCGGCGAGGTCGTTCTGTAGCTTCAGCAGCGGCGTAAGCTGCGCCTCCACGGCTGCGGGGTCGACGGGCATGCCACTCCACTCCATGTCAGCCAGCACCGCCGCCAGCGGCCACTCCACGCGCTCCAGCGCGGCACGCATGCCGAGCGCCGCCACCACCGGCACCACCTGCCGGTGCACAGTCAGCGCGTACATCGCCTCCCGTGCCGCGCGCAGCTGCTCCACCAGGCGGCCCTCCTGCAACCGCGGGTCCTGCCCGGCCGCGAGCGCCGGCACCCCCTCGGGGAGGTGCTCCAGGTCCTGCCCAAACCGCCCCCGGTCCCAACCGGGCATGCCTGCACACTTGCGAGCGAGCACCTCCGCGGGCCCCTGTGTGGCCGCCGCCAGTTTTGTCGGCCGGCTGCTGCGGGGCAGGATCATCGCGTCGTCGTGCACCGCGGGACCGCCGGGGTGGAGGAGGCTGGCCAGCACTCGCACGTCCGCATGGGGGGGCATCACCTCCATGGCCAGCCCGCCCGGGGGCACAGCGGCCGGGCACGCGGCCGCGCTGCCCGGATGACAGCCAAGGCCCCGGAACAGGTTGACGATCTCCTTCGCCGCAAACATCACCTTTGTCATCGGCCGCTGAAGCGCCTGCGCGACGTCCTGCCAGTGCTTGCGGAGGCGCAGCCGCCCCGTCTTCACCTCCTTCACGTCCATGCACACATAGAACGCACGCTCTAGGTCCCAGCAGAACACGACTCCCGCCAGTGTCGTATACTGCGACGCAGCCTCGATTGTGACTGCGGGGGGCGCATCACGCTTGCGCCGTGCACGGTGCCCTGGCTCCCCCGGCAGCGCCGGCATGCGGCACTCCACCCGCACCGGCTCCCCGGCATGCTGCTCCGGCCGGTGCACAGCCAGGGAGATCTCATCGCATGCATGCAGCGCCTTACACAGCACCTGCGCCACCTCCTCTGTGTGCATCAGGTGCAGCCCCGGCGGCAGGCTGTCCATGTATCGCTTGCACTCGGCTGCGGTGTTTGCCGCAGCCGTGGGCGCCGGCCCGTCCCACTGCGGCTGATCCGCCGGCTCCTGCGTTGCAGCGGCAACAGGATCGCAGACGATGACGTCGTCATCATCCGGCTGTTCCCCAGCAGCCGCTGTAGAGGAGCCCGGCGGTGCAGCCGTTCCGGGATGCACCGAGGGGGTCGCACACCGAGGCGGGGCGGCAGCTGCCGCGTCGACCTGTGGCGCCACTGGCACGCCGCCCGCATGCATGCCCTGCGCACCCCTCACCGGGGAGGCCCCCGGAGAGGGTGCGGCAGACAGTGGTCGTGCGGGCGCGGGAGCGTCACAGCCTCTCAGAGGCAAACCACTGCTTGAAACAGGCTGAAACGCGCTGCAGCGTGCATGCATGCTGGCACCCATCACTGGGGCCTGCAGCCCACGATGCGCTCTCGCCGTGTCCCCTGTTGCCGGCTCGGCGGCGCCACCCGCAGCAACGGGCCGTGCATGCTCAGGCACCGCCTTCACACCGGCGCCTGCCGAACCCTGTGCAACCGCCAACCGCTCTCGCTGCACCGACTTTGAGTCTCGGACATCGACCGCGGCACTGCCGATGACCGCCCTGTGAGCACCCTGGCCTCGCCACAACGGGGCGGCGGGTATCTGCCCTTGCTCGGACACCCTGGCCCTGTGCAGGTCCGCATCGCCATGGCCTGTGCAGTGCTGCAGGGGCAGGTTTGGCTGCTGTGCACGTCCAGGGGCGGGCCTGTCCGTCCAGGTGCGGCCTGCGGCCATGCCAACAGTGCTCACCAGAGGCGGCCTCCCACCCGGGGCGGCTGAGGCGGCAGGCGGAGCTGGCCATGACGTCGGGTGGCTGCCGCGCTGTGCATGCGGAGGCGCCTGCATCGCGCGAGATGCCATCGGGGGAGCCTGCAGCCCACGGCTGTGGCTCGGCAGAAGTCCTGCCTGGGGAGCGCCGGCTCGGCCTGGAACGCGTCCGTGCGGCCCCACCGTGAACCCAGACGCCGGGGCAGAAACGTGCCGTGGCATCATCCCAGCTGCAGGTGCGAAGGACGGCCGGTGACAGGACGTGCCGGCGGCGGCGGCGGACGCGGCAACGGGGCACGGGTGCGCGGCACTGACGCGCGGTGCCATCACCCGCATCTGCGCGGGCAGGCTCGGCGGAGCCAGCGCTGGGCGGCGCGCCGGCGCTCCGGCCAGCGCCCGACAATGCTGCAGCATCTGCAACGGCGAGCTCGGCCCTGGCACACGAGGCCCCACGTCGCCCGTGCCCATGCTGGGTGCTGCGTGGGACGAGTCGTGCGTGCTTGGCTCCCCCCCGCGAGCTAGAACCGTCTGCCCACCTGCCAGCGCCACCGCCGGCTGGCGTTCGGCGGCGCCCCTCCCCCCAGGGGCACCGGCCGCACCTGCAGCAGCCCCCATGCCACCGCCGCTGGCCGTGCTGAGCATTGGGCGATGTGAGGACGCGAGGACCGCTGTGTTTGGGGCCGCCATGCTCCGGGCGTGGGGCAGCTGGATCCCGGGCATCAAGGCAGCGCTCGCGGCGCTGTGAGGTCTGCGCTGCGGCGCGGCCGGCTGCGCGCGGGGGGCCTTCACGACCGCACTCGCCTGTGGCACGGTCAGCTGCGCTGCGCCGGCGCCCTGAAGCGTCCCCGATGTCCGTGCTCCTGCAGGCACACCGGAGGCGCCGTCCCGCTGCTGCGGGTGCCCGCCTTGGAGCGCCGCAGGCCCTGGTGCTGCGCCTGGCACAGGACCGAACGAGGTGCCACGTCCTGCAGGCACCCCGGAGAGTGCAGCTGCATGAGCATGGCCGCCCGGCGTCTGCAGTGGTCTACAGCGCGGCTGCATGCTGGTACTCACGTCCTGCCCAGGCGCCACCCGCATGACCTGGGGCTCTGCTGACCGGACAGCGTCAGCTGCCACGTGGTGCACGGGATCTGCCCGCACAACAGCAGGTGTGCCTGGGGAGGCCGTGTTCATCCCTGGGGCACCGCCAGCGCGTTGCTCGGCTGGTGCCGTGGGCTTCCGAGGCCCGGCATGGAAGGGCTGCTCGATCGTCGGTGGTGCGGGTGCAGGTGGCACATCACCAGGCGCAACGGCGGCCTGATGGTGCTGCATCTGCGGTGATGTCGGAGGCGCCCTGGCAGGGCCTTCCGGGACCGGTGGAGCTTGAGTGCCGATTCTGTCCCGCGCAGGAGTTACGGCCGGGCCCGCGTCTGGTGAGGGCTGCTCCTGGACCTGAGCCTGTCGCAGTGCGTGCTTCTGCTGCTCCAGCTGTGCCCTGTCTTCGTCCAGCCTGTCCTGCACGGCTCGGCGACGCGTCGGATGTGACTGTGCCACCGACACGAAGCAGCTTGCCACACACTGGGGCAGCTCCCACGAGTGCGGATCATGGTGCCACAGTTCCTGAAACAGGGTGCAACCAGTGTGTCGCGCTGCTTCCTTGGGGTGATGACCCGTGCGGCGATGACCTGTGCAGCCCAGCAGACTCAGAAACCGACCGTGCTGACTCTGCAGGCCATGCACGTGTGTGCTCAGAGCGCGATAGATGTCGACACCCAAGGGACGAACGGGCTGCACAGCAGCAACCGAGTACAACACAGGGTCTGTCACCGGGCAGGGCGCTGTCAGTGGGCATGGATCCGACCATGAAATGACCAGGCCGCCCTTTGATCAGGTCGATCAGCTGCTCCCTGAAGTTCATGTGGCCAGGTGATGCGACCCGAGGAGCACAGCCTTTCGGGGCCAGGCATTCCAGAGGGGCGAGCGCACCCGCCAGACTTTGATGGCGTTGCTGTGGAGCCTGCGAGCCTGCTGCCAGTCACCCTTGACCCCGTCGGGCTTGCCCTTGACGAGGGCAGCATGCACATCTTCCACAGCCGCCTTGGCCACATCTTCCACCGTCTGCAGCCCCGCAGAGTACAGCAACCGCGCAGTGTACCCTTTGACGCCCCGGATGTTTGTCAGATCAATCAGATCGTCCTTGATCCCGTGCAGCACTCGGCCCTGGAACTTGGAAACAAGCAAATCGAGTGCGGGCAGGCCGATCCGGTCACAGAATGCAGCGATCATCCCTGCCGCCCGAACTGCCTGATCCTGCGCACAAGCAGCGCAGCGGTCACCTGCCTTTTCGTGACTAGCACGGCGCACTGACGAGCACTGACGAGCTCTCGGAGGTAAGAGCAAACTAGTTGATGCAGACCCGCTGTGGAGTCCCGCCAAGCAAAGATGTTCACGGCCAGCAGGGCAACAGAGAGCTCCGGACATGCCTGCAGGGTCTTGACTTCCTGCTTATGCCGCCGAAAGTGCTCCTGCTTGTCCAGGCTCTGGTGCCGCCGGAAGAACTTGTCAACAACGTCCGGTAAGGGCACCTCTGCAACGATGTCTGTGAGCATGAGAGCATTGTACAGCTTGTATATCTTCCGCATCTCATCGGGCTTCTCCCTCTTGCCATTGGCATATGTGCCCTTCTGCATGCATCCAGCAGAACATCATGAGCTGTCCCACACATGCACAGCACAGAACCATTGCACAGATATCGTGTCAGCTTGCACACAAACACGGTAGACAACGCTGGCGACCAAGACTGCAGCCATCCATTGGGTCCGCTGCTACACGTGCTGTGGACAAGCGAGCACAACACGGCATGCAGGGCTGGAAGACGAGACTGTTGGCAACCACGTTGACCTATTGACACCCAGATGCAATAGTGGAGGCATGCCACTGCAGCCGTGTCCACGTGTCCACAGCCATGTGACCAAAAACAAGCACGGCCCCCGAACACATGATCTGAAAAACTGCGATTGGGGCTGGCCGTAAACATGGGCCACAAGGAGAGCACCTCGGGTGCCCAGCCCTTGCGCATGCATGCTGCCTTCTGCAGGAATCGGTCGAGGTTGATGCCGGACAGCCGGCAGATGCGCTGCACGATGCGGTTCGCCTGCACCTTCTGCAGCGCGTCTGCCACGTTTGCCCACTGCAGCAGCGCATTCGCTTCCGCCGGCGCAACAAGGTACATCAGGTGCAGGTCCGTCTCCAGGTTGACCGCGCCGGCGACGCTGCGGACGTCCTCATGGATCATCAGGGCAGCCTCCGGCGCCAGACTCGCCGCCACAGCTGCAAGCCCGAGCTTCAGCGGCCGGTAGCCGCCCTCGCTGCCGCTGGCCGCGGCGTGCCAGGCGAGGAAGCCCTCACTGCCGAGGACCTTGAGGCCCTGGATGCAGCCGAGCGCGACGTTCTCCTGCCACTGCGCGCCCTGGCTGTGCTCCGCGGAGAGCAGCGTGCACTGGATGAGGCGCTGCACGTCGGCCGCCGTACACACGCAGCCGGACGCAACCACCTCCAGCATCAGCCGCTGCATGCCGCGCTTGTCTGCGCTGAGGCAGCTGGACACCTGCCGGGGCTGCATACACGCCACCCGGGGTGTGGGTTGTGCCGCCACCAACCACGGCCAAGGCATGGGATGACGGCACGCTCCTGCCGCGGGGCACGCACCGGCACGCTCTCACAGGCGGCCGCAATGCATCAAGCTGGGGCCAGCACTGACACAGTGGCCGGCACCGTACAGGCACACGCAACCCCGCTTCGGCGGCGGTGTGCCCTGTTTTCGGGGCCAGCAGGGACTGCAACTCCCCTGCCAGCAAGCTTAGCGTGAAACCCAACATGCGTGGGCTGCTTCGAACACCACAGGCGACCACGTTGTGTGCTGTGAAGAACACGTGGGCAGCGTGATGGCGCACCGGAGCAACGAGCAAATTGATAGTCTGCTGCAGGCGAGTGGGGGGCTGCGTGCGGCCCACGATGAAGATGGCCTCGCCTTTGCTGTCGATTCCGGAGCGGCCTGCGCGGCCAGCCATCTGGCGCATGCGCGTTGAGTCCAGCAGGTTTTCGCGCTGGCCCAGGAACAGGTCCCGCACGATGACCCGCTGCGCAGGCAGATTGATCCCCGTGGCCACGGTGGAAGTCGCGACCAGCACGGAGATGGCGCCGGTGCGGAAACCTTGTTCGCAAGCATTCCGAAACTCGGCCGGCATACCTACAGGAGCAGAAGATCAACCGGGGCGCAGCATCGCACTACACGGCCCACATCAGCCCCTCGCTGAACACCGAACGGTGGCATCGCATCGGGGAGGAGGAAGACAGCGGCCGCGGCGGTGAGCGCTCGCAAGATGGCTGCTGTGCGACGCCGTGACCAGCGGGGCCACAGCTACCGGGTGTGCGGGGTCCCACCTGCGTGGTGGAAGCCGACGCCTGCTCGAAGGCAGCGCAGCAACCTCTCTGGAGCCGTCTTTGGAAGCTCGGACAGGAACTGAGCACGCTTGGAGGCGGAGTTGCCGCTGTTGAACACCGTGGCCCGCTCGCTGATGGAGAAGAGGCCGGACTCACACATCTGCGCGATCTCGGCCGCGGTGTGCTCCACATTGGGCCGCGTGCCGCAGAACACCAGAACCGACTTGAGCTCCTGCACAACGTGCGTGGCAGTGGTGCAGGGGCCACCGGGTAGCACCCCCAGAGCCTCCATCAGCACACGGCACGCCACGCTGTCACCCAGCGACACCACGATCCCATGGATCTCCTGCCTCCTAAGTCAGCCGTGCAGTCATGTTCTTGCGCATGCCAGCTGGCACTGAACGATGCAGTGCACAGGCTCCCCAGGAACAGCGGGAACTGCACAGGCTCCCCAGGAACAGGGGCCACGTACCGAGGTTGTTTGATTAACTAGGAAGCCGATGTGGTCCACACTATCGCGCTTGACGTACGCCGGGTCTGGGGACGTGTCCCAGCTGTCCAGGTCGAGCCGGGACTCCAGCCACTCGTCGCTGCCATCTGCGGCATTCCGCCTCAGGCTGTGCACAGCGTCGGCCCTCACAACGCTCATCTGGAGATCCACCTGCACTCACAGCTACGTCAGGCCGCTGGAGCGCTGCTCGCGCTGGTCACCCGTGTGACTAACCCCCCTGCCGTCGACGCCTGCCCGTGCTGTGGCTCCTTGGCCAGAGCTCCCTACAAAAGCTGTCGGCCGGCAGGAATCACCGCGAGGGCCCCACTTGCCTGTGCGCCTGTGCTGTCACCAACCAGTGCACCGCACGGGGCACACGGGGCACCTTGGCTTTCAGGCTTCCATCCGTCCCAGTTATTGGGCGTGTGCGGATGGAAATGGCAATCACGCATACCTACAAATCAGCTTGACGCGCCAGTACCCGCACCTCTCGTTGCAACAGCACTTGCACACCGGCTGCAAGCGGCCCGCGCTCCAACAAAGCGCTCACCAAGTTCAACCTGGAAACCACGTGTCAGGGCAGCATCCACGAGGCTCTGTGCAAAGGGACACACCGGCCGGAAGTTCGTGCGGTACACCACAGCGTTCATCCAGGCCCCGATGAGCTCCACGTTGGGTAGCGTGGCGCTCATGCCGATGAGCTGCACTCCGCCTCCCCCCACCGCCTGAGTCGCCTGCGCGGACCCTAGGAATTGTGACACAAGGCCCTGCGTGCGCGCCACGGCACCCGCGGTGCCCCTTGCCGGAGCCTCCGCCACCGACCCCGCGTCCGCCGGCGGCAGCACGAAGCGCAGCTTCGTGAGCAGCAGCTCCAGGAGGTAGCCGCGGTCCTCGTCATCCACCATGTGCAGCTCGTCCACGATCACCGTGGAGATGCTCTGCGAGAGCGTGCCCTCCGACGTCATGAAGTTCACCAGAGAGTTGGCCTTCTCGATGGTGCACACGATGATCCCTGTCTCTTCCGGGATCTTAGCCGTCGTGCGGCCGAGGCCAGAGTACTGGCGCAGCACCTGCACACGCGCCGATTCCCTCTGTGACATGCCGCCCACCCACCTGCAGTTGCGCCAGCGTGCCAGGCGCAAACGACAAGGCGCTGGCAGGGGCGTGCGCACTGTGAGTTCCATCGAGTCAAGCAGCCGCTCCCAGTGCTGCGCCTTCTCGTCACACAGCGACACAAAGGGCAGGACGAGCATCGCAGCTTTGCGTGTGCTGTTGATGCGGCGCAGAGCGAGGATCTCAGCCACGAGCGACTTGCCGCCGCTGGTGGGGGCACAGTACACCACGTTGCGGCCTTGCAGCACACGCTCCAGTTTCAGCACCTCCACCTGCCACTCGTGAAGCAGAGAGTCGCCCATATTTCCTCCTGCCCTGCAGACCAAACCAGCCGAGTCTGTGCCTGACTCACTGGCAGCGTGGTGCAAAACAACGGCGGTTGGATACATCTTTTCTCCACTGCGTTCCGTCTTCCTGCAGGCATGAACAGGGGCTGATACAGGATTGACGTACTTGCTCTTCAAAACATTGGCAACCACCTCTGAAACCCATGTGTCAATCTGGCGTTCCCTGGTGCCACTCGCGGAAATGTTGCTCGATGGGGTGCTCTTCTGGCCTTCAGATCCAGCCGACCCGAGCCTGCCCGGGACGACCGTAGCTGTCGGAGGAGCACACGATGCAAAAACTGGGGTTACATTGTCGTGGTCGGGGTCTCCCTGATCAGCTTGCGTCGCTGCTGTGCTCGCAGGGGCAGCATCTGCCGCTGTGCCGTGCGGGCCGGCTTCAATCGACTGCCATGCATGCACATGCCCACCGGAGCCATCAGTAGACGGTGACACCGTCCGTGCGGCACTGCCTGGCCACATCACCTCAAATGCAGGGTCGGCGTTCAGTTGAGAGCGGTTGCGTCGCCGGCGTTTTGAGCTGGGGACTTCACCAGGACCTGAGAGCCCTGCTGAAGAGTCTTTGCGGGGGTGCAGGGCATCCAGACCGGCCTCGTCTGCATGTTGCAGCTGCTCCGGGCCTGCGCTGTGCTGATTGGCTGCCGCAGGGCGCCCCATGCTCACGTTATGGTGTGCAGGCGCCGCAGGAACGTTGCACGGTGCCTCGAGCGGGGCTGGATTGGCTGGTGGAGGCGCGCACGAGTCTGCACGAACTACCAGCATGCCAGCACCCGCGGCAGTGCGGGCAATTTCGCTGCCCCAGGACGCCATCCAAGGGGGACGAGAATGCCTTAGGGAGTCCTCGGGGGTGTCTGGCACCGTATGGCCACTGATGCTGCCATCGTTTGCACATGGTGAAACGCGACAAGCAGCCCCGTCAGCACCCATGGCACCAAGCATAAGAGAGGGCTGCTGTTGCCCTGGCCTTTCATACTTCACCATGGAATCTGCTCGAATTAGCGCGTCCAGTTCGGGTGCAAGCTTCTCGCTGCCAGGATTAAAGCCCTGGAACGATAGCTCCCTGATATCCACAGGGATTGGCTGGGCAGGTACGCTGTGAGGCGCAGGGTGGGCAGGTGAAAGGGAAGGCTCGGAGACCGCACGGGCCTCGCGGCTGGCTGAGTGAGGGTCTGGGAGGACGGATTCTGGAGTGTCGAAGATGAGGGAGCGATTGCTGGGAGGGTCTGATAGCTGCTGCTGTGCCAGCTGTTGATGGGGGCACACGGAGGTAGGAGGCACCGTTGACGTGGGCGTATGAATAGCAAGCGAGGCGTGGTACATTGCAGCACCGCCTCCATCGACTGGACTGATGGGCAAGACCTGATGTGCAGCAACGGGCATGGCTCTGGCTGGGGACTTGCCCTGTTGCCATGCAGCTGTTGTGGGCTGTTGCTGTACAGGGGCAGCGGAGATCGTGGAGCATGTTGGAGGCTTATGCACTGACGCACACAAATTCTGCGGTGAGCAGCTGGCCGCACGCTGTGGAGGTGGTGCGAGAACACGGGAAAACATCGCTGCCATTTCCTCATGTGACTGCATAGGAGCAGCCACTCTTGCACGTTTCGCCGGCACTGTGTCAGTATCAGGCTGCTGCATTGCTACGTCCTTTGCATTCATATCACCTGCTGGGACGGACATCTCATCAGCAAGCCTCGGGTTTCGCCTTGGTTCAGCAAAGTCTCTACGGAAGAGTTTCAGCATGTTGTACTCTGGGTTTAGAGCTTCATCTCCGGTTCCCCTATAATAAAACGCGGCGATAAATTTGCTTGCTAATGTAGACTTGATTGTAGGACATGTGGCATTGGTCCGGTCCGAAGTTGGCAGCAATCAGGTGCAACAAGTCCACCATAAACCTGGTCACACCAGGCTGCATGCACTTGTCTATTTGGACCGATCTGTTCAAGCCTACTATGAAGGATGCGTACTGCAGATTTTGGCAAGGCAGATCACCAGCTTCAGCGGCACTCTCGCGATTGGACTGCGCAAGAGGCTTCAAGCAAGCCTTTCGAACAACTCGGAAAGGCAAAGCTGCTGCCGGCGCATGATGCCAACCTGGTTGGAGGCACTTTTGCAAGTCCTGAAAGGAAAGAGATTTCACGGCTCGAAAGTCTTTAGATAGACACACATCCAGCACACCTGGCAATACGTTGCCAGTCGGCCCGGCACGAACACTCCTTGCTTAAGCGGACTAAACGATTGCCAGGCTACAAACAAGGTACCTCATCGCATCACCCGGCTCCACTAGAACGGGAGACAGCTAGGGCGTTACGTCGAGCTCTACCCGTTTTGTTACCTGGCATAGAAACGCATGCATACCTGCTTCTTGCGTGAAGGCTTTTGCTTTGCAGTAGAATTCATACAAAAATGAGAATTCAAGCCACTTAAGACTGTCTCTGGCCGCCTGTGCCTCTATGGGTCACATCCCAGTCCGGTGCACGTGAAATTACATGTTTATAAGGCTGGCAACTTGAGAGCGAAACGGTACGCAACGCTGCACACTTCACGCAGACAATATCACGAGCCCCTGTCCAGAGACATAAAGTTAGTTTGTCACTCTTCAATTGTTGGGACAGCGTGCCACAGCTGCGATTCGTAAACATGTGCACAAGGCGAGAAGCGAGACGCGACATGCGTGCTGTGGTGTGGTGCGAACATGCTGCGAGTTGCGCTTGAGCACCCCGTCAGTGTATCGGTAAGAGAAAAGATCAGGATGCAGGGCGCAAAACGCCTGATTTAGACCATGTCTAGTCTGGGGCCGAGAGAACACTGCTTGACTATCGAGAGCTTGCCAACATGCAACGTCTGCACATCAAACCAAAACAGCCTCAAGCCGCCCAATCCAAGTGGGGGTCGGATGCGACGAGACCATGCATGTTGGTCATTAAGAGGCACACACGCTCACCATGAAACCGAGAAGCCATGATGGTGTCGCACAGTAGCACTGCATCTGGAAAAAGACGTTGGGTTTGGCATGGTACGCGATATCATTCCCCATTTCTAGGCTGCGTTGCGTGTGTATGGGAGCCAGGACTGCTGAGAATGCATGCCTTTCCAGATTCCCAGACTAGCTTTCCTGGATGATTAGGTCTCATGTTCTCAAGCTTGATTTGCAAATGTGCCACATGTATCTTGACGATGTACTGGCCAATCATGTAATGTTTGCATTACCAACAGAGGAATGCCTCGAACCTCGAAAGCAAACCTGGAGCATGCTTCATGCCAGCCCCTGCCATAGCAGAGGGTGCCATAAATCGTTATGGGGAGATCGACACAGCACACAAGTATATGACACCCGAGAGCATGAACCGCTGCCATGCACAGCTGTGTTTCAAGGTTTCAGGGCCAGCAGTAAGAGAACACGCAGCAATGCAAGACAGCACAACTACCACATTGCAAGCATCTGAACGACAGACATCCTTGCTCTGTCTACATAGGCACCGAAAGAGTCCAGAGCAGGCCGCACGTCTACGTACATTGCGGCTGGTGCTGAACTTGTTGCTGAGTCTGCACTGTAAAAATCTATCACATACCTCACTTCCTGCCCGCAACGGTCCACATACCAATCATGGCGATCAAATGGCAATGTGTAGCCCAACATATTCAAGATTCTTGCCCGTGGGCTGTAGTCCTTGGGCCTCCCTTGAAACCTTTTGAGCTTCGGACACTTGCACTCGCCTGAGCGGATTTGCTCCCACTGCAGGATATGCCGCCATGCACGTTCATTTACAACGTTGTGAATGTTGACCACCCACTTCATGTCTTCAGAAGCAGGTGTCCACCCCTGCACTGTGCACTTTCTAGTCAAAGGCTCTGCGCCTCATCAGCCCAGCCCAGAGAGCAGTGGCAGGTTCTGATTGACACTGAACAGATCTGCTGAAGAGGCTCAGAAAGTGAAGGTTCGCACTTTGCGCTTCATTGCATCATAAAACATCTTCTCGGACGGGTACAGCCAATTTGAGTTCCCATCTGTGCCTTGAGCTACTTTTTGATGGTCCGGCAAGGACTCGGGTTGTGCCACCGGGATGGTGGATGATGCCCTGGAGGTGGACAGGAGTGGATTCACATCTTGGGCTGGCACATCGGAAGATTGTAGCGGCATGACGTTGCGAGGGTTCACAGGACAGTCTGACTGTGATGCACGTTCGCTCCGCTCTCCTCTGGGCTCGGTGGTGCCATCCTTGACTGGGCAAGTGCCTGCATGTGGCGTTGTCCTGTTCGGTGTGCCCGGATCATGCCAGAGGGCGACATGGCAGGTGCTTGTGTCAACTTTTACAAATTCTGCCAGCGTACCAGTGCTGCTTGCACTGCGGACAAAGAGCTCTTGTGCTCCTGATGGCTTGGACATGTTTCCGCGGTCACTGAGACGACAACCCGACCACTGGCCTTCGGAATCCATTTGCAATTCCCAACATCGCGGATCACATGTCGGGTAGCATCACAGCAATGATGGGACGCGCGTTGCTCTGCGCCCGCAGCTCCACGCCTTTGCACCACATCACAATGCATGCGCTTGTGCACTTGGGCTCATCTTAAGCTCTCATAAGCCCAGGAACGCACCGATGCATCACGATGACGCTCATACCGAGCATACATGACCGGGGCTACTTGAGGCAGCCTGACCGTTCGCCTGAACGATTTCGTTCTGGGTTAACAAGTGTGGGTGCCTTCATGTCGTAGGTACAGTGTCGTAGCGACCAGATCCCATTTCCCAAGGAGCAGCGCATTCCCCGCCGTCCTTCGCATGGCGACATAGGTACTACGTGATGGACAAGAAGCTACCCGATGTCAAGTCCGTGTATTCCTATATCGTCGACAGTGTAATCGCGAACGCCCGCGCACACTTTTTGCAAGATGGGGTGGATGAGTGCGCTGCTCCATTGCGATCACCCGCTGCAATAAACGTGAAAATATGCAGTCGGTACATGAGATAAGCTCAGTGGTAGCATGGTATGGAATCGTGGGTCAGCTCCACGGTGAATTAGTGCTGTGACGTGAATTGGCCTTGGTCGTGCAGATCCATCTTGGAGGAGTTGAAGTTGAGATGGGAAGCAAAGCTCGAGGCCAGCAACATCTACAATTCTGCGGAGGGTGAAGTGGACGAGGCGAAAGAGTGCGCCCGCAGTCATGGGCATGCAGTCCAACTGGTACAATTGCGAACACCGGGACCGTGAACACTTGAAAATTCTGCAGGGAAGGGGAAGGGGGCAGCAATCCTGGTGAAGGGGATGACGAGGCAGGTGGATCAGAAGCAGGGAATCGTGCATCTGGTGATGGCTCAGAAGATGCCCCGGCAAACAAGAAACAGAAAACAGCAGATGGCCAGAAGGACAAAAAAGCAAACGGTGGCGCCAGCACGTACGTAGTGGCTGCACTTCTTGATCTTTCACGGAGATAGAAACATGCCTTTTTTGTGTGTGTGCATTTACTGGTCCCTGCTCCCTTTTCAGGAGCGCCGCAAAGCCTGTCGGGGGCGAGGAGCAGACCGAAAAGGAGAAAGACAAAGACGGGCTAGACTCTGACCTTGAAGACGATGAAGCAGCTGAAGATGATGTGCAGAACATAGTGTTGGCTCAATACGACAAGGTGTGCTTGTCAAGCACTACATCTGGTGCAAACAGGTTGAAAGACACTGAGTGCAACTTCTTTAGTGCTTCTACACTGTGGCAGTGCTTTCCGGCAGTGGAATCGCGTAACGGAGTATGTGTAGCTCAGCTGTTCACTATGCAACGTCTCGTATGCAGGTAGTGAGGAACAGGAACAAGTGGAAGTGTACCATGAAGAACGGAATTGTGCGCATCGACGGCCGGGAGTATGTCTTCAGCAAGGCTACTGGAGAGTTTGTGTTTTGATCTCAGCGCATGTGTGCACACGCTGTTACTGAGGAGATCTAGTGTGGCAGATTCACTGAACATGGCTGCTCCATGTGCCCTGCAGAACACTGCAGCTGATGATGGGACGATGTCATCACATGACAATGCTTGTGTCGCCTGTGATGCGCACTGGAGCAGCTCCAAAGGTAGCATTGTAATCAGGCTGTGGATTAGCAATGTCCTTCGTTCCAGTGTGGGACAGCAGGACATGAAGAACTCTGGACACTTCACTCGCAGCAAAGCTTCGCCACAAAACGGACTGCTGCCCAGTGACGCAAGACAGATTGACACACGTACATTCAGCATGCACGCACACGACCACAGCCTATCCACAAAAGCACACATCGGGTTGCCACTGTGCTCAGCCGGGCCCAGTGAATCAACCAGATCTGTGAGCGTAGAGTGGACCGAAATTTACAGTGTCTATCGCAGATTTTGAGGACTCGAGCACCATGAACACCAAGGTACACCCACCCTCCAAGGCCCCATTACACCTGTCTCCCCAACATCCCCTGGCAGCCAGTCAGATCTGCTCAGCCCTTGTTCTAGCCTCAAGACTTACGCACTATCGCATGCCACTCGCAGCACTCTTTCCTCACCTCACCTCACCTCACCTCACTCTTCAGGCCGGCCAGCTTCATCTGGCCCTCACCACACGCCACGGCGGGCCCGCCCGCCGGCACTTCACTCTCTCACGCCGCTCATGCCGCTTGCCCGGGCTGTGAATGTGTGCCCACACACCACCACACCGCCATTCACACCCGGTCTCCAGTCGGCACGCCGTCACTACCACACTACAGCGCACACTCTACCTGTCTGTCACGCCCCGCAAACCGCCACTACGTGCCGGCGACTCGCACGCCCCACTGCTGTACACACCCACAACACACGCCCCCTGCCCGCGCCGTGCCCCTCGGTGCCATTCAGTCGGAGGCGAGCGGCCCGCGGAGCAGGCCGCAGTCGTCCTGCACGACGTCAGACATGACCACCTTCATGTCCGGCGTCACGAATCCCGAGACTCTGACCGGCGCCGGGATGCCCCCCACCAGCGTGCATGGCATCTTTTCGTCCCACAGCTGCCGCACGCGCTGCGCCGTCTCCGCCAGCCTGTGGAACAGAATCTGCCTGCAAGGTGCCCCCCTTATTCCCATATCACTGCAGCACGCAGCACACACGCGCTCTCACACTGCCGCCGCGCATCACGCAGTCGCCCGGGGCCATGCGCCCACGCAAAACGCCGCCCGGCCCGGCGGAGGCTGTGCGTACCATGGTACACCCAACACAGCAGGCCTGCGGGTTGCGGAGCAGGTTGCAGCGCAGAGCGGGTCTGCTCTGGGACTCGGACAAGTCCTGCGACAGGCAACGGGTGCGCATGCAGGCGCAGTGGCGCCTCAAGACTCGGGGTCAGGCATGGCGGGTGCCGTTCGTCCGTGATCAGAGAGAGTGTGCAAGATGTGCCAGTCAATCAGCGACGCCTCCGTCGTCATAATGCTTCAGCAGCGCCATGCGTGGCAGCAGGTCGACGCCGCTGGCAGCAGGGACAAAGCGCCGCAGCGGCAGCGCAGGGCGCCAGGGGGGACTCGGGGCGTACCTATACCGCGGCATGACCAGCAGGTTGTCCCCTTCAAACGTGGATCGGGCCGGTGGGAACACCAGGCGGTCAGCCGCGTGATGCAGGGTGGCTGCGGGGGGCCCGGCCTCCCCGTCGAGCTCCACAAGCATGCTGTGGCTGGAGGTCATGCACTGCGGGCAGGGGTGGCACACGGTGCGCGCGGCGCTCGCGCTGTCCCCGTCCCAGGAGAACCACACCCCCCGGTCGGCGCAGAACGGCACGCGGAACTCCCCATGTACCTCGCCTGCACCAGGGGACGACGTGACGCTTGCACAGCACCTGCTGGTCCCCGTTCCACCAGGGGTGGTGCAGGGCGCTCCGGGACTGTGGAGGCAGACGCCGTGCTCCATGTGGGCGCCTGGTGCGCATGCATGCAAATGCGCTCAGGGTGGCAGCGCCGCGCGCCGCGGCTGCGGCAGGTGGCGGGGGCGCACCCGAGGCGTCGACAAAGGCGGTGAAGTCGTAGTCGCGCTGCCGCCGGTCGCGCAGCAGCACGGACACCGGCTGCTTGAGGAGCGTGCTGCTGCCGGTGCGGAGGCCGTGCGGGGTGAAGATCTCGCTGATCACCTCTGCGATCTGCGCCTCCAGCAGCTTCCAGCCTTCGATGTCCGTCGGCATCGGCATGCGCGCCTCCAGGAATGCCCCGACGAGCTCGGTCTTGGCGAGCTCGGGCAACTTCGTCCCGCGCAATACGTGCCTGCACCGCCGGCGCGGCTTTGCCCACCCCATTCACAGCATGCCAGGTAACCCCGCGCGCATCTTTCCCTCCAGGGCTCGCACGGCATGGCTCTGCCGCCGGTGATGCGGCAAACTGTAGCTACTGGACGCTAGTGGCCGAAGGTGAGGGCGCACACCTGGCATCGAAGAGCTGCCGGTTGACCCTCTCACTCTGCGTGGCAGCACCCTCGGAGCCAGCACCATGATCGTCCATCAGCTCATCTATGGACTGCTGGACTTTGCTCGCATGGCGGCATTGAGCTGTATTCTCGTAGTGGCCCTCAAGCAGCTGCTTCACTGCCCCGAAAGGCAGTGACACGGAGTTCTCCACCTCGAGGCCCGCAGGCTGCAGCAGCCTGCGCAGCTCGAGCAACCGCAGCGCTTTGCTACCAA
The DNA here is from genome assembly GCA_032360965.1 of Ulva armoricana. NCBI lineage: Eukaryota > Viridiplantae > Chlorophyta > Ulvophyceae > Ulvales > Ulvaceae > Ulva > Ulva armoricana. The sequence goes on from JAUMHO010000008.1 coordinate 3,155,836, forward strand.
CACAAGAGGCATCGTAGTCTTCTTGTGGAATGGCGTACCGTAGGACCCTGCAGGATGACCGCACTGCTGTCAGAGGACGAGCATGTTGCTTCATCAACGCTGTCACCTGGCTCCACAAACTGGACAGTGGACAAGATGGAAAGCAGCATTCACGTTGCATGCACTCTAATGCGCCGGGTGAATACAGTCATGACATAGGAGGAGCTAGTCGAGGATATGAATGCACGTCTGGTGTTTGTGGTTTGCTGGCCAGATATGGCCTCGTCACTGCACACCACCTGATGACGGTGCGCGATTCCATGGCTACGTCTCACGCGCAATGGCGACAGAGGAGCCAGAATACTGCGGATATATCATATATGGTGTACTGAATCATAGCATGGTGATTTGCCCTCCGGCTGGCACCAACCCGTGCATAAAGACGAACTGAATCTTTCAATCGCATACTCATCGCGAGTGAGATCAGGCCGCGAAGAGTTGTAGACAGACCGAGCCGGAGTGGCCTATCTAAGTTCAACATGATAGTACTGTAGCTCATGCGCATGTTTTATTGCGCAGTTCAGGACGTCAGGCTGGTACATGAGCCCGGGCAAGGATGCACGTGCAACGCGACAGCTTCTGCTGCCGCATGTACAGGCATCTAGCACGCACAAGGGGGGCGTACTCAGATATATTTGAATCATCGACGCTTACTTGAGTGGCTTCCTGTTCATGAACGAGCCTTTGGGGGTCGACTACTTTTGGCGATGCTCGTGCGTCAACGCTCGATGTCGTCGCCTGGACGCGGCCTCCACGCACCAGACGACGATAACATGTATTTGGCAACATCCTAGCTCAAGTTGAGCATGCGTAGCCTAGGTTAGATATCAAGTGCAGCTGATGTCAAGTCGCGGGTGCCTGTGATTGGGGAAGTAGGCATGGCATGAGGACGGTAGCCAATGTATGATCTCATGCAGCACCTTGATGCTGCCTTTTGAGTTGTGTAGTACCTTTTCGGGGCGGGAACACATCTTACCGCAGTACTGTTTTGTCCAAGGCGCATGCATAATGAGCGGGCGAGTCAGCTGGTAGGCGCAAACCTCTTATGGGTCATGGGGATCAATCCGTCCGTGCCAACGCACGAATTCCGCCTGTTTCCTGGGTTCATGGTCTATGAACCGAGTGCATGCTCTGTGCACGGTGAGAGCTCTGGTGTCGGCCCGTTGGAAAACCTAGAGGTTCCGTTGAAAAACCTGGGGGACTGGCGGAGGATTTGCTTTGAATGCTTCTGTATGCAAAGGTTTCTGATATGCATCTTCTTCTTCTTTTAAAGTTGCGCGAAGGCGCAGGTAGCTGTAGTCAGTGGGCCAGGTGGGCTCAGTTCGCAATCAACCAGGCACCACAAGGTCGTTGATGACATGTCAACTGCAGATTTCTCCGGTTGGAAGGGGTGACGGTGAAAGGGAAAGGATATTTTATACGGGAACGGACAACCCTCTTGTTTTGTGTCAATTATGTACAGAGTGCATATTCAACAAGGAGGCAGGCCGCCCCTGCTCCCCTCCTCCGTGGGATCAACACATGATGCCCAGATGGGATCACAGGATCATGGCCGTCCCTTTCTCGGGAGTAGATGCAGAATTGAAGTCTTTCAAACCTCAGCATCATTTGTTCGCTGGTAACTCGGGAGCAGTGCTGAAATCAATGTCTGTCAAATTGGGAATTCAATGTCTACTGGGGGCGCCATAGCAGCTACCTTGCCAGGACAAGATCCCAACTGCGCTATTTGAAGATGCACAAGGACTGCAGGCATGCAAGACGCGTCGCTCTGTGTTGTGATCAGGGCAGAGTGCAGTCTGTGGCAGCGGGAGCAAATGGCGCTGGCCGTCGATTCGCAGATCAGCAGGCAAATTTCTGTTCATAATTGGGCACATGCACAATGACCCTTCATCCAGGTAACAATGGAAGTTTACAAACAGTAGTACACAAGCAAGTTTACTACTCTAGGTTGTGGCCCTCAGCAGTCTGCACGCTGTCTGCGCTCTGAGCCCAGTATTTCAAAATCATTCCCAAAAGTACATTATTGTCATGGGGGTGAGGGTCTCCATTGCATGTCCCTGCCTCGACCCTTCTCTGCAGTCTAGATATACGTCATCGCCAGCAGTCATAGGAAATGGAAATGGAAGCAGCCTTGGAAGCAGCCTCAGTGCCGGGGAGTGATGTCGAACTGCACGGTCAGCGGCATGTTGGGAACGGAGCAGCTTTGCTTGCCTGCCTGTGCACCCCGTTCTGGGGCAGCGAGTGGACCAGGGCCACACATGTGACCACACAGCAAGTGGCCGCCATGCACATGCACATGCAGACATCGACAGGCCTCGGAGCCCCAAACGAGCGCCTCCATAGCCACATCGCCACAGCACCAAGACCCGTACGAATGAAATATTGGCTCTGGCATGGCCCTGGCTGCAGCTGCGAACATGCAATCTAGAGGCACGCAACTTTTGCATGTGTGCTGCAAGCATGAGCGCTCATCGAGGCCTCGAGGCCTCGAAACCAGAAACCAAGCATCACGCAGAATCAACCCATGACACGTGCCACGCTGTAAAGCGATGCTCCCGCAGCTCTGACACGACAGAACAACTGCCGCCTCCCATGTGACGTGTCTGTGCTGCGTGCCGTGCCAATTATGGGGCAGGTGAAGGCACACAGCATGCGCAGCGCACCGGGAAAGTTTGGGCGCCGCTTCCACCAACGCTGCCGCCAGCATTGCCAGTCTCGGAGATGCTGACGTGGCAGACTTCGTACTGCTGGAGCTCCGCGCCCACCTCCGCTCTGATCGTGGCGACCGCGTGCGCGTCGCCGCTGTACTCCCAGCAGTTTGCTGTCGCCGTGGCCTCCGCCAGTGCTTTTGCAAACACTTTGGCGATGATGTTTGCGTAGCACGACACGTATGCGCTCGCAGCCGAGTCCTGATTGCCTGCATGCATCCTCCAAGCGTCAACGGCCGCCGCTGTTGCTGGGCTCGGTTGTCAAGGGCTGCACACATGCCCTACCTCTGCAGCAGGTGCATGGCCCACGGGTGGTGATCATGCATGGTGCAACGCGGGAACGAGCGGCAGTCGTCGCTCATCAGCATGCATGCTGATGAGCCTCACAGGCACGTTCCAACCTGTTCTTGGGTGCACCCCGTGTGAGCAGTCGTGGACAACGCAGGCTGCTGGGGATAACTCAGCCGGGTTCGGAGTTCCCCGCACACAGCTGCGGACAGTCGGGGGCCGCGGCAGGGAGCTGCAGCAGGCGGGGACACATCGATCCAAGGGGAGGGCCACACCTGAAGCGCAGGCGATGGACGTGGCCTCTGCGTAGGCTTCTGAGATCAGTACGAGGACGAGATCGGCGTCACCAAAGGCCCAGGCCTCGGCGTTTTCGCAGACGCACCATGTAGCAAACGCCTCGGCCGTGGCGGACGCGTGCGCCTCGGCGTACGCCACCGAGACGGCGTACGCGTTTGCCTCGGCCCAAGCGCAGCCCTGAGCCCTGCCGCCGCCGCTCACCGATGACGAGCACTGCGCTTGCGTGGCCGCGTGTGCCTGCATGCATGCAACAGCCTCTCACGCCTGCGCCCGCTCGCCGGGGGGGCTACCCGGGGCTACCATGTGCACACCCGTCAGACAACGCGGAAAGCAATTCGCACGGGCGCATGCCTGTTGGGAGTGCGACGCCCGAGGTGAAGGCTACTGAGGGGTGCAGGGTGCATGCATGGCGACTCGCTGACGAGGGCGCACCTCAGCATAGGCTGACGCCCAGTTCTCCAGCTGCCGGTACACGGGGTGGATGTCGGCGCTTGCAAAGTTGTAGGAGCACACGTCCGCCACGGCGCTGGCAACTGCACAAGGCGCAGTACTCGTATGAGCTGGGGCTGGGGAGGTGCATGCAGGCATGGCCCTCTCACATGGTCCGTGTCTCGCAGGCAGCTGCCGGAGTAAGACTGGCTGGTCCATGGGCGCAGCACGTGACTTGCTGTTTGCAACGGCCGGGAGGCACTGATGCAGCCACATTGCTAAAAAAGTGTTGGACCGCAATGACAAGCGCTGCTCTCCTGTGGCCGGATTGCGGTGTGCAGCTTCGTGGCTGAGGAAGGTTTCAGACCCCATGTTTATGAGCGCGCTGTGCCGTGCCATTGGCCGGAGCGAGCTAGCCTGGGAGAAGCAAAGCAGTCGGCTTTAACAGTGCATCAGATGTCTCCCAAGCTCGTAAATACAGTTATAACCAGCTGCCTGGCTCTGGCCAGGTGTGACCGGCCATTTGGTGGCCCAGCACGCAGCACAGGTGGAGGCGAGGGCACACCGGCGGATGCGTATGTGTTTGCGGATGCAGAGTATGCGCTCGCCCACGACTCTGCGCTGCACGAAACGACTGCGGTGGCTTGGAGGGTTTGCCCGTCGTTTGGGCCGGGATGTGTCGTGGGCGCGCTGGGTCTGCCGGCGCGGAAGTCACTGAACGAGGGGCGGGGCCTCCTCATTGCGGACACGCTGGAGGCTGCGAGCAGGAAGGAGAGCACGCTGCACGCACAGCACACGGCATGAGGGGTCGGATTCAAAGGCCGAGGGTGCGGAACGCAACAGGCAGGCGACTCCATATATATGCATTGTCAGGGTGAACTCGATGTACTTGTGCTGCAGCAGGAACAGTGCCTCTGCAGAGGTACTACACAGCAAATGCATGTGTGCTTGCCTGTCCTGCCAGCATGCAACAACCAATCAGCTGCCACGGTTCGTCAGGTGCACCCAACCAGGCATTGCCAACCTAGCCTCCAAACGGTGTCACATGAGAGACAAGAGTCATCTATGGCGTTTGCACGGGCCAACCGCCAAGTCGCGAAAGCGGAGAATATCATTACGTGAGTGCTTGACCGAGCCACATAGCCCATAGATGAATGAACAGCCGGAGAAGGACGGGCAAAGATGCAGCGCCGCGCGCGGCTCATGCACATGCACTTGAATCTGCACTCGGCACTCGCTTACAAGATCGTGCGCACCTGTAGATCATATTGACAAGAGTCAGTGATGACACTGAACAGAAGAGGAAGACGATATTCAGGAACGGTGTGAGCAGGGGCGGTCCCACGGAGGTACTCTGCTGTGTGTTATAATTAGAACGTGCACGCGTGGATGTGGCTCAGTTGATCATTGACTGCATCTGGATGCCCCAGCCCCTTTATATGCCCCAAGGCCAGGCATTGATTTCCAGTCGACTGAATGCATGCAGCTGCTGAGATGGTGCTCTCTGTCTTGCGGATGAACCTCCACACAGCCGGCCTGATCACGCGGTATGACTGAGAACGGCTGACGGTGCACGAGGACCGAGTCGCAGCGGCACTTTCCGAACAGGTGTGATTTCTTTTCTGGAAATTTGACTCGTTGGGTCGCGCCGCCGATAGTGGCTCGCATGTCACGCAGCTACACAATTCAAGACAGCTATCGTCGTGATTGTTGTGTGCGTGCTTTGCAATTGCAGCATCTTCGTGATCGCGTTCAAACCTGGTAATAGGCCACAGCTTGCCCGGGCGGGAAACCTGGGGCAAAAACTGTGAACGTCATAACTCGTGAAGTCTATGGGCGCTCTCATGCACGGATGGCGCGACGCATATTTGTCATGAAAGCGAAACCTAGGCCTGGCTCGGTGTCAGCTGCAGTGAACTCCCGTGCGCGCGCAGCGGAGGAAGCATCACGCTTCATGGAACAGTAATAAAGAGCTATCACTATGATGAACAAGCGGTACCGTGCATCTCGATCTTGGTGAGCACACGCTCATCCTTCTGCTGTTTGTGTTATCCACCACCCGCTAGGTGTGATCCTCTTTGTCGTCCTCTTTGTCTTCAGGGGTGCTGCTTGGTCTTGTATTTCATCCTGTATTTCCGGTGCTTGGGTACACCTCAATGACATGCAAACCATACACAGTAGTCACTCGCACAGCACTTCTTCATGTGACCTTAAGCTTGGCCTGTTTTGATGTTTGGTTTTCCTTGTGCCTATGCATACTCTTCTACCTGTCACACTTCCAGTCACACTCCCAGATGCCGTGCTAGAAGGAGGAGGAGTTAATTATATACAACAGCTGTGCGGCTGTGGCATGATACCCGACTTGTTTTTTCTTCTTCTTTTTATCAGGGGGAAGGATCAGGGAAGGCTACACAGTCATCATTTTCCTGCTGACACATCAACAGACAAGCCAGCAGGAACACACCATCTTAAAAACAAGGACAAATACAACAACAAAGACAAAGACAAACAGAGGGAAAAAACCAAAACACACACACACACACACACACACACACACACACACACACACACACACACACACACACACACACACACACACACACAACCTTGGGTATTACGCCAAATCCAACCGGGCATCGGCCACGGCCCCCCTACGCATAGGGGCGGACGAAACAGAAACGCCAGACACAGGCCTAGGGAGGCCCTACCACAGAGTCCTCCCACTCAGAACTACGTATACACAGGGCAGGGGAGTCAGACATCCACACATGGACATGGCACCATTCCGGCAGGTGGAGAGCACATGTAGCAGCAGGCACACCCGAGACGTGCCCACATGTGCGGTGCGCGCCCCCCAGGTTGCCGGGTCAATGACAAAGCCAGCCGCAAAGTGAGTACACATCCGCCTTACATGGCTTGACGTGCCCTGGCCTAAGACATGCACGGGGTCCAGTAAGAAAGGGACAGAACACGCAGACGCAACATCCTCGTCCTGGAGTCCGCCTGGGAAGGAGCTTTGCACAACCGCAGTAGCCGCGTCGGTCGCGGCTGCAGCACGTAGGATGTTGTGCCGCAGGCAGGCGACACCGAACAGGCCATGGCCGGAGACAAGGCGTGCACATGACAACATCAAGTGCTCAAGATGCCTCCATCTGTTCTTTGCCAGATTCGCTGCAGCCCTGTCCGTATGTCGTTCTTACACCGGTTTCAGAAATAGGGGGCACACGTGGGGCGCGCTGAGCACGCCGTAGTGCGGTGAAGGTGGGAGGAACGCAGGGCCATGATGGGGTGCACCACCGCGGAAATGGTACCTGTGTATGGTGCGTGCATGGTGTCTGCGAGCGGCAGGCCGCAGTGGGGTGTCTATCTTCAAGCACAGTTCGTTTGCATTTGCGGAGGCGACCTCGCATCGGCCCGGCGCCCATGTCGGCCTCACGCCGCACACCTCGGTTTTGGAGCACCCACGCCCAGACACCGTCCCGGCTTCGGGAGTTGTTGAGGGCCATCCCCGGCGTGTCCGCCTCCGGCCGGCGCGCGGCGGTCAGCCCCGATCGTAGAGCAGACATAGTCGAACACGATTGCATGAGGCGCAGGGGCGGTTCGGAGCCAGGAGTTTCGGTTGGGCATAGCAGACCGTACCGCTGTACCCATAAGGTCCGGGGAACGACCCGCTGGTGCACGTGCTGTGAATCCAGAGGACAGCGGATCATGGTAACGGAGAAAGGTAGCCAGTTGGTCATTGGCGGTATCCCGTGCGAGTTGCCGTGCTTGTGCATTCCGGCAGTGAGCAACAGCTGTTGGCATCCGTTGCCCTACATACAATACGCGGCGGATTTTCTCATCTCTGTGAAGGCTCGGGCCTGTACGACATTCACCAGGCTTGCTGGTGTCACATTATTATGAGGAGGACTTGACTGATGAGGCCTGCTGGTGTTTTGGTTTGTCATTTAAATCTACCGATTGTCACGCCGCGCCCGCTGCCGTTCTCCTTGCCAACGCCTCCCTCGCAGGCAGGAGCTCTTGCCAACGTGATTCCCAGGCATGCACCTCTCAGACTGCCCAACCGCAGCCCTCTTGGCACACACTAAGGATTGGCACGGCTCTTGCCAGGGTCTTCGACGGGCAGCGATGCCAGTGGCGACAATGCGGGTGCGACTATCTACCGCAGCTGTTCCAGGAGTGGGACGCCCGGCACTCCCCCAACGCCCGGCACTCCCCCAGGAAGCGTACCCCGTCTCCTGTGACAGCAAGGTTCCACAGGCTGCGGGGGACGAAGCTGTGTGCGATCAGCCGAGTCTGGAGCCCCCACATGCTGCTTCCTTGACGCTGCGCTCCCTCTCGAGGGCCGCCTCTCGCCGTGTGCGGCTCCTGCAAGCATGGAGCGCAACTCCTGCCGGACGGTGTCTGCCGCGCCGTGGTTGCGGGGGGAATCTACATCCTTGGAACTGGATTGTGTGCGGTGGCGTTCCCCGAGCGTCCTCTGAGAGTGGAAGTACCAGCCCGGGCCTCAGGCTCCCGTCACCAAGTCATCGGTGCAACCCCAGTCTGGGCTGCTGCCAGGCCCCAGAGACAGGCTGAGGCGCAGCACGGTGTCCAAATGGGGCGGTTCCGCCTGAGGCACAGGGGCAAGTGGAGACTGCATGGGCGGTTGGGGGCGGCGCGGCGACCACTGGCAGCAGCGGTGTGGCCGGCGAGGATGGGGATGCTCCTGCAGGCGGCTGCGCACGATGCCATGCTCGGGCTGGTGAGTGTGACGATCACATTGCAGGGGGTGCCTGGCTGTGACTGTGAACCAACCTGAGAGGTGGCAACGTGGACGCAGGGCAGAGGATCCGTATTGGTACGTTTTTCTAGGACAGACACGGTGCCCCGTGACATGGTGCTCTGTGACATGGTGCTCTGTGACAGTCCTGCCAAGGCGCGGCTGCGGTGCATGTCACCGGAGGTCGGCGGGATTGCAGTGGGGAGATTCAGTCTTGGCCGGGCCCCCCTGACATGCGTGACGAGCATGCATGGCAGCGTGCCGGTATGGTGCGAGTGCACGCCCCGCTGTTGCACTGCCATCGTGGAGCCGTCTGTTGCCGACTGCCGGCGCTTCAGTCTGGCGTGAAGGTAACGGCGCATCCCGTCGTCAGCGTGAGCTTGTACAGGGATTCCAGTGGGACTCTGTTGCGAGTGCCCAGGCCGAATGAGACCATGGCTTTGAGGGTTGGTACTTGTAGGGGTGCCGTGGCCGATTCCCGTTTGGGTGTGGCGTGATTCTCGACCCATTTGTGTGTGTTTTTTTTTGGGGCTGGCCTGTGCCGCCTACACACCCCACGCCTGCCACCCAAGCCGGCCCAGCTGCCCAGTGTGTGCAAACCTGGGGTGGTGCACACGTTGTGGGATTGGCAGTGGAAGGTTGAAGCCACATTTCCTCTGCATGGACATGGCACGGGCCCGCGGATGAGACCTGCCCGCGCCTGCAACCATTCCCCTGCAGTCGGTGCGAAGCGCTCGCCCCCGGCACGAGCCGCAGTGGGCCACAAGCAGCCTGATCGCAGCTGCTGGCCATGCTGGAGCTCAGATGACCCAGCACAGGACGGGTAAGGTGGGCTGGAAGCTGGGGCGGAGGGGCGCCCCGACGGCACGCGCCCCGACGGGTGCACTGCTCACGCACTCCCAGTTGACTGCCACCTCCAGCGTCCCCAGCCTCCCTGCATCTGCAGTCCATGGACGATGGTGAACTCCGGCAATGCCATGCCTCCTCTCTGCTTTGCATGGGTGCTGTGGCCAACGTGAATGGTTGCTTGTATTTGGCTGCTGCCAGTGGCTCTCGCACCCGACTTGCAGCGATGCCGCTGCAGTACCCATGGCGTGGGTACTATGTGCTTGCAGAGAAGGTGTCACAGTGTGCATGGTCATTCTCGATCCGCCTTTTTTTTTTTTTTTTTTTTTTTTTAATTTTTAATTTTTTTAGGGGATCTCTGAGAGCTCGCAGTCACTCTGTGTGCCTGATAACCCTAGGCCTATGTATATGATGACAGGACTACACCCCTTGTATACTTGGTCTTGGGTGCAAGTATGTAAAGAAGTTGTTGTGTATAAAAACAAAACAAATAAAATAAAAGGTGTGGCCTATGCTGGGACTAGTATTGTGAAGTATGCTGTGCACAGGACGTCCAGCTATGTCACAGCTATGTCACAGCGAGGTTGCAGCATTCAGTGTCATTCATAGTGTTCTACAGCCTGCTGACTCCTGTTGGTGCGTGCCTTATTAGATTAGCCAATGGCACCTGTAATGCTGCTGCAGTCAGTGGCAGCCATATGCTGCCTTATGCTGCGGCTTGAAGTACATGATGCATATGTGAACAATCCTGCAGATAGAAATGCATTGATAGCATATTGGAACACGGCATCTTGGATAGGCGAGAGCTACGACAGATGAGGTGTGCCGATGTTCATCCCGTGAGAAGGGAGTTCACCATCAGGAGTGCCATGGACAGGTCGACCTAGGTGCATCGAAGTCTTCAGACCGCTGCGCGCGCATATGCATGCAGGTGGCACTTTGCACCTAGCCAGCCCGGGGCATCAAACGCAGCAACATGAATCGTAGCTTGGACTCCGGGATGCTGGTGCTTTGATTTGAGCCGTTTGTGACTTTCCTGGGCCAGCTCGAGCTCGTGGTGCGGCAGCTTTAAATTTGAGCACGGCTTAATATTAAGCTTCCAGCTGCAACAAGCTCGGACCCACGCGCGGGCGCGTTTCGAAACAAAAAGTTCTCGGAAACTGCGCCTCCGACGACCATTCAGGGCTGCATTCTTGCTCCCCAGCACTGCGGGACACTAGTGCACGCGTATGGTATATATAGTACTACTGGTGCCGTACTGGTATACTGGCACCCATGAGTTCGGAACAGTAGTTACAAAAGAGTACAAGGGCAAACCCACGAAGTGGACCAAGGCATGGAATCAGACAGCAGCAGCATAGGCTCATCGCTAGCCACTTTCACCCCCACACAGAAGCTGCCACTGCAGTTCCGAACAGTGAGTCACCACACGCACAAGGGCTGTTCTAGAACACTTCAGCATCGCCAGTGCTTTGAAACTGTGAGGATACACAGTCGCAAGACCGACAGCCTGAAGCCTGGTGTGATTTGGCCCCGCAAGGGGCTGTTTCTCGCGCACAACTCAGCAAGGAATGGCCTTCATACCGTCCACCTCCGGTCTCACGCCCCCTCCGTGCTAGACAGCTCGCCCTCCGCAGCCCCAGGGAGGGCCCGGGCCCGGCCTTTCCGTCCTCTATTCGCCACCCCCCCTGCTGCAGGTCCTCCCCCCCCTCCCCTCCCCCCCCTCTCCCAATCTCCACGCTCCCGAACCCCGACCTGCCTGCCCTCACCCGCACCGACATTAATGTTCCACCCCCTGTCACCCCCGCCCCAGCCACATCTGTTCGCGTACCCCCTGGGGAAGGGGGTGCCCCGTGCTCGCCTTCGCTATCATGGGTGGTTACCCATGACGTGCTTGCTTGGCGACAGTGGAGTGTGCATGCAGGGTTCTGCGGCGTGCTGGATTCCCGCTGGCCGATGCCCGCTTGGGTTTGGCGTGATATCCGAGTTGTCTTTTTTTCCTTCCCAAGGCCGGCTCTGTTTGTGTCGGGATGTGTCTGGTTTTCAGTTGCTGCATTCGGGACATTGTGTGTTGTCCGGCTGGTGGGTCTGCTGTTGTCTGTGTGCTTATGTATGGCGTTCGGGTCAGTGGCTGGTTATGGATGTGACGTCTAGATCTGTTTGAATCCAAATTTGGGTTGTGTTGGTTGTCTTGTCGATTGCTCGGGTTGGCTTGTGACTTTACCCCTTGGCGCTGCCGGGATTTTGGGTTGATCTCCGTGTAACACAATTGCAACCCGGCGGCGCGTCGACGTTGTCGTCTGAGTCAGGGACCGTTCACCCGAACGGTCCACTGATTGACCTGTCCCTCCTCTCAAGCAAGCTTAAGCTTGTGGTGGCACCACCCATGACAGGCACTGAAATGCGTGCGTGTATACATAGTCCTGCGGGCCTAGCTGGGAAAATGGTACACTCAAGTCGCTGTGCCTTGTATTCAATGCGCTTGTCTGAATTGCCTGAAAGTTTGTGGCTGCGAAACCAGCCGTGAAACCAGCCTACCAGCCTACCGCCCCCATGCCGTCCTCTCGATCACGCTTCTGGTTGTGCATATGCATGCTGGTGATGCATGCCTGCAAGGCCATCTCACATTGCACACATGTTACATAACTGCACTGGTAACTTGCCATGCACATCATCAGGCATGTGTACACCACTACTTCCAGCTGTCAGCTCTGAAGCAACCACAGAGATGGTGTTGTGTCTACCAAGAGTCTCTGGTACCACCTGGTCCGTGGTACCAATCACTCTGCTCTTCAGCCATTGGTGCTTCTGTCCCTGTCCCCGCATGCATGTAACACGGAGGCACCATTGCTGTCTGCTGGCAAGTGCGTGTTGTGGCAGACACCATGCAGACACAATGCAATCACGACGAAGTTCACAAGCACACACAAGCACGGTACCGGCTGGTGACTTGTGATTTTACCCTTTGGTGATGCCGGGATTCTGGGTTGATCTCTGTGTAACACTCGAGGGCACCCGCATGCACACATTGGCACCCGCATGCACACATGGCTTCCACATATACACATGCATGGCCATGCATGGCCAGCAGGCAGGACTGGGCCATGTGTTGAGCGGACACGCGGCCGCGGCTCTAGGGCTGCGCGGGGCGCCTTAAGCAATTGCGGCTCTCTGCCCTCCTGCAGGCACCAGGCGTGTCCGCCGGCTTTCCGGCAGGCCGCTGGCGCGGTGACATCCGGCCGATGCCGAGGCCTGATGCGGGCTGGCGATCATCGATGATGAGCCGTCCGCACGTGGCCTGCCTGTGGCGCCGGTGCGCAGCTGCCTGACCCATGGGCCCGGGGGGGGCATCTGTTGGGCCGTGTGCACTGTCGCTCGAGGACACGCCGTTGCGGCCGCACGCCCGGACCTCTGTGCACGGCGGAGGGGGGGGCGAGCGCCACGAGGCAGGGGGGGGGGGGGGGGGGCGCGCCGTAATGCGGGG
>JAUMHO010000008.1:3169692-3197113 GCA_032360965.1 Ulva armoricana
CAGGGGGGCACGCGGAATCGAACCCAAGACCTTCCGAAGAAGGGGTCAGCTTTTATAGCGTCCTCCGACCACTGGATCGCTGTGTGTGCGCTTTGCAGTTGCAGCTTCTGTGTGTGAGTGAAAGTGGCTGGCGCTGAGCATGCGCTGCTGTCCTTTATTCCGTGAATTGGTCCACTTGGTGGTTTGGCTCGGGTACTCTTTTGTAACTATCAAAGGACCGGCAGTGCCAAGGGGGTCACGTACACGCAAGCACAAGCTTAGCAGGCACGCCTGTGCACAGGAGCCACTCCATGCATGTGACCAAAGCCCACAACGGACTGTAAACAGTCCTTCAAACGGGCTTGGAGAGATGTATGACTCCGAAGCGCTTTGGCAAAAAGTGCCCAGCTGCGTGTGCAGGGGTGTTGTGGCCGATGCCCGCCTGGGCTTGGCGGGTTGTCCGATGCGCATTTGTAATGCATATGACGGGCTGCACATGTGTCAGTACATACATGCGGCAGTTTCCCACGCCGGTGCACGAGCGTTGATGCGATGATGTACACTCGAACACGCTAGTCAGTAACATCGCCTACAAATGGACATCCATGCAACGGCTTAGACGGCGACAAATGTGAACACGGCGGACAAGCCGTGATGCTATCTTGCTATCGCTTGGGAACGGATTGGCCATGGGAATCCCCAGTCATCGGGATGCGGTGTGAACGAGCTAGGCGTCCGTCCCATGCATGCGTCCCCGTCCCTTCGAAGCTGCAGTTCGACAGTGTTAAACGCGACATGGCGGGATTGCACCATATCTGGCAAACAGTCTTTGCAAACACGAAAGCTATTTGGAAAGTTCCGGTGGAACTAGGACCTGTCGGTACGCCTGGCGACTCGATGCATTTGACCTTGCGATCTGCCTCCTGCCGCGCTTCAGCCTTCAATAGCACAGATCAAAACGAATCCTGCAACCATCCTCAAAGCTTGTTTCGGCTGCTGCAAGTGCTTTTGTGACCAAGGTGCGTGACCACATGTTTGCCTTGCTCCTTGCGCTCATCCGAACCTGTCCGCTCGGAGCATCTTTGTGTGTATGCGATGAATCGTCACGGCGATAGACGTTACATGTTAATGTCGCATGTCTCTGCGTATCTCGATTAGCAATACGCAGTATAGCTTGTGAGGGGCAGAATTACCTGTTCCCACACGATCCGTTTCCTGCACATCGCTGACCTGCCCTCGGCATTCGACGGCATGGAAACACCGCCGTGAATCGTGCCTCTGTTGCGTTCATGTCATGTCTGTAACCCTCCCTGCAAGGCAAGCTCCAGTTCCTCGTGGTGTTGTGCACAGATGTCGTACCCTCAGCCCAGCGGCTACCCGTCCCCAGCAGCCCCCCCGGCCGCGTATCCTGGTGCTCCTCCAGGCGCTCTACCGCAGCAGTTTAACGGGGGACCGCAGGCTGTGCCTTCCAATGGGCAGTTCTTCACTTCGCCAGAGGGCTACCAGCCATCTACTCAGGGCCAAGCTAGTTACAACGAGCAGGACGAGTTCAATGACCCCTCTGGCAAGTACAAACTAGTGATGAAAGGTTAGATCTTCAAGTGTTTGTGATGCCAGTAATCTGAAACATTCAGTTTCGTGCCCATGTGGCGTGACGTACATCTCCAGGATCTCCTTTCAGTGCATCATTGTGCAAACATGCCAACAACTTGCACGAGTACAGGCATAGAATGCACTGGTCGATTTTAAACGCGCTTACGCTTGAAAACATGGTCAAGTCTGCGTGGATGGCGGCTGTCTCACGCTCCTGTGGCTGGACAAGACTGCTTACATCCCTGCCCTTCAGGTGAGCATGTATCTACAACAGTGGCTGAGCTGCCAGAACAAGCCAAGCAAGTCCACCTACCCACTCTGCTCATCGTAACTTACCACTGCACCCTGTCACGGTTTTGCCTCAGCGTGAGAGAAGCAAGCGAGGCAGGGAAGGTTCCAACTGAGTGGCGCCCGAGTGAGGGGGCCCTTGCAGTCGTCGTGCCCCAGCCCGTGCTGCCTTCTGGAGCAGTATTGACTGGTGGTGTTCGTGCAAATGCTCTGTCCAGAGCCTGTTTCAATCATAACAGGAATCTAGGCGACAGTTTGTATACGGACTGTACCTGACCCGTTCCGGCACCAGCTAGCCGCTGACGTCGTTTCAGTCCCCACAGTGTTCTTTTCAGGTGCATATGCTGCTGTGGAGTGCGCCATCACTCCCAACGACCTCGTCAAGGCTGAGAGCGGCGCCATGGTCACCATGTCCAGCGGCGTGGATGTCGAGGCCAAGCTGGAGGGCGGGGCCGGCTCTGCCGCCTTCCGCTCCTGCTGCGCAGGTGCGGCCTGCGCTCCCGCGGCTCTGCAGGCATGACCCTGCCTGGCACCGCTGCAGCTGAGCAGGGTCATGCACCGGAGGTGAGCAGGGTCATGCCTGCAGAGCGGCTACAGAGGGCCATGCCTGCTCGCCTCCGCTGCCACCGGTGCAGCCGAGCCGGCACTCCCGGTGGCCGTATCTACCGAGTGCCAGTCCTCAGTGCCGGCCGCCGTTCACACGCGTCACGTGGTTTTGCAGGGGAGAGCCTCTTCATGTCCCACTTCATGATCAAGCCCGGCATGGTGCGATACCACAGCACAGCCCGGAGGCGCTTCCGCCCTGCGGCACCTCGGGCCGTCGTTTGCATGTCACCATGCATGGCCTGCATGTGCGCCTGTGTGGCTCTTGTGTGGCTCGTGTGCTCACATGTACCGGAGATACGCCGTGTGCTTTTCCATCGCTACTGCAACTGGCGCGATGCTGGGATGCTGCTGCCCGGTCTGTAGCATCTGCGCTGCTGGGGTGCTGCCACGCCGCCTGTTCCCCAGTGGCTGGTCGGGGCCTGCAGCACAGTTGGTCCACCCCAGAGGCACCGAGTCGGCAGGAGCACCCGGCCATGCCATCCGGCGCTTGATGGAGTAGCACAGGTTGCAACTCACCACCGCCGGCACCGCAGTGGCAGGCACTCCGCCACATTCCACACGTCCTCGGAGACGGTGACCACCCCGCGCAACATGTTGCCTCCAGTTCCACACACACACTGTGCACTGGCGCAGATTTGTAGCATGTAGCTCTTGCCGAGCTTTCGTCAGCCTTGAACAACGCGTTACGACCACGGCCTGTGGTGCCGGCACGGCACAGTGGCCCGGAGCGTCATACGGATGCCTCCAAAGCGTGGCATGCTGTCAGCTGCTGCTGTGAGCGCATGCTGCCAGTGTTGGCACGCTGTAGGGCAACCGCCACGACCTGCTGCTGGCGCCCGCTGTCCCGGGTGACATCATGCTGGTGCACCTCAATGGCACGCAGAACTGGGCGATTCAGAAGGCGTCCTTCATGGCGTGCGACGAGGCGGTCGCCATCGGTGTCAAGGTGCAGGGCCTCGCTGCCGCGTGCTGCAGCGGGGAGGGGCTCTTCGTGCTCAAAGCCACAGGCCAGGGCCGCCTGCTGATCAACAGCTATGGCGGCATCATCCGCTACGACCTCAAGCCCGGGGAGGTGCGACTCCCTGCATGCCGGGCAGCGTGCTCCCAACCACACCAGCGGGAGGTGCTGAACTATGATGGCTGGTGTCATGCATGTGGTGACCGTCACGGTCGGGTCATTGCGACAGCATCTCAAACACCACCTACCCGTCCTCCACTCATTGGTTTGCGTGTCTGTGGGATGCCCAGCCCAAGATGCATATGGGGATGACGTCACGCGTGGCTGGCTAGAGTCGGGCTGGCGGCAGCGGAGGCTCGGCGCTGATGAGCGTCTGCTGTCGTGCGTGTGGGATACGCCATGTCCCAATTGGCAGCTGCCGGTGACACCGTGCTAGGTGATGCATGCTCTTGGCTGAGGTCCTCCAGCCAACTACTGAGCTGTGCAAGGAGCCGATCGGGGTTTCAGCGCTCAGCATGCAGGTGCGCAAGATTGACAATGGCTACTTGGTGGCATGGCATGAGCAAATGGACTACAAGATCAGCAAGGCCGGTAGCTCTCTGGTCAGCAGCTTCCTGTCTGGGGAAGGCTTTGTTTGCAGCTTCACAGGTGTGGTGCCTCTCCAGCATGGCAGGGACCACTAGCGACGCGATGCTGCAATGCCCTCCCCTCAGCATGCCAGCGGCCATGCATCATGCCGTCTGGACCCTTGCATGCCGCTGCATGCATGGGCACTCCCTGCGCTGCATGCCCGGAAGTCGTATACAATGGATGGCATGTGGCATGTATTGAAACGATACTGTGTTGAGTGCAGGACCAGGGACTGTGTACGTCCAGACCCGCAGCATCGTGGGCCTTGCTCATGCCATCCAGCCATACATTGCTCCTGCCGGGGGTGGTGGTGGGGGCGGGGCCGCTGACATTGCCGGTGCCTTTTAGAGCCACTGGGGCGTGCTCCAACTCTCTTCTCATGCGAGGCTTGGCTGCCTGCCTCAGGCCGACCAGAACGCCCTTGCTTATCTGTCCAGTTTTTTGCCAACCCATGCGCATAGTGCATGCGAGAAAGAGAACCAGACCGGCGCTGTGAAGGCCGGATATTTTTGTCCGTGGTAGGAATAAGTTTTCGTTCCCTGTTGGTCGCTCGCTGGCGTAACTGGTGTAGTTTATGCGGACCGCGTTACCCTGTACATGTGACATGTCTGCAAGCAAAGCACGCCCATCCGTGTGGACCGGAACACTCCGTGCAAGCCATCATGTAACATATGCTATACTGGCGTGTGGGCCAATGCATGACATCCCCAAAATGGGGTTTGCTGGTTGGACATGTGGGCATCCCAAACAAGAGTCTGCAGTGCTGGGTACGGTATTGACTATGAACGCACCGGTAGATGGCTTCAGACCGCATGCCTCGAACCAAGTGCGCTCGACTGCAGACAGGCTCCAGTCGCCAAAGCCGCATGATGGACTGGCGAGGGAATACTGTGGCGGTCCCAGGTATGGTGGTGCATTGTTCATTGCCTGGTAAATCCCAGCAGTGAAGTGTACTTCATTCACGTACTTACAGAAAACCTGCTTGATGCCAACAGCAGTGCTGCCAAAGCAGCAGATGATGGCAGAGTTATCAGCCATGTCAGCGCAACCCATCCAAACATAGACCATCTGACACTCTTCATGCCCATGGCCGTCCAGCCCACAAACACAACAGCCCCCACTTGACAGTGCGTCGTACTCACCGGAATCCCCAGGGCTGTGGCCGAAACCACAGCCAGTGCTGACCCCAACTCAATGCAGAACCCTCGGAAAAAGTTGATGTTTGC
Organism: Ulva armoricana; assembly: GCA_032360965.1. NCBI lineage: Eukaryota > Viridiplantae > Chlorophyta > Ulvophyceae > Ulvales > Ulvaceae > Ulva > Ulva armoricana. The sequence continues at coordinate 3,174,973 of JAUMHO010000008.1, forward strand.
CAGCCCGAAGCCCATGGTTTGGATCACTCTTCCTCCGGCGGTAAACACACCGAGGAACACAAACAAGCCGCCAACAGCCATGATCCATATCGGAGTGCTTCGAACCTGGCAAGACTCCAGCCCATTCGTGTACGTTGTCCAGACAGCACTGAAAGCGCCTGCATGGTCTTGCTGTCACAAGACTCCCGCAGGTTGTCGGTGCTCTATACATCTTTCAGGCACTCCCGGAGGTACAACAGACATGAGCACCTGTTGCATTGGCGGTGTCATTGGCACCATGTGCAAATGACTCCAGAGCAGCCACAAAGACCAGGAGGTACTTGAAAACATGGAGCGCCCGCTGCTGCTCCTCGGTGTGTTCTTCATCGTCGCAGGTGGCAGACGCATCTGGGGTGGAAATGGCCCCTGCCTCCTTGCTCCGCTCTGCACTGGGCTTGCCCTGCAAAGGACCGCTTCCTTCCTGCAGAAAACCATGCTGCATCACCCACCGCCGGTGCTTCCCGCTGCCTACGTTGGTCTTCAAACCCTGTCATGCCGAAGGAAAATGGAGGCCGCTGAGCAGTGTTTGAGCCACACTGAAACGCCTGATTTGATACATAAAAATCTGCACAGGCGCGGGGCTGATGCACGATGGCAGTCACCTGATGATGAGAGGCTTCAGCGTTGTCTGGGGCAGCTGCAGCGAGGGGCCATGTCTCCACCAACTCCACTGACCCACCTGCCAGGGGGCTGCTGTCAGTACCTGCACAGCTCGCGCCGACACCAGCTCCCACCAGGGGTCCCATCTCCAGCTCTTGCAGCCTGCAGCATCTCTTCGCACTTGCCGAAGGCTGAGCAGCATGCCAGCAGTCTGACAATCCCGCACCGAGTCACACTGCTTGAGCTGTACGCACATGCGGATTGCTCTGCACAAGGCTACTCAGAGCTACGATGGCTTCATCTACCATGCAGAGTATGCTGCACAACCTGGGGAACACTTTGCTGAGGGTTTGGAAGACGATAGCAACAGACCACCTTCCTGCCTACCGGCGAAGAGGCCGATGCGATACAGCAACAGTCTGCATGAGCTGGCATGCTTGGGGGGATTCGTTGTGGGTGGACAGGAAGGGCGCGCACGGCTCAGCCCCAGGAAACGGTGTGTCATACCTGTGATCAACACGAGCGGCAGTCGAACGCCGCTGTATCATTGGCACAACGTAAAAGTGCGCCAACGTGACTGTCAACACGAACACGAGGCCGGCAACTGCACCGGACACTGGCAATGCCAGTGACTTTGTGAGCGGGGACTTGAGCAGCACCAGCGCTGAAATGCACGACACGGTGATGCCAAACAGCCACGGGCATGCCTTCATCGCTCTCTGGTCGGCATCTGCACGCACAGTCGGGTCACGGCAACCGCATCAGCCCCAACTCCATCCACGAAAAGGCCCACACCGGTCACGGTCGGCGCTTGCGCTATGTGCAGTCGTGGGTCAAGAGCAGTGCACCCACACGTGTGCCTACTCCAGGAGTGCCCAGGATGTCACGATGAGCCACATCCAGTGGCCTGAGAGGGGGGTTTGGGACAAGAAGGTAGCCCAGGATGGTTTCACAACTTGAGCACTTGTGTTGGCAGTGCGTACCAGGTGCAGACATGATGGCTCGATCGAGGCATAGGTGCAGGCCGGCTCCGAAGAGGCCGGCCAGGAGGGGCGATGTCACCCATGTGAGAGCCACGGTGCCGAGCCGTTTCCAGGCGAGACATCCTGGGTTAGTGCCGACCGATGCCATCCCAACCACCGCCCCGATGACAGCGTGTGTAGTGCTCACTGGCATGCCTGTTGTGCTTGACAGCAGCAGGAAAACTGCAGTGGCCAGCAGAGCGGCACACATGCCCAACATCAACAGCGTCATTCTGGAGTTGCAGAAGCCACAGGCCCAGCAGTCCGGGCCCTTGATGTCTGAGACTCTCTGGATCGTGTCAGACACTCCTGTACCAGGCCGCACGTGAGCCTACCCCGGAATTCATGTGCGGCACAGCTACATCAGGAATGCAGCAAAAGTAGTGCGCTTTTGAGCACCTGATCCGAGCAGCGTGGCTCCGAGCCAGTCCATCAGCCCCCCTGTCACCACAGCTTGTGTCAATGTGACTGCGCCGGAGCCAACACTCGTGCCCCACGAGTTGGCTGCGTCGTTTGCGCCAATTCCGAAACTCATGAGAGCCATTGTGAAGAATGCAGTCACCATCAGCCATGTCTGTTCTTCCGGGGGGCTGTAGTTGCCATTGAAAGCAGCACAGTGTGACACATCACTGCCTTGCAGTCCTTCAGGGTCAAGGAAACAGCAATCACGCACTCCAGCCACACATCCAGTAACTGATGCGCCATTAGTGCAGTCTTTCATTGCCGTGACCAGGAAGGTGTCACAACCGGAAGGTTGACGTCAGGCATGCCATTGGTTTGTAAGCATGGTAGGCCGCGCAACGCCCCTTCGGGTTGACCTAAAACAGTGTATCACCTACTGCCAATGCATGAACTCAGCTCGTGAAGCGAGGGAGATCGCATTGCACGCATGCCGAGCCGGACGCGGGTTGGCCGTGGTGGACGCTCCGTTCAAGGGCGGGTGCTCGGGAGGGACCGGACGCCAAATTGCGATTCCTAGCATTCTGCTTGCATGTCACGGCACTGTCCTGGATAGCCCGTAGTTGTTCCGCTCCCAGTCAACTCGCGATTGATGCCCGTTGGCGTTGTCCATGCATCGCGAATATGGACGGTCATGCCGTTCACAAGGCCTGTGCACTGGGGTCCACAAACGTGAGGTGCGGCATGTTCAACACCTCAGTCTGATCTCCACCTCTGTAAATTACGAAACCATAGACGTTACAGAACACATGTGAGGCTGCAGCAGCACAGAGTGTTGTGCTGCAACTGTGATCGAAGGGTTGCAGAATCCTCCCAAAGGATACCTGAATCTAAACCTCGCATGCAAGGCGACACTGTACGGATCCGGCACTTGATGCGGTGTGGCAAAGAGAATGCCCTGGCTTCTGGGGGCGAGACCTGGCAGCGCCTGCAAGCGCCGCCTACCGCTTCTGGCCACGCCTCCTCAACTGCTCGATGAAGCCTTGAAGCTCATCCGCTACGTCTGCCGCCACTACAAGCCTCTGTGGGCTGGCATCACAGTGCAGCATTCCGCCTAGATCTTGAGCCTTCTTTGCAGCCGCTTCAAACATCCCCTGGGTCTCAAAGTTCATGAGCAGGGCTGCACCCGTGCAGCTGAGCCGGTTCATCTCCCTCTCCCACAGGCTGATCTGGTCTTTCACGGCCTCAGGCAGCACGGGGCTGCGGTGGGCGACCTTGGGATGGCGATGGTCTTCGAGGTACCGGATTATCATGCCACTGGAAATCTTACGATTGAGGGCCTCCGTGACTGACTTCCCTGTCAGTGTGCCCACAAACACGTTCGGAAGCAAACAGTCTGTCTTGGCAAACAGCTGCAAGATGGCAATCTGCACAGGCACGCACGCGCTGCATGGCTTGCGTGAGGGGAATGGCAGAGTCAATCCATCTGCCGGGTGTGTGCAAGGTCCTTCCCTGCCCACGACAGGTCAGGGCCACGCTTTCACTGTAAGGCAAGAGGCTCACAGCAACCCTGGTGTGCACTGCTGCACCTGACTCAGCACCTGACTCAGCACATCGGCGTCCATCTCACGCTCCCTGTCGCATGGCCTGTGTGGCGATTGACAGGCTTGGTGCAGGCGGCTGCATATCATTGGCAAGTGCAAGGCCTGGCTTGGCCTGTACGCCCAGTGACGGGTGAACAAAGTGCAGCATCGCAATGGCCATGAATGAGCAGCTGCCAAAACATGGCTCAGACAGCTGGAACCAGGGCGCATGCCTGCACTGTGCCAGTGGCGGCACTTGCCTGCATTGCCGTATGGTGCAGCAGAAACTGCCGGCGTCCGTAACGCGCTGATGCAGCAGCTGGCCTTCAGAGCAGCAGCCACAGGGGCTAGGCATGGGTGCACTAGCATCTGCAGGTGCTTCTTCAGAACCATGGCTCGAGAGCATGTGGAAAGCACCTGCACGGGGGACGAGGTGTACGCATACACACGGAAGCTCGTCTCGACGACGATAAAGCCAGCGATAGACGCGTTTGACGCTGCCGGCGCGGCTGACGTGCCGCAGAGAAGCCCCGCAAGAAAGGTCGGGCAGAGGAAGAGCTGGCCATGCTGCTCTGCCGGGTTGAGGATCCCGAGTGCGCACATGTGGGATGCGATGGCCTTCTGGTCCTGAGACAGCTGGGACACCTCCAGTGGCTGCGTCGCCTGCACGCATGCATCAGCCACTTGCACATCTGCATTTGTAACACACGTTTCGGGGTACGACCCTGAGCTGGCCCAGCATTCTTCGGTGTGTCCCGAAGAAAGCGGCAGCACGAATGCATGCAACAGCGGTAGGGCGCTCTCGTGCCGTGCGCAGTATAAGATGCCACAGACACCGAAGTCAGCAGGGCTGCCGGTTCTCCGCCCGACATAGCGCTGGCCATGAAGCCCATGTTGTTGCCCATGTGGGCAGCGTTGTGATATGGCATGGGTCCAGGTATGCTCGAGCCTTCACATGACACAAACGGTCGTTGAGTAGACGGGCCCTGCTGCAAGCGTTGCCAGAATGGGCTAGAAGGTGTACCTCGAGGCAGGTGGCACATGCTTCGCAGGCTGCTGAGGAGTGGCAGCAGCGCAGGTGGCTGTGAGTGCGGCACAGGGCGTCACACCCGAGCCGTACCTTTCGGAAAGCCAGCTGCAGCAGGAAGCTCAAGGCATTGGCGAAAAGGCTGCCACTTTGCTGGGCAGAGTGCGAGAGGTAATGCTGCAGCAGCAGCCACAACTGGCTGTATAGGTCTGTGAAGAGGAACTGGAAGCCGGCCTCGGTGAGGTCACCGCTATCCAGGAGGCCCGCCTCAAAGAAGAGCGTGTGCACATCGAGCCCACTCAGGAGCCTGTGGACCTTCAGCGATCCCCGCCGACCCTCAACAAGAGATAGCAGGACCTTCTGCCACTGCTGCTCGCCGTATGAGTTACATTCAGCAACAGTGGCGGGCATTTCAGGAGCGGATTCTGAGGTAGCCATGCCTAGGTACATTGGGTTCACAACACACTGTCGCAGCCGGGCCCTGCAGCAGCCCGGTTGGATTCCCACCGTCAAGCAAAGACTTTGATACATCATTGTGAAAGCTTTGGTGTGCAAGTATGTGGCATGGGTGTTGAAGTGTACGGGGATGTCAGCACCTGAATGCCAGCTCGAGCTGCCAGTGGCCATTGCTAGCACGCTGTATGACTTGCAGATTCTCAAGCAGGTCAATGCTAGTGTTGCACTTCTGCTTGGACTCGGGCTTGACTGCTCCTCGGAGCAAGGTATCTGGCACTGGATCATTGATGTGCAGCAAGCGAAGCACTAGCTGCTGTGCCAGAGCAGGCAGGGAGCGCAACACCGCCTGGCATGTCCACGGGCTCTCGTACAGTGCAGAGAGCTGATCTGAAGGGAGACTGCTAAGGTATTGACTGAAGTCCATCGGACGGTTTTGTGCACAAGTCGAGCAACTGGTTTACTGCCCGCAGCAGAAGTGGGCTCACACAACCAAGACACGAGGACCTGACATCCACCAGACGCTTCAAACATCTCAACCGACACTCATTGAAAAGTGAACTCAAGGACGCGGCGGCACTGAACGCGCATGCAGTTCTTGGCCCGTGTTTCAATCGCGCACGGCAGATCACACAGCTCCCGTTCACCGCCTGTTGGTGTGATGCTTCAGCGCAACTGCACACCGCCGCCGCGCGGCATTGAACGCTGCCTGTCAGCGATGAGGTCTTCCTGCGTGTTCATGGTCGCTGCAGGCATGTTACTGGTCCAGGCACTGCTACCGTCAAAGAGCTCAGCATGCATGCTGCCATCGCACCGAAAGATACAGTGGCCACCAGTGCATTTTAGAATGCTCAAGTGACGTACATCCCGGTGAACGATGGCTTCAGAGAACGAGCAAAAAGCGAAGCAGGTGCATGTGTCCTATATCTCCAACCTTCGACGTGTTGTGCATCGTTCGCGCGACCAAGTGAGCTATGAGAGTGTTGCGGTGCTCCGCCACCTTGCCAGGAGCTCGGCAACGGCTTCCGCCGCTCCGCAAAGCAGCCAAATGCGTTCAGTGTCGTCCGCTTGTTGTCAGCGTATCTGCGTCCTTAGAGTCGCGCCCTTCTTATGGCGACGGGGATGTGCCGTCGTCGCCTACCCTACACGGAAAGCTGAACTACGTCGCGGTTCTAGCCGCACTGTTTACTATTGCCCCTGCATGTATTCCCATCCTCGCCTCAGGCGGAGGAGGTGGTAATGGCTTCTTACCAGGCTTCGGAGGTGGTGGCGGTGGCGGCTTCTTCAATTCATTCGTCCCAGTGGCGCACGCTGGTGCGCACGTCGTCCCTTGGCGTCTGGGCTGAGATATGCCACACAGCCACGAGCGCAGGCGATTTAAACGACGTATTTGTGCATCAGTTGACAGATTTGCGTGTTGTGATATGACAAGTGGTAGCCAGGAGTGCCCAATGCTTGACCGCCGTGTTAACCGGCTGCAGCCGATGAAGACGACGACGACGATGATGATACCGATGAAAGTGACGACGATGATGATGACGATGACGACGAGGACGACGATGATGACGATGACGATGAGGACGAGGACGAGGAAGAAGAGGGAGTGGTGAGGAGAACCATAACCACCAAGGAAGGTGAAAGCGGTGAAGGTGAGTCCGACATCGACGATGACGATGTGGCGGAAGAGCTGAAGTACATGAAGCCCCCTGATGGCATGGACAGGTCTTCATTCTTCTGTGTTGATGTGCAAGCTGATGGGCTTCCAGTCGGCCGTGGTTGTCCTACCCCAAAGGAACTCTTCGCGTCACTCAACTGCCAGCCAGGCTTCTGGGTGTCCAAGTCGAAACTTGATCAGGACCTCAGTGACTTGCGTGACATGGGAATCTTCAAGGAGGTCGAGGTCAAGGTGTGCCCCCACTGCGTGTCCCATCTGTGCACGCCCCCACAGTGTGGGGCTGCGCGCTGTGGGACGGTCGCGAGGTGCTGCAGACAAAGGACGCCCCTGCATCTTCCTTGGCTGCCATGTGCAGCCACTTCTCCTCGGCAATTTGGCGCGGCAAGCTGTCAGACGGCGAGCTCGTGTGTCTGCACATCGGCAGCATGTGCTGCGTTTGCTAGATTGCTACTTTGGCCGTTCCCTCACTGCCTGCAACACCAGCACAGCGTACTTGCAGATCGTGCCGCTGAAGAAGGGCTCCAAGAGCAAGCGCATGCGTGCCATCTTCACCTTTAGCGAAACCTTCTTCCCATCCATCAAGTCGTTCACCATCCTCAACTCCAAGGTCCTGCCAGGCGACATGTCCGACCGTGTCATGAACGCGATAAAGAAGCATCACGAAGGCCAGCCTACCGGCCTCGCCGTCCTCACCACGGTCCGCAACGAGCTCGAGAACTGGTACATGGACCGTGGCTTTGCCTACTGCCAGCTGGGCTCGTTTGAAGGCCTCGACACAGGCAACATCTCCCTCACTGTCTCGGAGCCCAAGATCCGCAACGTCATCGTGCGGTACGTCGATGAGAACTTCCAGGAGAAGGATGACGGGGGCAACACGCCGGTAGATCTCGTGCTGCGCACCGTCTCCCTGCGGCCAGGCCAGTTCTACAGCCAGTTTGATGGCCGCAAAGCCCTGCAGGAGGCGTTCACCCTCCAGGTGAGGCCCGACCTGCTCGCCGCTGCAGCCGCGATCCAATGCGGTTCGCACCGTGGCGGTGGAAGCTGCGGCTCCATGACAGCATGGCCCGGCCGCCGGTGGGCGTCCATGCGTGAATCAAACGGCACAGGGGAGCGGTGTAGATCGAGATGTTGTAGAATTGGGCTTGTCAGCGTGCCAGCAAGTGATGCGTATGGGATTGTATGGCCCGCTGACCCGCGTGCTGTGCGCGTCTCCGGCAGACTTCAGGGGTGAGGTTGGGCATGGGCACGCCGGCCGGCGCAGACGTGGAGCGTGCGCTGCAGGTGTTTGAAAACGCACAGGTGATCCCTGAGTTCATCCAAGGGGTGGACGACCAGATGGACGTGGCGCTGCTGCTGAAGGAGCGGGCTGTCAAGACGATGGACCTCGACATGGAGTGGGCGCTGTCGCCGGTAGTGCCCCACGTGCCGCTGCCACTGCCGATGACCGTCGTTCCTGGGGGATCCATCACGTACGAGGACCGCAACTTTGCGGACTGCGGCGACCACGTGTCGGCGAGCCTCATGTGCTCAAACTTCCTGCACCCGACGGACGACCTCAGCGCGCACGTGCAGTACCGGCGGCCGTTTGTGTTTGGCCGCGCGGCGGACGAGGACCTCGTGGTTCATGCATTCAACGCACGCCGCCTGTCGACGGTCTTCACAAGCACCTCCGGATCAGACTCGGTGACACCGGTGTGGGTGGAGCGCGCCGGCGCCAAGGTCAGCCTAGCGCGGCACCTCTCGCGGCACTCCAACTCGAGCCTCGGCGTCGTCGGGCAGCAGGTCAAGACCCGGGATGACACCAACTCGCTCGTGACGCACGGGACGGTGGGCACGCGGCGTGCGGAGGCCGGTGAGGTGGGGCCGCCGACGACGCTGTCAGGCAGCGGCATCGACCGCACGGTGACGCTGCAGGGGAGCGCGGTGAGGGACACGACGTCCACGGTGAACGGCGCCGTGATCGGCAGCCGCGACGTGGGCGAGGTCGACCAGGGGCTGGGCCTCGGCAGTGGCATCTTCAACCGGTGCGCTCCCTCCCGCGTGGCTGACTGCCCATGCTGCGGGTGGTGACCTGGGTTTGAGGGTCTCTGGGGATCCGGTCGACGATCATGTGTGTTATGGCGGGGCTCGGTCGTGGTGCCCGCTACAGCTTGCGCTGCATACACGCCTGCGTCAACGTCAGCAGCATGGGCACATTCCTGGGTTGCAGATGTTGCAGTCCATGCAGGTGGAGCCTGGGCCGTGTTGTGACAGCTGTGCTGTGCAGGTATGCGGTTTCGCTGACCCGATTCCTGAAGCTCAACACGCCGTCGTCTTCGTCTGTGCTGGCACCGTTCGTGCTGGCCTTGCATGCCAAGCATGGCAACTGCCTGGGCCCGCTGGCTTCGTACGACTACCACGTCCTGGGAGGGCCACACAGCTGCCGCGGGTACTCCCTCGGGGAGCTGGGGCCTGCTCGGAGCTACCTGGAAACGTGCGTCGAGCTACGTGCGCCGGTGCCACTGCTTCGGACGCAGGCGTTTTTGTTTGCAGAGAGTGCACGGGACCTGGGGTCGGCTGGTGACCTCGTCGGGAGCCCTCGGAAGGTGTACAACAGGCCAGGGCAAGGCAAGTCCTTGGGTGCGGGCATCAAACTGGGGATCATGAGGCTAGAGTGGGCCCGGGACTGCAATGTGGGCAAGGGCACCTGGTTTGTGAACTTTGGCGAGCGCTTTTAGGCACTTCAGTTTTGCCCCATGGCTTCTGTGCGAAGCAATTCAACTGAGCACGCGCCTGTTCATCCATGGACCGTCGTTGTAACAGATATGGAATACCGGCTGTGGCCTGTGATCGCGATTTCCCTGCTTTTCGAACGCGTGAGCTGATGCACGGCACCCTGTGTCCGGAGGGGTACTGGCCTGCCTCTGCACATCTTCACAGTAGGCGATCATATGCATGGTATGTCCAGGGGAGGTGAGATGTGCCACGTCGTACAATCATACCAAATCGAGTTTCAATTCCAGCCTGCGTACAGGCTCAGAATCCGGCTCCCTGTGTAAGTCTCGTGCCATTATGCATGACAGCACGGGTTGTGTCGTGTAGGATGCTGTGCCCCTTGTGAGATCTTCTCGCTGCTGCTAGATTAGTCCATTACCATTGAGCCAGAATTGTTCGTTTTATTCGCGCCAAGCCTTGAATCTGATCTCGCCTTGGATGTCCAGCAACGTATCACACGGGGACAAACGGGAGCGCGAATCCTGGTTCGGCCCGTCGTGGATTTAAGTCATTCTGATTTCCTGCGCACTTTCTGTACCGACTGGGGTGTGTCGCTGTTGAATCTTCTCGTTTGATTCCCGCGACCTGGCAAGCCTAGGCGGGGCACGAGTTGTGCGCGCTTAAGAGTAGCAGCTCTAACAAGCGTCGATCATCTATTCATGACATCGAGACAAGAGGATCAGACCCAGCAGGGAGGGTATGAATGCCACGCTCGTCGTGAACTGACCCCTTGCGCTTGTAGGCATGTCTTACGCTCCCGGTATACCTGGAATACCAACACCAGCGCGAACGTGCAGGGGCGGTGGGTTTTCTATTTGGGGATTTGGGTCTTCTGTACTAGAGAACGTGACTCAGAATGCGACCAGTTTTGTGAGCACAATTGTGGAGACAGACTGGAACAAAGAGTTTCAAGAAATCCAGGAAGGATTGAGAGAAGACACGCAGACACTTGAAAGTGAGGTGGAGAAGAAGCTAGGGATCAGCCATGCGAAGGGGGAAGCTTCAGCTACACGCGATGCACCAGGGCAGAGAGCTGGTGAGGCGACAGGGATTATCTCAGACTTTGGTCGACGATTGGTGCATGGCACGGCCGAGATATTTCAGCAGGTGTTGATTTCCATTGCGAGCTGCTCAGGTTCAGCAGCGATAGATTGCTGGAATGGCCTGTTTACCAGCGCTTCAGAGCACACATGCGCTGCAGGTCCGACAGCAAGTTGATGCAGAGTTCACCAACCTCGAGCAAGAAGCCGCCAAGAAGCCTCGCTCGGCCTTTCCGAAACGCACAGGAGCAGGAAAGTTCAGCAGGTTTGAGTTCCAGGTGCGCGCTCCCCAGGTGCCACACACGTCCACAGCTGCTGCTGCTGTGCAAGGGTCTCTCCACGCAACCTAGCCAGTGCAGATGACTCAGCTCCAACGCAGTGGCGCCACATACTGCGACGAACCTGCTGAGAAAGAGCAGTTTGCTGCCTTTGTGGAGGCGTACGCTCAGGAGGCAAGGCAGGCAGAGGCAGAATACATCCTCGCAAGCAACACCTTCATGGCGGATCTGCACTCCAGGCTCGTCCCACTGGTCATCTCAGACGACACATTCTGGCAGCGATACTTCTTCAGGTATGGGGTAGATGGTCTCACCGCCATGTCCTCTGCAACCGTGATGTTGCATCCATGTGTACAAGTGGCGATGCAGTGTCTCCCAATCCAGTCGCAGGGCCGCAATGAGGGGCTGCCATGTCTGGGCAGGCGGCAGCCAGAAGCAGCGGGCGTTGTGCTGCGACAGCTCCAAGCATCATACCTGTGTGCAGAGTGCAACTGCTCAAGAGTGAGCACGAGAAGCGAGACCAACGCTTGAGGCAGGCTCACCGCCGTGCTGGCAGCGAAGCTGGTGAGCTGCCCCTCGATGAGCCCTTTGATGACCTGGATGATGCCACCCCCGCCGCTGCTGCGGCCCCACAGCCTGCAGCCCCAGCCTCCCCAACATCTCCCCTGCCAGGCGCTTCCCAGCCACGACCTGCTACCACATCGCCATCCTCCGAGTCACCTCCAGCACAACCGCAGCGTGCGGAGGATGATGCGGTCAGTGGACGCTCGGATGCACCTGAGGAGGGGCCTGGACCTGCTGCTGTGGCAGAGGCGAACGGCTCTGCGGCCTTCGATGTGAAGGGGACTGCTGCTGGGCAGGAATCAAAAGACACTGCGGAGGTCAGTGTAGGCGATGAGGTGGCCCAGTCTCTCACACAGGCGCCGGCTGGCAGTGCACAGGTCGCTGCCGAGGGAGAGGCGTCTACTGGTGAGTCGGCAGAGCGATCGGCTGCGGTGGCAGGTCCTTTCCCGGGCCATGCCGACTCTGATACAGCAGCACCGGCAGCGGCCCACGGCAAAAAAGCTGTAGATGGGGTTGCGGGTGCAGCGCCAGCTGCGGGGTCTGACACGGCGCTGCATGCGAGAGTGGAGACGACCGCAGAGGGCGACGAGCATGCATGCGGATCCTCCGCGGCAGGGTCTGCGGCACGGTCGCCCCAATCGTCTGGGAATGTGGTGTCGAGTGAGTGGAGCATTGTGAGTGGCACGCAGGTGGGCGCCGCAGGTGGCGCCGTTGCGCCTGCGCACACGAATGGTACGCGCCCGCCCCGTGTCCCCGCCCTGTGTCCCTGCAATCCCTGCAGTGCCTCGAGCCGAGCTTGTCCAGGAGCTGGCCCCTGTATGCTGCTTCTGATGTCCGTGGTAGGAGTACATGGTGTGTGCATGTTGGTAGGGAGTGCTTGTGCAGGTGTGCACAAGGAACATGTTCCTGCTGTGGAGGAAGGCGAGGAGCGAGGTGAAGACATTGATGTGCAAGAGGAGGACATGAACTTTGATGACCTTGACTCGCTTGAAGGCGGGGTTGTTGACAACGGGGATGATGATGAGGAGGACATTGATGAGAACTGGGGCCAGTGGGAATGAGCGCTTGCAGTGGAGCCTGTGCCCATGACGTGGCGGCCGCAACCCACTTTTCTGCTTGCCTGTTGAATACCGAATGTGCTGCTTCTGTGACGGCTCCATGTGATGTAGAGGTGGTAAGTGTCCAGTCCTCTGTGCATGTATGCATTTGCATGCTTCTCATAACGGTGCCTCTGGGATCTCGCCCATACATGGCCGCACCTTACCATTCATTAGAGTAAGCTCATGTGTGACGATAAAGCTCGTGTGTGACAATAAACACACACTTCTAGCCCGACGTAACACCTGGAGCCGTCGTGGCCCCTGGGTGGTGGTCGTTCTTTGTCTCACATGCCTCAGTTGCCTCAGTAAATGGCTGCCAGCAGGACAGTGTCCCTGGGGATCCTTTCAGGTGCCCCCAGACTGATGGGTTTTCAATTACTGTGCATCGTGGGGCAGGCGCTTGACTGGAGGTTGCATTGTTAGCTGGTCACGATGTACGTGTCCATGTACTCTGAAACAGTGGTAATCCGATGGAGTGGTCATGAGAGTTGCTCTGATTTGTCAGCTCTCATGCTTCCATGCAAGGGCAACTCGAGCCAGCCCCAGATGGGCATCATGCCCATCTTGTTTGGGCGATAACCATGAATGAAACTCTGATACACTGAAACTCAATCACGCAAGGTTTTTGATATTCAAGGTATGACCTGTGCTGCGCTTTTTTTTGCGGTAAATCCCTTGCCCGGAAAATCCTCAGCTACACAGCCTGTGTGTTGGCATGATAGCTGGTTTGGAATGGAGCTGCAAGAGTGTAGCATCACTGACGTAACATGCAGCATGCATTCAGCTAGCTGGGCAGGCTGAGGGGCCAACTGCAACGAGCTGTCTACAGCAAGAGGGCGTGCCACGTGGCCGGGCCCTCTACGTCACACCCCATTTCTGCAAGCCATGAAGCAACCGTCAACAGCCATGACCAGAGGGGCTGGACAGGTCATGACTTCACCGACTGTGCGGGTATCGAGATGACTGGCCACAATCCATCCAATCGGGCGGTTCGATCATGCCCGGGGCTGTGCATACGACCGATTGGTTCCACCTCCAGCAGTTGTATGCGGATCAAGTGTAAACCAATGACCCGTCAAGTGTAAACCAATGACCCGTCAAGTGTAAACCAATGATCCGTGAAGCTGTTCGCTGAGAAACTGGAGGGCTGCACAGGAAAAGCTGTGTTATGCCCAAGCGGTTTGCCGAAGCGGACGTACACACGCAGTGTTTAGTCATCGTGTGTGGGCAGATACGGTACACACAGCCGGTCTGGACGACTGATTCGAAATGGGTTACAGAGGTAGGATTGCACTACACGAAAGTTGCTGTCACACATGCAACGCAGCAAAAGAGACAACGACTGGAACAAGGTAAACTGACGTCCATGCTGCTGAACGTGTACTAGCTGACGACTTCATTGTGTGGTCCTGTCACTGGCTTGGACCTGTCGTCGTGCTGTGGGGCAGGCACAGTCACGGCACCTTTATTGGTATTGGTATTCTTCAACGTTTGTCTGAGCTGCAGTCTCCGAGAGGCTGTGACATAGTGGCTGCAACCGCGACAACTACATTACGTGCAACTCTGCCATTGTAAATCAATCAAACCATGGTGCTTTCGCATTGTCAACAGACAAACAGGCCAGCCAACTCGTGCCATGGCCATGCCTACATGCCCTGCCCGCCCTCGCCGCCACTGGTGTGAGTGATGCTCTCAAGCTCCTCCAACCTGACGCCGCCACTGCTGTTCTGCCAGCTTGCGACGGCGGGAGCGCTCGGCAGACGCCTGCATCACAGCCGCAAGACCCCCTCCCGTGGCCGGCAGCGCCGGAGGAGGCGGCTCGTCCTCCTGCAGCTCCTCATCCAGCTCCGCCCCCAGCGCGTCCGCGTCTGCCTCAGCCACACGTTTGCGCTTCTTGACTGCAACGCAGCACGCCCGCTTAGCCACCATGCCATGATCTGTGTGACATCTACCCCGTGCCAGTACCGTACACACGCCTATGATCCATGAGATGTTCGGTAGGTTGGGCAAGCAGGCGATGCAGTAGCTGCACCATCTTGCAGAGAATGCATGCGGTAGGATGAACAAGAGAGAAGTGTCGATATGGATGGCACAGGCGCTGAGAGAGTTTAGTGCAGCGGGGTGCAAAGGGAATCGCTCGGTGATCAGAAATTCCATGTTGCACGTGGCCAGATTGCAGGGACTGGTTTCAAACCGGTGGTGTACTCGGGCTGGACATACGCAGAGGATGAATGACTGGGTTGCCTGATTCGAGACCTATGCGCTGTTGCGAGATGCGCCTGTGCCCGTGCCGCTCTTTGATGTGACCACAAACATGGTGCTGGGTAGCGTACCAATTGCAAAACCGATCAGCCAGTGGACGGACCAGTGAGGATTATGCAACTTCCGGAACAGTGCAGAGGCTCAGAACCATAGATGCGACATGAAATGGATACCTGCCTGTTCACAGTGCTGGTAGCAGATTGTAGATGAATCATATTGGGAATCAGAACGCCGTGCGCCCCAGCCGCAGCTGACGCGGCGGGTGCGCACTCGGTCTCAGCATCCAGACATCCATAACTGCTTCCACCACCCCCAGTCTACGAGGAGCACTGCAATCATGCCGTCGTAGTGCAGGCGCTGATGGGCGCACCGGCTGTGGCGAGCGGGTGCCGGACATTGGCGACGGCAGCCGCAAACTTTGTGGCGAGATCCTCCGGAAGATTTCGCAGCATCGTGTCCGGCACTGGGACGCCGGCAGCCACGAGGCGCCGCAGGCTGCCGACGTACGCTCCATGCTCCACCTGCACGCCGCTGTTGGGCGGAAGCAGCTGGCGGAGGTGGATGGCGGCGTGGCGGATTGCGTTGTCCGTCACGGTCTGGGCCGTGCGCGCCAGCGCCGGCATCACCCCAAACCCGGCTGAGTTGGGCCGACTGCCGGCATGGTGGCAGTCGACAAGGCCCCATACAATCGCGTTTGCGGCCACCAGGGCTTTCAGCATGGCAAGGCCGTCTCGGGCACCATGCGACGCCATGACCTGCGCGCTCACAGAGGCCGAGTTCTGGAAGTCCGCTGCACGCATTTGGGGCCCAGACTTGCTCTAGCGCCCTATGATCACAGGGGGATGTGCTGGTGCCACATGGCGTACGGAAGGACAGACCACGCTGCTTTGTCCCGTGTATCCAGTACAAAGACTATCCGTTGCATGTCCAATGTTAGCACTCGGCCATCACAATGATCAGCCCGGCACAACTCCCAGTCATGCATGCCTGTGGCTGATGAGCGAGCACAGCACACACTAGTAGCGTCCACAGACACATAGACAAATGTGCGTAGCCGCTGCACTGAGGCATTGCACTGCGCCCTTGGGAGCCCGACTGTCATGCAACCCATCAAGGACAGATTCACAGCTGGGTACAAGCCATCGTGATGACTGGTGTGATCACGATCAAGGGCAAAAGCACGAGGCATGAGCCTTTTGCATGGTCACAGATGAATGCATTCTCTGTGTGAGCTTGTGCAGCTACACTGGGTGCAGCCTGGGAGACACGTGCAAAACTCCTTTTAAGCGGCGGCCGTGCACGCAATTGACGCATGTGGGACTGGTGAGATGCAAGAATTGCTGCGGGGTTAAGAACGCACATGTATGGAGGCCCGCAGGCCGACCCGGTGGGAAGGGTTGACATAGATTTGAGACGCAGGCTTGGAGGGTTGTGTGCCAAACAGCGCATACAGCACGTACACTGCTGCGATCTGGGCTTGTGGGAATACTCTCAAGTCCAGCCGCTGCATCGACCGCGCCGTGTCCACATTCGCTGCACAACTGCCTCCCTTACGGCTGACGGAGTCTAGTGCGATGTGGTGTTGGCGCAAAAGCAGGCTTGTGGCAAGGCAGCCGTCCTCAGCAGTCATGTATGCAGGCCTGACGAGCAGCGGCGTACGCTGCTTTTCAGGTCGCATCGAAGGAGCTGGTGGGGCGGCTGACGCTAGATGTTTTCTTCTGACTTGCGTGATGAAGGGATGGCTGGAGAGAGTGGTGAGATCTACAAGGCTCCGGCCCCCTGACGGAGCCACAGCTGCGCCATGGGCTCGGGGGCCGCAGCTGTGCTGTAATGGCATCTGAGCTGGGGTCGCCGTGGAATTGCTGCCCAGAGTTTGGTCCCTGCGAGCTGCCGAAGGAGCCACTTGTCCGTGCTGAATGGTTTCCGTCACATGATCACCGTTTCTGATACTCGACAACGCAAGATTGTGCTGATGGTGTGAAGCATTCGGTTGCGCTCTCGGAGGGCAGCATAGCATGTGTGGTGGCGTGCCGGCAGGCTGACATTCTGTGCCGCTTGCCACGGGATGAACTGGTTCTACAGTAGTCGAACCACACCGAAGTTCCTCGGAACGTGCGTGCTCATAACTGCCAGCCTCAGGTCTATCCGGACGGCCGTCGTGTGCTCCCACTGCCTGTTGCATGGGCTGGGCGGTTGGTGTAGGTTCATCAGAGACAGCCATTTGTGCATCATAGGTGCTTCTCTGATCCTGCTGTGTAGAAGCCTGCTGTCTGACGTTGCTATGATGCTGATCGCCTGCTCCAGAGGCGCCAGCATGCGGCTGAGCTTGCACACTGCCTGTGCCGGCCATCGTGGCTGTCTCAGGGGTATCGGGACGAACAGGACCGGGCACAGAAGACCCAGGAACGCAGCTAGGTTGTACCAGCCGTAACAGCGCGCCTCTGTATAGCAGCTGAAGCGTGTTCGGTGGAGGGGTGCTGGCCAAACCTTTCGTTGGTGCTTCTGATGCCCAGTGCAGGAACGAGAACCCTCGACCATACCACAGCCACGACAGCGTTTCAAAATTACACGGTTGACCTGCAACATGTGTATGCTTGGGGGGTCAAAGGACGGCATATCCGCGTGTCTACAGCTGGTAAATCACTCTGTCTCACCTTCAGCGACCACAGCCCGCACAAAATCATCGATCAGGTTATGAACATCTTGAATCAGCAGTTGCGAGACCATCTTGAGTTTGGTACTCAGCTTTGCGCTTTGTTTTACCACTGCAGTGGCCTCGCTCTTCTCTCTGCTAGCTCCACAGCAGTCAAGCTGGGTGAACGTTGCAATCTGTCAACGGCCAGAGATCATTATGCGTGAAATAATGGCGCTGAATTACAACGTGTTGTAACTTGTGTCGGCGGTGGCGTGTGCGTCTGGCTCGTGCACGGCCGTGTGCTCGGTTCATCTCCCATTCTGCAACCTCAAACACAGTTCTTGGGCAAGCCCCAGAGATTCACCTTCTGCATGCGAATTCATAAGCTCTGGGGACGATGGCACATCTGCCAAGCAAGTTGAACACATGTGCTCACATTGGAATAAACATGCATAGCACATACCATGGTCCACAGCGGTTGTCGCTGTAAAAACAAGCCCGCTGTGCCAGCCCGCTCACATACTGCATGAAGAGTATTCTCATCTGTGCTGCGCTGGCTGCACGAAATTTTGGTGTTCCGAAGCGGGTGTCGCATCACATGTACGGACAGTGTACAGTACACTGAACGGTCACTTAGACCATGTATGGGACGTTCAACAGGGGGAAAAGTACAGGTTGCGATCAATCCGGTTGATGCACACTGTAGTAACCTGCAGATTCGATTTGACTCAAGTATTGTTGGGCATGTGAGCGCAGCCAAGTAGGGAACAGGGCTGCACGATCACAATCCATGGCTGCTGCTGCTTCGTGCGTCTTGTGATACTGTCCGTAAGCCATGCCTCTGACAATTAAACATGCCTTGGCGGCCGTGCCCTGCACAAGGGGCAGTTGCATGGAAGGTGCACCAGCTTGTGCTGCTCCAGATGCCAGACCTCGCAGTCCACCCAGGCACTAAACCAGCAGGAGTACCTCTACGAAACTATGCGTAGCCGCAGCGTCAAGATTGCAGCACGGGAATACACTGTGCTGCACTGGGAAGTGGTTCGGGGGCAGAGACGTTGCATGTAGATAGAGAAAACCGAGGAGTAAACCCCACCGGTTGGACATGGAGCCGACTTTTGACCAGACTTCCAGGCACCCCATGTCATATTTTTAAGCACTCACCCATGGCGCTGCAACATTGGATGTCTGCAGTGTGTCACGCAGCGGGAATGCGCAAGGGCCTGGCAGTGCTGAGGGCACGGAACAGAGAGCTAGGACTAACGAAGATTGGCGTTCCAGCCACTAAAAATATGGTCGTCCTCAGCCACGTTTTGGGTGGTTTGTTGAATAAAGAGGAAATCCACATCGAAGAATGGTGTGCAGTGCGTGTCTATGGCTACAACCTGCCCTCTTCCAGCCCCGCTGCTCCCATGAGTGTGCTTAGTGTTTGCATAATTCAGGCTAACTGTGCTCCTACCTGTGCTCGAGGTTCTGCGGACCACTCCAGCTGGACTGGTTTGGCGGACAGCCAGTGTGGGTGCAAATAGAAAATTTTCATCACGTTGCTTGTATAACTGGCACCTACGCCATGGAAGTGCAGCCTGCTCATGTGTCACACTCTAGTTTGGATCAGTTCGCTGTCGACAAAGAGGTTCACTTGCTGATACCCGCCCGTAATGCCTAGAATCGTTTGTGCACATTGCACATAGCCTGCAGCTGCGAGCGTACGGCGGCTGCTGCAAGCAGACCGATGCTCTAGAGATACAGCAACATCATCTTGCTTCTGGACATCTTCAAATTACCTTGCAAGCTTTTGCGACTTACAAGAGCTCGCCGATCCTGTATTTGCATGACTGCAGATTTACTGCAGTCTGCGAAGCTTAAGCGGGCAGCATGCAGCGCGGCATGCTCGCACCCTTGCAAAATCGTCGAGAAGTCTCTGGCATGTTCCACTGATTCAATGCGGTCAAACGGCACCGATAGGCAACAAGGGCGCGTTTACCCCATGGTGGTATAATATATGGCAAGGCGCACTGGTTCCGTACGTTAAACTTTGCAGTCACGATTGGTATTTTGTTGTTTCGAAGAATTTTGTAAGAAACGATGGTCAGCACCGAGCAGCTGGAAGGCGCCAAGGCCGCTATTGTTGAACTGATCAACGCTAAAGCCTGTGGCCCTATCCTTATTCGCCTGGGCTGGCACGACGCTGGCACCCACGACGAAGTGCGCTCCTTCCAACGACGAATGCTCCGCATATGCCTCTTCTGTTCCTCCCCACATGTCCACGGTGGAAAAGTCATCCCAATCGGGTTCGACTCATGGAAATGCCTTGCGTTTTACATTAAGGCACAGCCGAGGGTCAAGTCAGACTGCAATCGCGCATCACTTTGTCGACGCCCCTCATTGTGTACACTGCTCATTGATGCCGGAATCGTGGCATAATATTTATATATACTCGTAGCACGGTACAAATCGCAGTGTCTTTGCAGAGCATCGGCAAGGATGCCTGGCCAAAGTGCGGTGGTGCTAACGGCTCCATTCGATTCGATCCCGAGATCCTTCACGGCGCTAATGCTGGTCTGAAAAACGCTCTCATTCTCTTGGAGCCCATCAAGGCGCAATTCCCCGATGTCGGCTATGCTGACCTGTACCAGCTGGCGTCAGCTACCGCAGTCGAGGTGTGATGCCCTCCGGCATTCTAGTACTCCTGTATCGCATGAGGAACTGGCCATGAGTCACGTGCATGCTTTGGTAACTTCCTCAACATAATCAGCGCAGTAGTACAGGTCATGGGTGGCCCCAAGATCCCCATGAAGTATGGTCGCAAGGATGCCACTGGCCCAGACATGTGCCACCCCGAGGGCAACCTCCCCGCCGGTGCTGCGCCATGGCCTTCCGGCGGAGATGCAGCTGGTCACCTGCGTGCCGTCTTCCACCGGATGGGTCTCTCTGACCAGGATATCGTGGCACTTTCTGGTGCACACTGTGTCGGCCGGGCTCACTCCAGCCGCTCTGGCCTGTGCCACAAAGCTGAGACCAAGTACACTGCTCCTAGTGCATGCCCTGTTGGCACTGCTGCCACCGGTGGTGCTTCTTGGACACCCGAATGGACCAAGTTTGACAACACTTACTTTGCACTTGTGAAGGACCCCAAGGACGAGGACCTCCTGGCCCTGGAAACAGACACTGTCCTGTTCAAGGACCCAGAGTTTGCGTGCGCTCCCACATATGGCATCCTTCCTGTCACACTGGTATGCTGATCGTGACACAGTTGATGCATGTGCCCGTCTCTTTCCGGTACATCTCAACAATTGTCACGCAGTTTTGGCCGCGACGTCGCTTACTTCATGTCTCATGAGTTGCATGTTATCTTCCCTGCCCTTTTGGTTTGCAGTGGTATGTCAATCGATGCATGTAAACCCCTGCTTCTATTCTGCCTGATTGGATCATGTCCACCAGGGAACCTCGGTATCCGCGACGGGTGAGTGAGGAAATGCACTGTTGTGCATAAGCAGGTGCACACTTGATGCGCCGAGAAGGCATCGACCCGGGCCAAGCTGCTGTACTGTGAGCTCATGGTATGTGCATGTGAGTAACGAATGTCAGTGTGCTGCAGGAAGTATGCCGAGAAGTATACCGAGGATCAGGATGCGTTCTTCGCAGACTATGCTGTTTCACATGCCAAGCTCTCTGAGCTGGGTGTTGTGTGGGAGGGCGAGCCTGTGTCGATCTAATAATCCTTTCTGCGGGGGACACACGTGCTGTGTATGAGCTACTGTGATCCATCCATCATGGCGAGTGCAGCAAGCACAGTGGCAGGGCTTGTGGAGCACCCGTTTGGATGCCTACCCCGCGTTCTGGTCAGCCCTGCGTGTACCAGGGGCATTGATGTCCTGTATGCAGGGCATATTGTAACATTTATGCATGGATATGGGCGTAGGGGCAGGATGTTGTATCACGGGAATTTTTTATTCTTGATGGAAGTGCTGTTGCGGATTTTTTGACCCTGTTGCACCATGATCAAAAATGGATAAACCTTGAAATGTGGATCTGGCCAAGTTACAGTGGATTCCTGCGACTGTTTCCTGTGTTTGCACCGCACAAGGTTGATACCCTTCATACACTGGGCCAGATCAGATGAAATTATCATCCGGTTTTCTATTGTACAATGCAGCTCCGTTTTGAACGGCCATGCTAACTTCGTGCATGGGGCACATTATCGTGATATGTCAGAATTGGCTTCTCGTTCCAACATGGCCATAACACATTCACATGCATCCTCCATGTACCCAGACTACTGGTTTTGTGTTTGCAAATTGGACTTGACTTGAAAGAGGTGATCGTGAGGGGTCATGTTGCTCTCGTTTTTGACACTGTGCAAGTACAATACCTTGCAATAAGGTGTTGTGTTAGGTTTCAATTACAATACCTTGCAACCCTGTTACATCACCGAGTCACATGACAAATGAGCTCAAGGAGCACCTCTAAGATCTGACAAGAAACACAGCCATTCCCTGCAATTTTGAACTGGTGTGGGCGAACGGGCCCGAGAGTACGATTGCAATGCTCCATCATGCATGCTCCATCATCCCAAGGTAAATCAGACTGTTGGCACGCACCTAACACACTCAAGCTTCAAGTTGTGGGGTGCAGTTCGGTATCCCACGCTTCGCAAATGGACATGGGGCATAGGTGCAAGCGCGGCCGGGGAGCCCCCTCCGATTTATT